>CM075334.1:90129805-90729805 GCA_037788925.1 Mytilus galloprovincialis
TTTACTATGAAAAAGAATAATGCTTATACATAAACAGTTTGATTTGTCGTTTTGCGTACAACTTACTGAATGTTTTTAAATAGCAAAAATAAATCAATTCGTTCATTTCTTCGAATAATATTTTCAAGTTTTAAGGAGGATTCTAATGAAACCTTTATGCATTTTGAGGTTCAACAAATACTATCTTATTTGTCTACTATAGCTATGGTTTGGATTTTTAAAGAACCAAATGCACTGGACTTTAAATATTCTTCTAGAATATGCCAGCAGCTATGCATTGGTTTTACTTTTTTGTCGCAATTGAAAACTGTTTTTTATGCATATTTTCATAACTAATGATACATTTCTGCTTCTTGATAAAAATAATTACTTTATATGCTAGTCCTTCGTAGTGTTTAATTGTGATGTATAAATAAATATTTTGTGTTTACTGGTTGTTTTCAAGCTAGGTATCCTGATATCTTTATTTGCCGTTTTTTATTTCATTGTTCTTTAGTATATTATTCCCTGATTGCATGTCTACATATATTGTAATATTAAAACTAAAATGTAATGAAATTTTATATATTAACTATAAAGCGTGAATTTTTATGTTTGTTGTGTTTGCACCATTAATCGTATTTTATATCAGCGTCCAAGTAATATCACTTTCAATATAAATATTGAACGACATTTCTAATAGGCTAAAAAGTTAAATGACAAAAATACATAACTCCGAAGATAGTTCAAAACAGAAAAAAGTCACTTATCAAATCGTCAAAAAAAGGTTCTAACACATCAAACATATGGATAACAACTGCCATATTCCACACTTGGTATAGGCATTTTCTTATGAAGAAAAAGCGAGTGTTCTTAATGCGAATGACTAATAGATACACCCCCTTTCAGGATGATCGCATGTTATTATGAGAACTGCCTTTTTTGCTAAAACAAATAATTTCTAGTATGGTATGTTTGGAGCATACACTTATCATGGGCTTATGATCATACGATATATAGCCGTTTTAATTCATGATGTTACAGTACTGAATGTATTACCCTTGTCTTACCTGAAACAGAGTTGAGTTTGATAGAGGAGAGAGAGGAACTATAATCCGTTGCTGGTGTTGTCAGAGGTGGTCTTTAAAAAATAACACAAATATAGTAATAAATATAACATTTTGTCATTGTCAATATTTTCAAATTAGTGTTAAATTTTAAAGTGAAAAGAAAACGAAAACCTGCAGCAATTCTATACCTTAATAACATTTGAATGTAGTCTTTTTAATGTGATATTTGTTTTTAAAAAAAGTTCAATACGGAAAATTAATCGTTGTACTAATATATATATATATAATACTGGTTTTTTTAATACTAGTATACTTACTTGTCTGTGATAAGGCATGTGCCTGTAAAACTAACCGCTTTGTATGATTCTACACATTCATATTCTACAAATTATAAAAATAAAATCACACAAAAGAAAAGAAAAGAGGTTAAACTTAGACACTAGTATTTCAAAATAAAATTAACAAATAATTGTTAAATGTGAACAGCAGTTTCTTTACTCCTGTAAATTAATTGTGTTTCGTCAGAAATGTTGTTTGTTGTTTGTATATCATTGATATATTCTTTTTCTGTAAACTGTATTCCTGCTTTTTATACAATGCTGAATTTTGACACAATAACGTTCTTCAAACACGTTGAATAAACACCGTGGTAAAAGATATGTTAACTAATCGTCAACGTCATGATTTGTTAAGGCTTTCTTCCTCTCTCGTCTTTATATTCATGAATGAGCTTCCCAAGATCCGATTAAGTAAAAAACGTCATGAACCATGACGAAAAAAATAAGCATTCTAAGGAACAATGCACGAATGTGAATTAAAGGTCGGTAAAACATGAAATTATAAACACACGACGATAAGATTTTTTAAAATCAAAGTTTCTTAAGCAAAAGTAAGCTAAGCGTGGTTAATTTTTTTTTAAGAAAGGGCCAAACCGTGGGAGAATCACAATGAATGTAAGCCCTCATGATTTAATTCTTAATTAGTTGTCATACAGGGGTTTCTACCCCAAGTTATGATTGTTATCACTGCATTTGTATTGGCCCAATGATCAGTTTGTAATATTTGTTCAACTCTATTGTTCATTTTGGCATTCAATTATCTTGATTCCAGGGGCCTCCTTTCTAGTGCCAGAGTGTTGACAAAATATGCGACACGCGTATTATACTTTTAGTCTGTCGTCTTTGATAAGTATTACCACTTTATAAAGTAACAAAAATGGCTTAATTTAATCTTCTTTTTTAAGAGAGAGAGGTTTTGACTTATGTAAGTTTAAAAACCTGAAACTTCTAATGTCAACATTTGATGAGCAATTACATAAATAAAATATTTCTGAGCGGACATAACATGTTTTTACAATGAGATCTCTATATTTCTATACAGCCGGGATATCATTGAATGTTTAATAAACACTTCAGCCGTAATATACCATGGCGTAAATAATTACTTATGCAATAGTCTAGCGATCAAATGCAAGTACTACTAAATAGTGCAAAACTGCACTTCAAACACTGATCATACATATACTACTTATGTTCATGTCATTACTTGTTCAACACTGTTCAATACTGATGCAAGATATGTAGTTTTAACTTCCTCCATATCGTTGCACACAACTTTAGACTTATTTACCTACTTTTGAACTTTATATATAATTTTTACCCCACCAGAAATACCGATAAATATAGATTATTACATTGATACAAGTGTTTATCGGATTTATCCAATCGATATAGTTAAATTATCAATTTTAAAGTCCAAGCCTCGGCGAAGACTTTAAGATTTAAATATAATTTAACTATCGATATAGTGTTACTATGTATACATCTGCTTCTCCAATGTTTAAAAGATAAATTTTCTTTTTTTTTAAACTAAAATCCACTTTGAGTGCCTTCCCTTTCAACAAAGTTGTCAATTTCATTAACACCTGTTAGAACCTTTTGATCATTTCAGGTAGCTGAGAAAGATTAAGACCCTTTATCTCAGTCAATCATCTTCTGAGATCACCAGCCACCACACGCTGATTTTTTTTTTAAATATATCCTAATGGGTTCGGAAAGGATATATTTCAATAGAATTAGAGAAATGTATATACTTTTATGTCTGGTCATTTTTATATGAATATAATCGGTGTATAACTAACATTACCGTTTGAATTATATAACGTATTATAAGGGGAAAAGAAAAGGAAATAATTGCCAATTGAGGTAGCAGGTATAAAAATAGGTAATCACACGAATAATATGTAATTTTGCATGCAACAAGAAGATACGGAATTCCATATGAATATCGATTAACAGCTGTATTAAGTTTATACTTTTGGATATATAGCAAATTGAATATTCCGTAGAAAGGAGAAAAACATACAAGATGCACGTCAATATCAGGAAACATTATTTCACATAAAACTGCATTTTCTAGAGAGAAAAAAACCTGTCCTACGCATTATCTGTAATAGTGATATAATATTTCCTTTAAAAAAGATGTGGTATTGTAACTATGATTTCCATTTTGTTCATAAAATAAAATGTGTAGGGATTCACCAAAACACTGTGTTGTATACATAATTCAAGTGTATCTAATGCACAGTACTTTTTTCAACGTTACGCTTCATTTGTCTGTGTGGCACCCTTTCACACTGTAGAATAAACTCGACTACTTAAACAAACGAAAAACCCGAATTCGTTGACCCGCTTAACATTTTGAGTAAAAAAAATGGAAATTTCAGCAGCAATTACGTACCATTTATAAAGACAATTCGTAGTTAACAAATTTAGAAATTAGAAGAGCCGGAAATTATGCACATATTCTATTCAAGAGTAGTACGGATTAGCATAATTTAACTTATGGCACCTTTCACATATTCTATTCTTTAAATATCTTGATTATAATACTTTTAAGTAATCAAGTAGCAATTACTTGTTGCTATTATTTATAATAATGAAAATTACAAACTGTTATCATGTAAAATGCAAACATATAGAAAAGTATGTGGCTCTTAACCTGGGTTAATTCGATGGAATTTATTGCTACAGATTTTTTTGAAACAGGAACAATCTTCCTCCGATGGTATACAGGAAAAGTTATTCTTCGGCGACTGTACAAAGGCGTAACCATTAGTATAGTCACATCGACAAGTTCTGTCTAGACCACCAGTCCTGTTATCACAAAGAACCTGTCCTTCGTCTGTGCAATAATGTTTGAGGTACCAACAGTCTACAGTGCGATTCGATACGATATGGAATGGTTGGTATCGATCTTTACTACAAGGTCCGTAATGCAATCCTCCTTGTATCGTCGGTCGGTTGCCTACAGTAGATAATGAGAGGCTATTCATCAGTTTTAATAACAAATATAGTAAAACATTTAGTTTTCATGGTGTTACAAAATGTTTGATAATTTTATATGTGTTATACTCTTTCATCTTAATATACCGTACTTTATTATTTAAAAAAAAAAATTTTGAAGTAATGAATTACATTTCCACATTAATACCCCATAAATTCGTATATGTAAAATCATAAAAACGTGTAGGTTTTTCATATATGTTTGTTTGGTTGTGCGATGAGGAATTTTTTGTGGCTGTTTAGTTCTCAATTATTCCCCGCCTGATGATAAAATAAAAGAAATTCAAAATATTTTTTTTAGTTTCTTGTGGTCAGGAAAACCAGACAAGATTAAAAGAAAAGTTATGATAGGGTTATTTGAAAATGGGGGGTTGAAAATGCCAGATATAAGATCTTTTTGTTATTCATTAAAGATGACATGGATAAATAAACTTTTAGACCCCTTGAATATATCCCCATGGAAAACATTGTTAATAGATCAATACAACAGATTAGGAGCAGACAACATATGGTTGATGACCCCTGATGGTATCCAAAAGATTTCTTCAAATTTTAATAATTTCTGGAAAGATATTTTACTAAACTTGAATATCCTAAACACTGTCACTAATGGCACTGCTTAAGGGATCATGAAACAATCCATATGGCTAAACACGAGTTTGAAAATTAATAATAAAACTGTCTTTTACCAGAGTGAATCATGAGTTTTCTTTGTAGGTGATTTACTTGTAACAGTATATTTTTTACCTTAAAAGAATTCTGCGAAAAATATAATCTTAATATTAATTTCTTCGAATACCATTCTTTGCTTCATATGATACCAAAAGACTGGAAAAATCTAATCACTACTTCAGAGAAAATTACGCACATATCTAACGATAAATTTGAATTATTAAAAAACAATAAAAAGTCATGTCAGTTCTTTTATAAATTATTCTTGTCAATGTATATAGAACGTCCTACAAAACAAGAAAACACAATGTGTAAGGAACTAGGCACTCATATAGAAAATTATGATTTCATTTATAGTTAACCCTTTTGTTGCACTAAAAACAACAAATTTAGTATGTTCCAGTTTAAGATTTAATAGAACTCTCGCTACAAATGCATTAGTGCAGAAATATGGGTTAAAATAAACTAACTTATGTAGTTTCTGTAATGAAACTAAAGTAACTATAAGTCACCTTTTCTGTGAATGTAACCTAGTTAGAAATTTGTGGTTAGAAATTGCAGCACTTTTTCTATTTCTAGTTAAAAGTAATTTAACTTTAATACTTAATGTGGAAACTATTGTTCTTGGGTCAGAGTCTTGGGATGTTTCCCTAAACTTACTCACTATTCTGGTTAAATATTACATTTATACATGTCGCTTTAATTCTTCATTACCGACTATTACAGGTGTCATAGCTATGATTAAAAATTCCTACCGAATAGAAAAAAATATCTACCTTCTTTTACAGATCCCCTAAGGCAAGAGAGAAATTTGATAGTAAATGGGACTTGATTAAAAACTTAGTTCACATGTGAGGAGAGATCTTTCTATTTTGTTCTTACTTAAGGCTTTATAATAGTTCATGTAGAATTAATAATATGTTGATGCACATCACAACTGGACAGTGATTTGTGTGCAATTTAAAAGTACTATCTATGTTTATTGATATTGTTATATATATATTGATATACTAGTTTTTGTTTGATTGTATTTGAATTATCTCCCCTTGACTTAGGTTGACATTTATTATGTGATTCTGTCCAACATGTTATCTGCTAATGATCTCTGGTGGCCTCTCCTGGTACCTCTTATGTTCAACATCATTGTATAGGCAGTGATGCATGTGGCTAGAGGAGAAGGCTGATGCCATCATTAACCTTATCAGCATATTCAGGTATTCTAATCCAGAGTGATAAAGGATGTGTATGATCGAGTAGAAAATTCAGAACAATTAGCATAACTAACTTTTTAATTTTAGACTGTTATTGAAAAATTTAATATCAATACATGTATTATGAATTAACTATATAATTATGTATCACAATATTTGGAGTATTTTCAGATGAAATAAAAATAAATTACAAAAAAAAATTATTCCCCATATGATTTGTTCCGAATTGGAATTTTTTCATCATTGTTTCTCATGACATCACGTTACTAACTTGAAAGAATTAAATTTACAACATTGTTTTACAGGTCATGCTTATACTAATTACCTATTCTTATAAGTATTGGTTTTCGAACACATTTCATTTCATATTGATTGCTGAAGATATCCCAAGCACATTGGAATATTGGGTTTGATGCATTGCATTGTACCTTTTCCCTCTCCCAGAACTGTAATTTTGAACAGTCAAAGTGAATGCTGATGTTCGATTCTGCGAATACAGCTGATATCTACAATAAAACAGTTTTCATCTGAACAAAATGAATGCAAAACATTTGTATTGGATATGAGGTAAGTCAACGTTTTGTATTAAATACTAACTAGGTTTAGTTAATTAATGTGTAATGTTAAAGAAATCAAATTATCCTGAGATAATTCCTGAGTGTCTTCATGAAACATGTAAGTTATGAGAAAGAGAGATAACTAATTTTCGTTTTGAAACTTGTCATTGTGTTTGTTCTAACACGAGCAATACGACGGGTGCATTATGTGGCATAAGATCTGCTTGCACTTATGGAGCACATGAGACCTACCCTACTTTATGGTGAGGTTCGTATTGCTAAGTCTTTAGTTTTCTATGATATGTTTTGTGTACTTATGTGCCTCTGGTATCTTTCGCCCATCCTTTTCAATATTAACATAAGCTCGTTAAATACGTATGTATACTATCATTGTTGCTAAATTAGATAATGATTTGGACCTAATGTCTATAATCATTAATATTCAAATAAATGTAAGTTATAAGATACTAACATCGACACTACATTCTATTGCAATAGTTAGAGACAGATTATTATTCTTAAGAAAAATTCCAAAATGAATCAACCCAGAGAAGCGGCTTATTCCGTACGTTCGTAGCTTATCTTACTTTAGTCCTTGTCGACACAAACAAATCATAAAATTGAGAATGGAAATGGGGAATGTGTCAAAGAGACAACAACCCGACCAAAATAAAAAAAAACACAACAGCAGAATATTTACATGCTGAGTTATAAATTAGATCGAGTTGAAGGACTTTTGCTTGCGGTAAATTACAAAATAATCTCTCCTGAATTTCATAAAAAATGTTATCAGTCAACGCTTTTACGAACCAATAAAACTATTAAAAAAAAAGTTCATAATAATTTTTGTCAGGTATGTTACTTATAACTTTCCTAATCGATAATAACTTACAAACGTAAGGATAAGAATTATTTGCATGATCTTGTGTTAACCATTGAATGATGATCCTGTAATAAAAAAAACAATATATCAGTTACAAAATCACAATATGTCTCCGATGTGAAAGAGGTCGAAACACTTAACGAGCATCATGTGTATCTCAATTTAAAAAAAAAAACGGTGCTGCTATGCCCTTCAACAGAACAAAGCAGAACATAGCCCTATGCCCAATTGAAAAACTGCTACTGCCTGAGTATTTTTACAATCACTATAATGTTTTGGCATACTGGTCTGTTTTTTATTGAGTTTAACCATCATCCAATTTATTGTCCTTTAAGGGCATACGATACAGTTACAGGGGAGGGTAATGACTTTGCTAACGTAAAATGTTATTTTTGCGACGTCAAACTGTGTGACATATCAGGAAAAGATGCATTTTTCGACTGATTTTTATCATTCAAACTGATTTAATTTGAAAACGAGTGCATGGACCCCTATTTTTCAAAACGAAAGTTTGTTTTATTTTGCAGGGAGATTATGTGGACCAAATTTTATAAGACTGTGCAATTTTTTTTAATGATGATAAATCTACAGCAAAAACTGACGTTTTTTTCTCAATTCATGACCATTTAATAAATATGAGTTATTTCTGAATAAAAAATGCATAAATGTTTAGGATACATATAAAATACAGAAATTACAAATTATTTAACAAAAACCAAATTGTGTTTATCTTTTAAAACAGAACAAAAATATGTCTTTCTTTCGAAAGGGAATATATGGTCACAAATCCGAATTTTGAGCAAATAAACAAAATTTCGACCTCATTTAACTCAAAAAGTAGCACATGAAGGTTTTTTTTTTTTACATATTTGATTTAATCAGGCAAAAAATAGCCTTTATGGAGAGTTTCATCAAACTTTAAATACGGGATCAAAACTGTATCGCATGTCCTTAAACATGTCGCTTTTAAGTTTCTTACTAGCTTATGAGTTTGTCTTCAACTTCTTGTATATACATAAAACAATAATTTGCCGTTAAAATGCCCGTCTTCTGAGAACCATATCATAAGTTTGAAGCATCAGTATTTAAAGAGTAAAGCCCCGAATATAAGAAGTCAATTGTTTCATGATAATAAACGATCCAAGTTGATGAAAAAACACACAAGAAAGTTTCATGCTATTTTTATATTTCTCGATCGGTGTGAAGAAAACAGTTCTCGGCAAATGATTGGTCGCAATTCTATTATGTCGTCCTTTCTTGGTTTCTTCTGAATTTCCTATTGTGAAGTCATGTCTGATGACGTCACATATAAGAATACAGCTTTCTGTTAATATTTGAACTAAGGATAAACCTGTTAAGAAATCAACTTAAATCATTAGAGAAACAGATTCACCCCTTTATCTCGTGTATCAGATATTTCTTCATGCTATGAATTGTCAGTAATGGTCTCTGATACATATAATTTAGAATTGAAACTGGAATGATGCAGTGGATTTGATGCCCTTATGAGAAATGACAGGACTGGTGTTGATCTAGTTTGAATTAATCGCGTATCTTTTTTTAAGGGAAAATATTGCTTTCGAAAACATTTTGTAGTAAGTATTTTAAATATTGTAAACAAACATTTACTTCGTCATGTTACGATATTTTCAAATTTGAAATTAGTTCTATATCTTACCCATAAATATTGCTAATTTAAAGTACTGAAAACCACTTATAACGTGTGCTTTTTATTATCAATGAAATAAACAAAATTAACTGTTAATACTAATATCTGAATCAAAAGTATAAAACGATAAATAACAAATAAGAAATTGTTGAAGTAATCAATGATGAGGACTTTCCATTTTTTCTTCAAATAAATCGACCTGTTTTGTTTAAGTTATTCTATTTGTACTATCAATAAGGATATAAAGTATATACAACTAATTGCTTAATATATGTAACACGAAATACTTACATTTAACCAAAGCTTTCTTGACCTATTTCTTTTTTAAAAGCGAACAAGGAAGTAATATAAATAACATGATTAAGGGGTGTTAAAACAAGTATGTTGGGACTAGATGTGGGACATAAATTGTGAGACGAAAGGAATATGTTTATGAGAGAGAAAAAAAGTTTTTAAAAATCTGTACAAGCCGTTTTGAATTTTTCTTGCAGAATAGTTGTAAAATTTATCCAATTCAAAAAATATACAAAGCACTTAAAATCCCAATAAGACTATATAAAAGATGCATTCAATTTACATCTATTATTAAACAAACATGATTAACGATGACTTTATTGTAATTTAAACTCACTATTTAATAAAGCCATATTTCCCCTTATAAACAATACCCGATAGCTTCAAACTTAATTTCTTTTATCTTTAAGGCAGCCATGGTAGCACATACAAAGATGTTTTTAATTCCCATCTCCAACCTTTAAAATGCTGTAACTTTCTTAAGACTGCATATAAATTAATAAAGAGGTATATATAGAAAGATAAAAGATTAATTTTTGAAATGAATGCAATATTTTTGTTATGCAATCATTATGTATTCAATTATTATGCAAAGTCTTGGTCAGTTGACTTGAATGAATTTAGCAACTACACAAGAAATTTTAACGTTATCTTAATCAACACAGCAGGAGCTACAAAAGGTTGTCTCAAAATATCCCTATCGTATTCCATTCTCTCATGAATCTGTAATTAGTGTCAACATCCTTACCAAATAAAAGTAGCTAATTCTTGATTAGGTATCAGATTTGATTAATACCATCTATCCGAAATCTGAGACATCCTTTTGTAGATAATGGCTCTAGGAACATCATATAATAAAATCAACCCTCTCATGGTATCAATGAAGAAGCTAATGTCAATCGAAAGTGGAAATTTCTTGTAAAATTTTGTAGACACAGTTAACATTATAATGCATTACTTAATTGTTGTATAATACGAACACTGCATTAATTTGAAAGAGCAATCTGTTAGCTATCCATAAATACCACTTTTATAAATTTTAAAGAAAGTTACAGCATTTTAAAACTGGGGAATTTGAGGTATAAAATCTTTGTATTGTGCTACCTTAAAGGCAACAAATCTATTGCAGCAACATTTCTATTGCAAATGTATATAAGAGACCATTGCCTTTCAATGAAGAAGATTCAAACCAATTTCTCCCAACAGTCCTGTGACGGGGACGTTGGCATCGCAAACAATGAACACAAGAAAATTGTTAGATTTAACACTTCATAGTGAATTACCCAGTGGAGAATCAAACGAACTTTGAATTGAACGTTATCTGAATTGAGATCTGAATAAACATAACATGGTTGGGCAATTTAGAGACTACCTTGTATAACAATCACACGGTTACTAACACTTTGTCGAAGCCTGTGGTTGTGGACATTTCATCCTCTTTTCGTGACAGACATGATGCTGTATCAACAGATAAAGCAGTCACAAGTGAAACAGGAGCTATTTACCATTCTTTAAATCTTGACTTAATCCGATATGTCAGAAGAGATCTTTTTTCTGCTTTGTGCAGATCTGTCATATTCATTATTTTTCCTTTTTGACCCTGTTGTTGTTTTTCTTCGACTACAGCGTGTAGGTTGTCCTTTGGTATCTTCCCTCTCGATTTATTACTTCTCTTGTCTCACATGTAAGGAACATGTAATTCAAATCAAATCTGCACTTCCTACACTACTACATAATTATTCAGGGAAACGATGAGAAGTCTTTATTTTCTCGCTACCAACACTTCACATCAGAATTATAAAGCTAGTCTAGTTGTTTCGTCAAACGTCTTTCTACGACTCCTGCTAATCATATTTCTGTCGTTAAATGTGGTCACAAAATGACAGGACTACAGTTTCCAATTAAAACTACATATGTATTGTTGTCAATAAGATGAAATTCAAAAGATATTCGTTTAAACTTAAAAAATCAATCAGAATCATATTTATACATTATAATATAAAAATAATAAATAATGACTTTTAATTGGGATCTATTACGAACATCAGTTTCAGTTTTCTCACTGTCAACAACTAATTTCGCAGTAATGCATTAATGACAAAACTTCTAACTACTCTTTATTTGTATCTCCGTATCTAACTTGACATGTTACGCGCATGGCATGCATGTTCACATCACACCGACATTGCTTTAACGCTAAAAACTCATCGTGCTTTTTTTGTGGAAAAACCACTGAATTCGAAACTGTGATGCACCGTTTCGAATTGGGCGGCGAAATGATGTATTACTTAGTTTTTGAATCACATAACATTCATCTTCTCTGTAAAAGGTACGGGATAAAGACATTTTCTTGTAGAAAATGGTGGTTAAAGCCTGGTTTTAAAGCTAGCAAAACCTCTCAGTTGCATGACAGTCGCATCAAATTCCATTATATTGACAACAAATGTGTGATAAAACAAACAGACACAAGAGGTAAAAGTCTCACAAATTATTCTATCGACGTGTGCATTTTTTTATCGTGATATTATTGACTTAGTGAGGATAGGCATTGAGATGCCTGCATATCAGCTTTCCTTGTCGATGCACCAGGACGGACTCAGATTTGAGTTTATGTAATTAAGTGTGTTTTATTTTATTTCCCAATCTTCCCATTTGTGTTTTTGGTTTATAGGTTTGTTTAAATGTATTTGTTTTTGTATGTTAAAAATGTACAATATTAAAAATATGTACACAATAATCATTTTTAAAAGCACGAAAACAGGTATTATATAGATATAGGAAAATGTGGTATGAGTGCCAATGAGACAACTCTCCATCGCAATTAATAAAAGAAAACATTATAGGTCAAGGTACGGTCTTCAACACGGAGCCTTGGCTCACACCGAACAGCAAACAATAAAGGGCCCCAAACGAGAAAACTAACGGCATAATCTATATAAAAAAACAGAAACACTTATGAACCACATCAACAGACGACAACTACTGAACATCAATTATGTATACATTTTAATCTGTGAATGTGACAATAAGGTGAAAATAGTAAGAGATAAACTCTAAGTACTACATATGTCGGTATTCATGCGATATTCAGCTGTAATCCTATCGACAACTTGTTCCCATCATCTTTTTAAATATACATAAAAGGGTTACTTTCTCTTTTTTTACTATATGTTCACTCTATAAACTTTTCGTATAAATCAATCATTTACTTAAAAACTGATTGTATCATGCCTTGATTTTATCTATATAATTGTAAAGAATTAGGGTTGATTGAAGACTAAATATTCCAATTAGATAATTACCAGCTTTAAACTTATTTGTTTCTGTGTAGTGCTTGGTGGAGTCACAATTGCCTCTGGTTTTCTATTAGCAATGATATATATATATATTGTACTTCTTTTACTTACAATAAACTTTGCCACCTTTAGCATCAACTAATATGGGTAAAATAGCTTTCCTGTAAGCAACATCTACCAAACTTTTGACATGCAAAATTTAGTGTAACATCTCTCAATAGTTATTGTTTATCATGCATAAAAGAGAAGGAGAACTGTATTGTACCAGTACATACTTTACAACAATGAACTAACAAACAAACTGACAAACATAATGACATACACAGTTGAGTATAAAAGCTCAGTACTACATACAATCCTTAATTTTCTCGGTTCATTTAATTAAGTCTCATAAATGAGGGAAAATAGGAAAGTAAAGTTCAGTGAATGTATACTCCATGACAAAATTAGCTACATACTATTTTATGGGACAATGACATTCGAAACAATTAGAACTAGTTTGTAACTTTACAAAAGAGAGAAGTCACATAATTCTCACCAATTAAGAAATATTGTCAAATGTATATGGTGACAATCAATACTGCTCAGTATGAACATTATCTGGCAAGCTGTGTAAGAAGAGATGTGTTCAAACGTGTCTTTGTATCATTGTTCCAATTTTTATAATTAAAAAACAGTCAAAGTCTCATAACTTCATGGACAAATCGTAAAATAAAAATGACAGTTTAAAATATGGTCAAGAATATGAAAAATAATCTTTCTAAGCATAAACCTTTTTTGAAGAAATATTTGTGGAGTATCATAGTGAGGCAAATAAAGGATTCTAATTACTATGTCCACTACAGTAAGTGCGGTGGGGGACCATTTAAATAATATTGATCATCTCCTTTCTGTCACAGCATATGGGAGGGGGAGGACAGGGGTAAGGGAGACAGGGAGAAAGGGGGTTGGAGAAAGGAGAAAGGGGTTGGGAAAAAGGAGAAAGGGGGTAGGAGAAAGGAGAGGAAGGCTGGGAGAAAGGAGAAAAAGTTTGAGAAAGGAGAACAAATAAAATATCTCTCCTTTTAAAATTTTTTCTAATATTTCAAGAAAAAATATCTCAAAAGGAGATGTTTTATTCTAATGGGAGAAAGAAGAATGGGGGTAGGAGAAAGGAGAAGAGGGTGGGAGAAGGGAGAAGGGTACCCCCCTGTCCCCCCCTCATATGGAGCAGGATCTGCTTATCATTCCAGAGCACCTGAGACAACCCCTGTTTTATTTTGTTGGGGTGCATGTTGCTCAGTCTTTAGTGTTCTATGTTTTATTTGAACTTGATCAGAATTTTGTTGTAATAATTATTGTGTATAGGTTTCATAATGTATGGTTTGGGCAAAATTAAGGCACAGACCGAAAAAACTAAAGATTTTGCAATTTTTCTACTTATAAAGGGGCATTACTCAAGAATGAGTAAAGTGACACTATATATCCAAATTTAACTTGATCTGTATTTTGTGATTATGAGCATTGTGTATAAGTTTCATAACATTTAGTTAAGGCAAATTAAGTAAGAGAAAAAAGCAAAATCAAAGTTAAGAGAATGGTAACTAAAAAATTTGAATCTTATTCAATTTATAAAGGGGCATAACTCAAGAATGAGTAAAGTGAGTCCACCAAAATTCAATCTAGATCTGTATTTTGTGGTAATAAGCATTGTGTATTAGTTTCATAACATTTGGTTGTGGTAAACTTAAGTTAGAAAGCCAAAACAAAATAAATTGCATTTTTTCCATTTTTAAAGGGGAATAACTCTAGAATAGTTAAAGTGACGCCACAAAAATTCAAACTTGGTCTCTATTTTGTGATGATAAGCATTGTGTATAAGTTTCATAATATTTGGCTGAAGTAAACTCAAGTTAAAGAAGGGAAACCAATGTTTGGGACGTACGCACAGACGGACAAGGGTAAAACTCTATTAAGGTGGGGATCATAAAAATCTATTCTCATAATGTCTTTATCTTCAAAAATGTGCATTGTTGAAGGAAAAGTTAATCCTTAAACATATTCAGGACATGTACGCTTGCTCAGAGAGGTTACAAAGTAAATAAATACTCAGAGAATAACAAAAGACCAGAGCAACAGTCTTGTATAAACAGCATGATGAAATGACAAAAACTTTAATTATATTTTGAATGATAACTTTGTGATTGACAAAATATTTTATTTATATAAAAGTCTTAAACTTGTACAATGATACTTTTACATTTTATATCTATGATTCAACATTTTTCCTATACTAAATATAAGAAATGAGGTATTTTTGATTAAACTTTAAAAGAAACAAAATTATAACCAAATATATAAATAAAAAAAATGTGAGAGGTATTGATTAGGACTTTAGAATCTGCATAATGGGACTAAATCATCTACAAAAACAATATATATCAAAATAAAGTATACAGATTATCAATGCTTAAAGATTGAGTTAAATAAGTGTACCAATAGCTTATAAATCCTATATACAAAAAAGTAGATACAGAAAATAAATTACTAGCATTATACAGCAACAGACTGTCCAAGCTGAAACTTAGTTACATTTTTGATTGTATAGCATCTAATATCTGAACAAGTTGTGGTTTCGCTGATCCTAGATGTTCTTTATATTTATCAGAAATTGGTTTCCCTTTCCATGATGCTGAGGCTCCTAGAAGTGCTCCTAAAGCTGCTCCTCTGTGACAGTTCTCACCTACAATATATATACATCAGTGAATATCCTTATAGGTGTTACAAAAATAGCTTCTTAATACATTCGAACTTCTATAAAACACCAGTGGCGGATCCAGGGGGGTTCCGGGGGTTGGAACCCCCTCCCCCTTTTTTTGGCACGATCAATGCATTTGAATGGGGACATGTAGTTGGAACCCCCCTTTTTTAAATGGCTGGATCCACCCCTAAACACATAGACTCTTTTGTTTTTATATTCTTCCTTAATAAGGTAGAGCATGTGTCTTTTTCTGAGCATCCCTAGTGGTCATGTTGCAAAAACATCTTTTTTTTTTTTAAATATATTTCCCAAGTTGCATTCAGTAGGCAACAAAAATATCTAAAGATTGAAATTAAAAGATTAAACTTTCCAAAAATGTAGAGCTTTATAGTTCAGAAAAATATCATTGTAAAATAAAGGGCACATAATTATATTGAATTAGTGTGGATAATTTGAGGTTTTGGGATTTTCACGACAATAAGGCCTTTGACTCCATACTTCTTTTTTTTTTTAAATATTTCAGAAGTTATCATTAAAAACAATTCTGCCATTGAATTTAAGCCAATTTTATAGTTTAACGTTTTCTTAGAAAAAAAAATTAAGTTTCTACTATAAAACTATTTCAACCCCAATTTTGTTAACGTGTTTTAATGAAAAAAAAACAAGATCCTTGATCCAAAGTTTTAATATTGAAATTTGAAAGAACATTTGCTCAGAAGCCTTTTACAGAAGTTTAGAAAAAAATCTATAGATCTAGACATCTAAGATTCCATTTGTCTCTATAATATGAAATAAAACAGACGTAGAAAAATACAATTGTCTGTTCTATGGTCGGGTTGTTGTCTCTTTGACACATTCCCCATTTTCATTCTCAATTTTAATTGCAGTTCGCTATCTATTTATATCAATATTTATGTTTCTATTGCTTAGATTAATGTCTGAAGTCTTTAGAGGTCAAATAGAAAGTTAATTGGATGACTTCTAGACTAAAACACACACTAAAAGTTGATACATATTGTCGAGCCCATGGCTGCTAAATGTCAATTTTAGCCTTTTTATAATTTGAATATAAGTTTTAGTATATTTTAAAACCAATATGTGAAATTGAGTCAATTCAGTGAACATGAGTTTGACAGCCAATGCCCCTTTAATGGGTAAAATCTTTTAATTTTAATCTTCTTCTTTTTCCACATCTTCTTGTTTAACCATCTAAAGAGTTATTAAGGAAAGTCCTTTTGAAAACTACCTACCACCACAATTAGCATTGGCAAGCAGTCCTTCATTTGGATGATCTGCAAACTCTAATGCTAGAAACATCATACTACTTAAAGCACCCTCTATGTAACAGGCTGATCCTAGTCGACCAGTGGCCATCTGATATATCTGTAAACGTTTCTCTGACCCAAGTGGATATCTGAAGGAAAACATTATAAAAGTCAAAAAAAGTAAGTTTCAATGATATTTAACATTTATATGATCAAACTGTTATTGCATTTTTTTCTTTTATATCAGTAAGTTTTAGCGTAGGTGTTAATTTCTGTCATTTGGTTTCTTGTGGAGGGTTGTCTCATTGGCAGTCATACCACATCTTCTTTTTTACTTTTACATTAAGGTTAATATTTTCCTTCAAAGATAATTTAAAATTCAAACTCTCAACAGATATACTCTGTTGTTTTTAAATTTAAATAAACCATATAAATTATCTGATGTGTACATTAACTGATTGGAATAAGACACAATAAGTTATTCCTAATCCTGAAATGTTAACTAAGTTCTTGTAAAACATGTTGTCTTGTTCATTTTGGATTTCATGTTATATCCTCAGTTTTCACTTTTGTATATATTTTTCCTATTCAAAATGGATCAAAGTTATTTAGATATAGGGAAACTGCAGTCACCTCAGTCAGACTTCTACAGGTTGTATATAAAATATCATTTTAGGCCAATGTAGTAGACAGACAGATTTATTTCCATTATAAAAAATTAGTGTTTTCTATCTACAGACATTAGAAAAAATGCCACAGTTATATATTTAGATAAGATTAAACATGGATTCTATCATATACAACTAACTCTTTGGCTTTTTCAAGTAATGTTTCCACTGTCTTTCTCTTTGGTGCCCCTCCAAGTTTTTTATGGCTGATGAAATTCTTGACTTCCTCAGTCAGATCCTTTCCATTTAATACTCTATGTAGAAGTCGTGCATAGATTTCAATATATGGTATCAAAGATTCCTCAGGATGTGTTAATTTAATGATATCTATTGTTGCCTTGACACAATCATCCTCTGGTTTATCTGCATAGTGGACAACCCAAGGTACTGCTGGCACTAAAGCACCTATTACAATTAGCTGTGAGTCGGAATGGCCTGATTTACTCTTGAACCTATAAAACAGATTAAAATATTTAATACAACCTAAATGTTTATGTTTTAATACATCTCTCAATAACAGCTATAATACACTGAATATTTCTAGCCAGGGGATCAAATTTGATGTGACAGTAGTGAGAGGTGTTTCAAAAAGTATAGGCTTTGAACACATCTTGCAATTTCAATATGGCGGCTTTTTTCAAGATCGCCGCCAAAAAAAATCAAAATCAGCAAATATCACTTATACAGGTTGAAATTTGGGATGTGAGTAGTCCTGGATGATTAGTACAATACTACCTACATGACCTATGGACAAAGTTGAAATTTCAAAATGGCGGCCTTTTCCAAGATGGCCGTCATATGATATCAAAATCAACACATATACATTATATATAGTTACAAAGAGTTTTGTTTTGATGTACCATCAGTACAACTAAGTGTTGTTTGCTACATGCCACATTTATATTACTTAGGCAAACCAAAATGGACGTTCTCAACATTAAAAGATTTGTGAAGAAATTATAGAAAATCGTAACTGCAGTACTCTTCTTGCAGAAATGTAGCTCACAATGAGGAATGACGTGCAGATAATTGCGTTTTTTCCAATATCTAAACTAGAATGAAAACTTCTCGACTCAAACAGCTCCTTTATGATTAGGTGGAAGAGGACATTGTAATATTCTAAACATAATTGCAGTAATATAATGCTTGGTATGACCCAAGGGCTTGCCATTAGCAAGGCAGTTACTACTTCTAGTCAAATATTATTTTGGTGATGCAATTTAACAGTGCAACTAGAACATATTTGTATGACTACGATACATGAATAAGCTGCACATACAGATAGTTCAAAAAGACTGATGTCGTTTATGTACTAGTATTATGATCCAATTATTCATTTATCTAAAGTGACTGTACTAGAAGATTCCATCTATTCAGTACTGAATATGTTTATCCTTTCACGAATGCTGATGGGTCTACAACAACAGCCATGAACAATTTGGAAAATAAATGGAGTTTTTTTAAACTATGGCTAAAGAATTGTCATTTAGGAAAACATTTCAATATTTCGCAAAGTCTTTTCCCAACAGTCATCAAAATATTACTTGATTATCTTTTGGGCAAATATTCAAATAAATTATTCCATTGAGACAACTATACTATGCTATCCATTTCACAGTTACTTCTGTTTTAGTCTTCTATGGTACTACAATCAACTCGACTAGAACCATCTTGTAATGTATATGCCACGTTTACAGCTGGATACAGGACCAGTTAGTAAAGGAGGTACTAAATGACAAAATGTACAGTTTACAATGGTCGTTTATGTATTATCAAATTATTCATTTATCTTCAGTGACTGTACTAGAAGATTCCATCTATTCAGTATAGAATATTTGTAACCTGTCGTGAACGTGGTGGTTTTATAACACCACCCATGGACAATATTGCCAACAACTACCACTAAAGAATCATTACACACATGTAGGACAAACACAGCCTTATTTCAGCATTTTTTTGTCTAACTTGGATAATTCATCTTAACCAAATAGTAGAAATTTTTGCATTTCTCATGTATTCTCTGATACTTTGACCAATATATAATGTGCCAGCACAACTGGTCGTACTATTGCTGTGACATATAAACAAGTTACATTAGTATAGACTAAGAAATATCATAGCACTAACCAAATATAACAATGCGTTTCATACTTACATCTAGTAAAACTGTTTTATGGATAGCACCCTGTCATTTGTCTTGCCAGAAAAAACATCTATGCTAATCTGGTAAAACTAGTCAATTGTGCAACTCTCTCTGTACATGGTATACATACAAAAGGATAACAAAGATGGGTTGAAGCAGATGACAATGAAAATATTAAGTATGTCTGGACTCTGGACACCCTTCCACGTATTAAAGCCAAGACAAATGACCATCCGCATTGAATAATATTTCAGAAAGATTTCAAATATGTCACTACGAATAGACGTTCTCTTAATACAATCCAGCAATGTGTCAATTGTTTTCCTTGACATGTATCAGTTATAACATGTGATCAATCGTTCTGTGTTGGTGCTGATGCCAAATTGGAACAGTGGAACATGGTGAAAATTTTGCTTTAGATATATACATGTATACATAGTGATGGCATTATTGAGAAGCTTACGTGATTGGTTAGAAAGCTGTAATTGGACATAGTTTTTCGTGAACAGGCTCTCATGCATCATGAACAATATATATCCATGAAGTTAAATAAAATTGAGAATGGAAATGGGGAATGTGTCAAAGAGACAACAACCAGACCAAATAAAAAACAACAGCAGAAGGTCACCAACAGGTCTTCAATATAGCGAGAAATTCCCGCACCCGGAGCCGTCCTTCAGCTGGCCCCTAAAATGTTTAATTCTTATTCCTATACAAAGATCTTAAAATAATTTTAACTGAGGAACGAGACAGTGGTAAACTAGATGTAACAGTCAAAGAAATAATTAATTAGGACAAATTGAGTCCATGTAAACTCTACTGATCTGTGACATTAATGATTGAAGTAGTCGTTTTTATGTTAAAAGGTTAAGACAATGTTCCTTCTAATGTATAAAGGTGTTATTATGCTGCTTATTCTGTGGTTCCTAGCATTTTCTTATCACATTTATCAGTGTCTGTGTGCTTTAATATGTATAGTATGTGATCTACTCGTAACTATACAGTACAGTTCTAGTGTTGTAAATGTGATTTGAAAATGGTACATGTAGATCAAGCAATGAGTAGAATTACACACTTGTAAAATAAGAAGGCCGGGCTGTCGTATTAAATGTTATTAATAATATTGCATAAATACAGCACATAAATAGGAAGTCTTTTACAGAAATTGATATATATATCCTATTGGATATTTATCACAAAGGTATCCGCATTTTGTATGAGCTCATGAAATATGGTTGAAAGATACTCTAGCAGTAGATAAAAATGTGGGAGGATTATGATTTTATGTACATTGCTTTTTCAAATGTGGCTATGAGTTGTACTTGCAAAGACTAAATGGGTTGTACTTGGCACACATTTTCAAAACTGCTGTGAAAATATGTTGTTGTTTAAATGTTAAAGAAGATGAGGAAGACACCATGAGCAACATGAACCCTCTCATAAAACAGGGTGTTCAAGGAAAATCAGCATGTTTTAGTTTAGATAAATTGAATTTTCACATTTTTTAAAATTGTTTTAAAGTTTAAAATACTGCCATGACTTACTTTAAACCTTGAATCACATATTTTATGCTTTAAAATATTAGATTTGAATATTATTTGCTGTAATAAAACATGGTAACTGAGATTTTGACTGATTGGCAGCCATTTTGAAAATGGCCGCCATATTGGATTTTTCAGGGTGGGTCCATATAGCTTAAATTGACTACCATATATCAATCTACCATTGTGCAAAGTTTCATGCTTTTATCATCAAACCCACAATTCTTCTGAAAATATGCATGAATCAGCTGGACTAAACAGTGAACTGGCTTCCTACTTAAATTTTCATTTTGTTTCTGTCTGCATGGTTATCAGTAAGCTTTGAAATAAGCTCATTCTTTTGATAAGCATTCCTATGTTTTGAATTCGTTTTTTGTCTTTTGGTTATCTTTCATTTTTTACCATGACCTTGTCAGTTTGCTTTCAATTTATGAGTTTGAATTTACCTTAGTTATCTTCTGCGTATTTCTTTGCAAGCAGTTTCCAAAAAAATTCACAAAAATGAATCTCCTATTTTTGTCTATTGCAAAACATTTGGCAGAAGCCGATCCAGGACTTTGAAAAGATGGAGGGGAAGAGGGGGGAACCTATTAAGCAAATCTTTGGAGAGGAAAAAAAATATGCATTCATCATCAATAACGGGGATCTAGGCCCCTTTCCCCACCCTTAAATCCCCACCCTTAAATTCGCCTTTGATTGCAATAAAGAATGCATACAAAATTTCAGAATTTAAATTATTTTTTTATTTTTAGTTAAGATTGTTGGTAAGTTTTACCTGTTTTCAGTCCATACTAATAGATCTTCTGCAGTTTTAGGTGGTTGATTCTCTAAAACCCAGTCTTTGAAAAATGATCTGTGGAAAGATTCTGCATAGGTGTCATTATGTGTACCAGGTGTGGTCATAAACTGTACATAGTCCTCCAAAACCATGCCTCGTAAATCACGTGATGGAATAGTGGTGTTAGGATCTACTCTTGACATAGTCTTTAAACACTCTAAAGCTGTTAAACTGTTTAGAGTACTATCTCCTGCTTTCATACCTGAAAAAAGTAAACTTATCATAGAAACATGTATTTAAATTGTGTATGCCAGAGTAGTGTTTTGTCTACATAACACTCATCAGTGCTAAGGGAGCCTATTTCGACTGAATTCAGATTTAACAGAGGGTGGTAAAGAGTTATTTTCGTGCAAGGTTTTCTGCCTTTTTATTTCACTTGTTTTCTTGTTTTGACTTTTTATTTCTCTTGTTCTCGTTTTTGGTTAGACGTGCGTGCTTCGTGTTTTCCCTTATTTATTTTCCGTGTTTCATGCCAGTACTCTTAATTTCTCATGCTTGTCCCGAAATTCAATTAAAAAGTAAACGGGGGTCTAATCATAGTCAGCCCAGATATTAAAAGCTCTCTTCGTTAACAGCCTATTCCTCATGAATAATGTTGGAGTTTTTTTTTTAAATCAGATACACTGAAATAGCAAACTCTAAAAGGTGACCACTGGGTCTCCGTGTCAATTAATAACAACTGCATGATCTCCAAGAACGACTTAGTATTTACTATGTTATTTCTCATACTTCGTTTTTTTATTTTTCCTGCTACATTTTTTGCGATTTTTATTTCACAAGTTTCCGTGTTCAGTACCCCTTTTTACCACCCTCTTAAAAGTCACAGCTGTCTGCTTTTATCAGTTTGGCAATAACAGACCCCTTTATAAAATTAATATGAAATGCTTATGGTTGGTAATGCAGTTTTAAACAAACTATGCAAAAAAATGCACATTACTAAATAATACGATTAAAACAGCCCTAATACTACCAAAACAGCATGCGTCATACTGGTGACGTCGTCCTGGTCATATAAATACGTGATCTACATTGCTTTTTGGCCAGGTCCAATCCTGAATTACAAGTAAACATATATTGTGCATGTAATCCAGGATTCATTGCCAGTCCATATTGGAAATATTGACCCTATATTCACATCATTGCCAGTCTGTATTGGAAATATTGGTCCTTTATTCACATCATTGCCAGTCCATTTTGAAATATAAGCCCTATATTCACATTTGATGAATGTAATACAGCATTCAGAACAAGTCTGTATTGAAAAAGTTGGATTATTTAATAAAAGTGTTATGAACTGGTCTCGAGGCTAATACAGCAAACCTTGAATCTATATACCAGTGCCAATATAGAAACAGCCAGTTAATAACACTATATTCTCAATCAAATGTAAGATTGTCACAAACCTTGTGTTAAAATTTCATAGATTTCTATTCACTTTTACTCAAGTTAGAGTGCGAAAACTAAAAGTATTCGAATGACGACAACCACGCAGACGACGACACCAACGTGATACCAATATACGACCCAACAACTAGTTGTCCAATTCATCTGACAATTTCAGGGCAGATAGATAGTGACTAGATAAACAATTTAACATCTAATTAAACTTGCTCTAAATGCTTTGGTTTCAGAGATATAAGCCAAAATCTACATTTTACCCCTATGTTTTATTTTTTTGCCATGGCAGCCATCTTGGTTGGTTGCGGCATCAGGACGGTTCACTGGACACATTTTTTAAAACTAGATACCCTTATAATGATTGTGGCCAAGTTTGGTTAAATTTGGCTCTGTAGTTTCAGAGGAAAATATTTTTGTAAAAGTTTACGGACGACGGATGCCAAGTGATGAGAAAAGCTCACTTGGCCCTTTCGGCCAGTTGAGCTAAAAATCATAGGGATCCATATACTTATACTGAAGTTATTGCCTGCTAACCAAAATGTCTTCCAACACCTATGCAGACATCACCATAACATAGTATGCACACAGACAAATTGGTGGTTGTATTAAAACATTCACTGGCGTAAGACATTTCAATTATATACATTTCTTTATGTGAACATAATACTTTTTGGTTCTCTTGTTAAACAAAGCACTACATGTATATTGTCTAATTTGTCTTTATAATTTGCATGCAGCAGATGACACATTTACTGAATTAACTACTACGGCAAATATACAGGCATACTTGTAGATTGTTTAAGGTCTTTCTAAACAAACCAATGACTCATATTATAATGAGGTTTTTTTACATTCAGTGGCAAATTAAACATCTTTTAAATGTACATTTAGATTCAGGACAAGAATATGTTAGATATTTTTTAACCTGCTTGTTTAACAGTCTGACACAATAATTCTGACTACAAAGCCATCAGTCTTTGCTCTTTACTCCTATACTCCTCCACCCCCTCCTTTTGTGGGGAAAGTTTTCTTAATTATATAGGGAATCACTGAAGCATTACCAGAGCTGCCCCCTTATACAAAGTTGTGGAACCACTACTGCTTAGTCTGTACTATGTTGTGCTTAATATACATTTTAATCTTTCAGTAATTTGTTGAACCAAGGATTTGTATATTGTACTATACAAATCCTTGGTTGAACCAAATTTACCTATGAAGATTTTGTCCTTTACCCTGTACTTCAGCTTTGACAACTTTGACTGTGAAAATCAAAACAGATCATTTTCCCTGGTGTGTGAATAACTTTCACAAATTTTTATCATTATAATGGTCTATACATGTTCAGTAATAATTTGATGATAAACACTGATCAACATAGGGTCAAATGTGCAATTTTTATTTGTTGCTGTTGTGATATTGGCCACCTTTCATGACTGCTGATGTTTTTTTTTCATGTTTAGTTTTATGTTGATTTGGTTTGATTTTTGGTGTTTTAACACCAATTTTAAGCACTGCATTTAGGCTATTTCCAGGCCGGAGTGCCTGGGGAAAATCACTGGCCATCAATAGGAAAACTGAAATTCCTAGTCAATTAAGATTGGAGTCGAGTGCAGGGTTCAAACTCTCAATCTCAGTGTTGACTGGCTAATGATTACAGTAGTAACTACTTAGACCACGCAGCCACCAAGCCCCTAGTTGTATGTTGATGTTTAAATCCTAAAGGTCAAGTATTTATAATTATGTTACCTTAGTGATTATGGATCATTATGTATGTGTATGTCAATGTACAGATCCCTGATGGTCAAGTATTTATGTTACCTTGGTGATAATGTACAGACTGGTCCCCACTAGTCCAGTATTTAAGTTTATTGTGTAGGATCACATGACCAATGACTGGTTTCGTTTTACTTCCCCATCCACTCCTGCCACTTCCTCCTACAAATAGAAATATTTCTTATACTTTACACATAACAATTAATGATCATTAATAGGTTATTTAGATAATGTAGCAAATTTAATACACAAATTTAATTAAACTAAGCTTATATAAGTAAATAGATACAAAAAAATACTTTAAAATAATCAGTACTGTCACTTCAAATGACTCACTTGATACATGTACTTTAACTGCAGCAAGGTAAATGTCTTCTCTGGTTTACTTGCAATACTTACAATATACATACATTGTTGTTAAATAAAAACATTTAAGGGGAAGACCTCTTTTTTGTTATAGTCTGCTTCCATTTACATATTTCTTAATAAAACAAGATCATACCAACAGCTGATAGAGTAAGTATACTGGATGGGTGGTTTTTTTCTGGTTCCCTGTATCCTGTCAGCCATCCTCCATAACCATCTTTAATATCGTCAGGGTTATAGTACCAGTGTACCGGCATAGCCAAGGCATCAGCTATAAACATACCCCATAAGGCCTCTTCTTTAGATTTTTGTATGTTCATTGAAATTGATAATACTTCACTGAAAAGAACATAAGGTTTTAAAATAAGTTTATCAAGAGGAAAAACTGGTATCAACAATAGTTATTATCTGGCTGCAAAGACAAGGGTCTCATAACTCTCTCTTTGATAGTTTTTTGAAATTATGAAACATCTATTGTAGCAGTTGAGTTCTTTTGTCATCTAAGAAATCAATAGTGATAACTATTCAAAGGCTTGTAAAATGGCTTATTAATACCATTTATTTTAAAAGGCAAAACTAGCTAGTGACCTAAAGTTGTCTGTGTAGTAGTTTTATTATTACAAGTTTGGGGAGTATATTTTGGATCAACTATATTGTATTTGAATTTCTACCTTTTCTGTTCAGTTGTATGCTGATTTCTGACTATTCGTGGTGTCTGTATTACATGAACTCTACTAAGGAGGACCACTGTTACCAACGAGGACACTGTTCTTCCTATCTTTGCTGTCAGCATTGATTCATTTAAATCGCTTCTACAACAGTTTAATTAAAAAATATTAAAAATTAAAAAAAAATCTTAATTATATGAACATATTAAGTGTTTTAAATGCAATGTTTTATTTATTTCAATAGTCTTAAACTTGATACATGTACATTTTTTGTACATGGTACAGATGTGGATCCATGATTTTTAAAAGGTAGCCCCCAAAATAGATAAAGTTTGGAGTGAAATACATGTAGGTAAATATTATACTGTAGAAAAACCATAAATATATACCCATCCCCCTATATCTGCCACTGAAACTGACTGAGTCAAAAATGTACAGGTGAAGTCACAACTTTTAAATTTATATTTTCTGGGATTCATCTATTAACTACTTACATGTTGTTCAGAGGAGTGACTATTTGAAAAAAATTAACCAATAAAAAATTTAAACATTGTCTCTAGTTAAACCCTGTATATATCTTTTATCTACTCATACATGTAAACACACCTGGATCACTGAATCAAAAGTCAGGACAGGGCATAATCATGAGTAATTCAAAATATAATAATCATGATACTAGCTAGTCCAAATCATTATGATGCCTTGTACAATGATTGTACATGTTGTAAGGCTTTTTTGCAGTTTTTTTTCTATAATGCCAATTCAATAAAATAGTTCTTCAAGATGCCATGATTATTTGGACTGTAGTTACAATGTAGATACATGTACTAGTATACCAAAGGTAAACATTTCAATTTGATTTTTAAAAAAAAAAATTTTGCATAAGTGCATCTCTTGACTTTAAAATATAGTGCTTATATATATGATTCATACATATACACATATGTAAATTTACATTTTTGTAAGCCTATTAATTTTCAATTAATAATATGTTACTTTTTTGGTAAATATGTGTTTCTACTGTTTTATTGCAGATCAATTAACTATTAATTATCATGAAGGATTTCAATATTATCATTATTATTATCATTCAAATACATTGTATATGTTCGGGACCATATGAGTATTTGGACCATACTCGTATTGCCATGACCATGTGCATATTACTTATATGGTCCGCGTATGGTCCGACTTACGTGTATGGTCGGACCATATGAGTATATACTCGTTTGGTTATTAATGGGCCGGACCATATGAGTATTTGGACTATATACATGTAAGTATTTTTTTTCAAATATATTACAAACATTTCAAAAAAAAAAATAAACTTAATTTAAAAAAAAACCAATACAGGTTACATAAAAATGTATTAATTTTATAATTCAAAGGCTAAATAAAAACTTTATATTGATGCCATAGTTAGTTTTCATCGCAAATTGCATTCCTGCATGTAGGCTAAAGATGACATTTACTTCCACACGGTACTCTTGTTTGTTTTTTTTTGCATTTACTCGTCTTTGTTGTGCACAATCATTTTCAGTGAAAGCTCACGGGTAGTACTGTAGCCTTCTTAGTACATGCATTTCAATGTGTCTACAGTGTTTTAAAGAAGCCCTGGATCTCAAATATTGTAACATGACTGCAGTAAACCGTATTCACAAGGCAACTTAAATAAACTATTGTCCTTGAGTGACAGTGACTTCTTGTGTAACATATAAAAAAGAAGATGTGGTATGATTGCCAATGAGACGGTTCATTATAGAATTTTTTGGAAGTTATCTTCCCAAGTCGACATATTGTCATAAACTTGTAATAACAAATCGGTAATTACCATCGGTATAAAATGTGTTTATTACAATTTTGATTAAGGAGTAAATTAATTATGTGAAACTGCTTATTTTTATTCAGTTATCTTTTTATTGTAATATTATAATAAAAGGACCCATATATATCATAGCGTCTTTTTAATGACGTCACGACTAAAACAGTCATACAATGTGAAGATTTTGTAAAGTCTTAAAAAAGCATACTTCAGTGTAACAGAGTGTTAAATACCCCGACCATATGAGTATATACCCAAACGTATGGTCCAAATACTCATACATGTATGGTCCAGAACATATATATACAGGTATAAGGAGGGGTAAAAGTTGTCATCAACATGATGAATGTCTCTAATACTTAAACATATAAAAAGTTGCCATGGATATAAGTGAACATAATTGTTGCAATGACCAGCTAGTCTTAACACTGAGTTATAGTACAGTGCACGTGTAAGTATAAATATATAACTGTTGTGCATTTAATCGAAGAAAACATGTATCTTATTATCACTAAGCAAAGGACTGCTTCAAAAAATATAATTCCAAATCACTTATATAATAGCTTGGAATTATTTACCTCTATGAAACTTATAGCTAACAAACAGCAAATGAACAGCAAACATGTTGTTGGATAGTAGGGTCATATGTTTTTTGAAAATGCATATAGACGTAGGTTCGTTATCTTTTTACTATTTGCGGACTATCAGGCCAAAATTAAAAATATGTTTGTTTCCCCTCCCCCCACCCAGGTCAAAAATAAGCCCCGGGTCAAAAAATTATTTTCCACAAAAAAATCGAAATTATTTTTTTCCTGAAAATAATTTGTTTCCATTTTTGGAAAGTGCTTGAAAGCAGAAGGATTGATAATCTAAATAAATACACTCAAATTTAGCACAAACAACTGATTAGTGGCCTGGACTGGACAAGTCAAACCATTCATGTGACCATGCTATGACAATCACATCCAGTTAAAAAAAAAAAAAAAAAAGAACCTGCCTTCCTCAGGTCTGTTTACAAAGGGTAGACCCGGGGGAGGGGTAACAGACATTCTTTTAAATGTGGCCTCATGACTCTGATGTGGGGAAAATTTGGTGGATTATATAGGGAATCACTAAAGAATTACTGGAGCATGACCCCCTCTTAGGGCAGACAGTGGGCCCTCTGCATGGAATTTCTGGATCCACATTAACATGCTACATGTATATACATGTAAATGTAGCTGACCTGTACTCATGCAAGTCTGTACGTCCATGCTTTAATTAATTTTTATTGGTGATCATAGTAATTATAGCCAACTTTTGTCAAGACAATTTTATTCTTTAAAACCACTGTATACACATTGGTACAAAGAATGAAATAATAATACATAGTATACAAAATAAAGTGTGCACATGACAAGATAGGAATGTTACAATTACTATTGATATAAATATATATATATATATATACAAGAAGTTATTATAATAGAAAAACAAATAGACAAAGGCTAACCAGGAAGACCTGCTACTGAATTTATAACCTTTATAAATTTGCATATATTTTTTAACTTATTTCTATGTGTTGTTTGGAATAATTTACAAAATTTAATTATATTTACTCTGTTACAATAACAGTTATATAAAAACAGTTTTCTTGAGTCGTCTAGGGATCTACAATTCAAAAGAAAGTGAAATTCATTACCTAATTCTTGACATTGACATACATTACAATATCTCATTTCTCTATCTAAACCTTTCCATCTTCCAGTTTCAATTGGTAATCTATGATTACCAGTTCTAAATCTACAAAATGTGACCCTATCTCTATCTGGTAATATATCTAAATATTTTTCGAATTCAAACTTATCCTTATATAATCGATATGATAAACCTTTTGACGAATTACATATATCTGAACGCCAGTTCTGTTGAAATTGATCAAATAGTTTCTGTTTTAAACTATTACTTAGCCATTTTGTGCTAAAGCCAGTTTGTGCTAACCAGATATTACTATAACCACATATATCAAGAATATTTTTTATAAACATAACCCATTCAGACTTACAATTATTCTGTGAATATTTTAAAAACATAAAGTTATAAAAAATGTGTGACAACTTATTTTCTTTGCCGTGGACAATTCTACACCAATAATTTACCATACGTAGTTAACATAGACTACCATGGGATACACACCAAGTTCACCATATACCATAAAGTTTGGAGTTTACTTTTTCAAGTTCAGTAGTATCTTGCAAAATTTCAAATGTACTCTCTCTATAATATCCATATTACTGAACCCTCAAATTTCACACCCATACAGTAAGATCGGCTTCACTATCTTATCGAACAAATCATACTGACATCTCACCGAAAGGTTATGAACTCTCCCCTTCTTAAGTACATCGTACATGGCACGGTATGCCTTAGTAACTAATATCTTTTTAGTATTTGCAAAACTACTTGTCCTTGAAAAAGTCAATCCCAAATATGGTATTTCTTTGACAACATCTAATTCAATATTATCAAAATAAAAAAGAGGATTGTGAGATAAACGTCCACCAGAAAAAATAATAATTTTCGTTTTACTAGGATTTACACTAAGTTTCCAAAGTTTACAATATTCACTAAATGTATTAAGTTGAGATTGAAGAGATTCAGCTGATTCAGCAAATAGAACTGTATCATCTGCATATAATAAAGCAAACAGTTTAATATAAATATTCATCTCATTCTCAATTTCTTCAGATATACTACTAAGTCCCATAACATCATGTATTTGTAAAAAAGATTCCAAATCATTCAAATATAAGGAGAATAAAAAAGGCGAGAGAATTTCTCCTTGTCTTACACCAATATTACAAGGGAAATAATCTGATGATTGTCCATTATATACAATTCTTGATTTAATACTACTATACATATTGAATATAACGTTATAAATTTTAACGTTAATTTCGTTTCCAAGCAATTTCTGAAACAATCCATTTCTCCATACACTATCAAATGCTTTAGCAAAGTCTATAAAGGCACAATACATTTTTTTCTTTTTACTTTTCATTAAACTAAATAACATGTAAATAACAAATAAGTTATCTGTAGTACTGAATCCATTCCTAAACCCTGACTGATTTTCACAAATAATCTGATAATCATCAGAAAATTTGTTTAATCTTGTGTTCAAAACAGAGGTAAATAATTTGCTAAAGCAGCTAATAATAGTGATAGGCCTAAAGTTTTTGGGATCCAATTTGTCACCCTTGTTTTTATATACTGGTATAATATTTCCCAATAACCAAATCTCGGGAATAATGCCACTGTCAAATATAATATTAAACAGCTTTACTAATATACTAGATAAAATATGAAATGAATGCTTTAAATACTCATTTATAATAATATCGTCACCAGAGGCTTTATTATTTTTCAGATTTTTGACTGCTTTTTCAATTTCGTCTACAGTTATGGGTACATTTAATGACAGTTTAATTTATCTATATCGTTTTGGTTGTTTACATTTTCACCATCTTCATTTGCGCTACCAGCATTTAATGTTTTAAAATAATCTAACAATATGTTCATAGGTATATTAGGGCTTTTCTGTTTTTTTCCACTATTCAAAATTTTCCAATATTCTTTTGTCAGATCAGAGATATGGGATGACATACACCTACAAAATTTGAACATTATCACTTATTAGTATTACACTACTTACATTAATCACAAAGTAATCCAAAGAACTCTTTCTATTCTGACAAATGTTTTTCTCTGAATATCTGAATTACTTTTCAGTTTACAACTGGCCAACCTTATATCATTAGGTTTAAATCATTCCCAGAAAATCATTTCTCCATGAAACCCCTTATGTAACACAACGTTTCATAACAGCTATATTTACATAAACTGTGAAAACTTATGTAAAATAATTGCCATTTTTTAGAACAAAAGTCCTAATGTTCGCCCATTACTGCATATTTAGTTTAATTTTTCTACTTATATAGATACACTGATGGGGAAACTGGTTCTTTTAATTAATAACAAGTGTTAGTACATAACATGTGATTATATTTTTTACAACAAAATTTTTTATCAGACATGCTAAAAGTTGCAGCTCGTTAACAGTAATTACCTCTAGCTATGTGAAAACCGTTCTCACTCTCGCAACACAACATCTCCTCCCCTGTCTGGAGGAATCTCGCCGAGATTTCAATTCATTGTTAAATTTTTAAGTTATATAACTTTTTTATATAAATAGAACATAAACACGTGCTTGTGTTTACTTTGGTCATCTTCAAAATGGAGATAAGAAAATGACAAATGTTATAATGTTGCAAAAAGGCGACGTACAGTTCCGGTCTCAGTAAAAAAATAGCGAAACTGCATTTTTTTTTAAATTAGCAATTATCATTTGTTTACATTTACCTTCAACTTTTGAAATCAAGATGATACTCAGAAAAATGTGTGGAGCTCAGCATAATCGAATTAGACAGGGTAAGACAATAAAGTATTATATTATATTTATTTTGAAACCATTAAGGTTCAATTAAATACATGAAAATTATAATTAAATAATTATCCTCGAAAACATTTAAATTTTCCCATTTATTGCAAATTTTGAAGTTTCTTTTATACTGTATTTTAATGGACTCTAGCATGGGTAATAGAAATGTTGACTGGCTTCACAATGCTCTTTATGAGTGTTGTGGTTTTTTTATGACCAGCCGATACAAGCCTGATTTACAAATTATTCATTTAGTGAGTTAATATGATTTAAATCATAAATCGAATCCTGTAAGAAATTGTTGAACACCCTCCCTCCCCCCATTTTTTCCTATATTCTTACTAATAAATATCTTAAATGGATACATTCTGATAATATTTTTTTTATCTATAATATGAGATAAGACAGACCTAGAAAAATCTAATTGCACGAGTTCGCTTAATCTATTTATATCTACATTAATGTTCATATCGCTTGAATGGTCATTGGAGGTGTTCGGAGGTCAACTCAATGATTAATTAGATGGTGTCTAGAATAAAATACACACGAAACGAAGCTACATATTTTCGAGCTCATGCCCTATGCTGTTATGTTTTTTTGTGAATTTTCCGAAGGCTTTTGACAAAGTTTGGCATATTGGTTTATTACATTTATTAAAAGCACATGCCATTGAGAGAAATCTGTTGAATAGGTCCACAAGCTACCTTTATAAAAGAAAACAAAAGATTGTCATTAATTTAATTAATCATCCTCGACTTTTTGGAATGCATCAGCTGGTGTACCATACTGACCAGTTCTTGGTCCTTTATTGTATATTATATATATTAACGATTCATTCAGGTACTCGGGTCATGACGGTTAATAAGTTAAATAAAATTTTGGAGGATTGCAACACAATTTCATATAGCAGTTCTAAGTATGAAATTGTTCAAATTATTATGGCATATTGTTATTCTAAACTATTTCCCAAAATTGATCGCCCTGGCCTGAAGATCATAAAAAACATTTTATTAAAATAAAGTATATGTCAATAAAGTAGTACGGTGACCAAGTAAGGAAAAGTCGCTTATTTAAGGAGTTTAATCGTCATTCGGACTATACGGCTGTAAATCACAGTATTGGTAGTTCAAAGGTTTCACTTCACATTTTGACTTGTCGTCAAAAAATCGTACGGTGCAATTTTTGTAAAATGGGCTTTGAAGTTCGTTCCCTTACTTTAAAGAAAAAAATACTTTCAAAAGATTTTTGGCCTAAATTCTAAAAGAACATTCGGGATTGGTTTTTGTTATTATATACATTGTTGTAACACATTGTTTTAACAATTACAAACAAAGTTTAGCAAAATTAATCCGTTATTGAGGAGTTTTTGTAAAAATTGAATACTACGAATATTTTGCATTTAATAGAGTACGTTTCAATTCATTTTCATCATTTATTTTTCCGCAAAATGTAAAATAAACAACATTTATATGATATTTCAAACCTTTATTGAACAACACTTTCAAAATCATTTATCTCAGAAGCATTATTTCAACTTGTGCATTGAAACAAAATATACACTACAAATTGAAGATACAGGTTTTCCACTTGAAATTCGACTTGTAAAAAAATTGAACCGGACCGATACTATTATTTTAATCTATAAATGATATTTTGTATCACAACGATTTTTCATTGCTAACATTTGTTCAATTCGATTTTTTTGGATAGTTTATGGTCCCATTTCGTGTTGGTTATCGTGTTTTTTTATGTCTTTTTAAAAGATTTCATATTTTCGTATGTTTATTTGATATGGGTTTTTTTCTTTTTATACATTTCAAAAATTAAGAACCAAGTCTGAATTTGGATATGTAGTTATCTGGAAAATGTTTGAACTAGGAAGTCCTTTACGATTAGGTTCTAGTAGTTAAAAAAGGCAACACATGGCTTTTAATTTTGAAAACTGTATCGTATGACAGAGAATAAGTACTGAATCAGTCACCTCCTTTACTGTAAAGAGTAAACGTTGCTTCTTAAGTTCTGTTGAAAGACTAAATGATGGAATCTGCCAGCAATGTGTTGTAGAGTATGGGTCGTTTGTTGAACCTGATTTGGTGAATCAATTCAATCCTGATGCCTCGTGTGCACTTTCCCTACCTTCCTTTGGCCCATCACTCACAACTTACACCAGTCTGAGAGGTGGTATGGCATTGCTTAAATGTATTGATGATAAAAAAAAGCAAAAAAAAATGGTGACCTTGCAGGTGACTATTACTAAAAATATGACCCAATGCTTTTCGCTAGCGCACACAGTAGCAGACATATTTTTACCACTACGACATGAAAAGCTCAATAAAGTTGTCTGTTGAAAAGGAAAGCCGCACAAAGAGTACACCTTCAACCAAAGTGTATCAGATTATTGAAGGGAGAAGGATACTGACTGGAAGAAGTTTCTTTCTGTTAAAGAAAACCAACAGGCTCTCCCTAATTTCTTTGGTAGTTTTTCTTTTTTAAAACTATGACAAATCCCCTATGATTCCACCTTATAGTGAGCTTTACTCAGCTGGAACCTTTGTAAATCCAAAATTGTCGAAGTTATTTCAGACAGTAATGTTAATGACTGTTGTAACTTGCTTAGCACTCACCAAGGGCCAATACTCGTATGATAATTATTGCCTTATACTTTGACATGAAGTTAACAGAAAAGGGAAAGAGCGACAAAATAATCCTAAGGACCTCTGATACGGGTGTGATTGTTCTGTGTGTTCACTACTGCAAACAAATGACACATGCATGCGAGTTGTAGGCGCAGTTGGATGTGTACGGATTGCTAGTTTAGTCTTACATGAATGATTTATTAGTTGTTGATGGCTTTGAACTAGCTGTCAGATAACTCCGAGTACTCTCAGATCTGTTCCTAGTGTTTTTTTTTTTTGTTGTTTGGATGTACAAGTACCCGGCTACGTCCAATTGTATTTTTGTCCATCTGATGAGTTAAGCCTTTTTCAACTGATTTTTATAGTTCGTTCTTATATTGTACTGTTATACCACTGTCCCAGGTTAGGGGGAAGGGTTGGGATCCCGCTAATATGTTTAACCCCGCCACATTATTTATGTATGTGCCTGTCCCAAGTCAGGCGCCTGTAATTCAATGGTTGTCGTTTGTTTATCTGTTACATATTTGTTTTTCGTTCATTTTTTTATATAAATGAGGCCGTTAGTTTTCTCGTTTTAATTGTTTTTACAAAAGACTTGAAAGGACACACACGACTATTGTAGTTACAGAGTTTTGGGAGTACTGACGAAGATGAAGCCCTTGTTTGTGTAAGAATTTAGTTTCGAAGATGTATGATCTGAGGAATGATCTCTTTAAATCATTCCATCACGATATTAATAAAATTCGCGTCAAGCTTGCCACCAGTAAAAAAGTATGTTTAGTCAGGTTACCTCTCTGTGAAGCGGAAATTTTGACCGCATAAAACATTGCTAAACCCCCTGTTTCGTCACCTTTAGAATACGGTTGGCGAAAATTAATTATTTCATTACACCCCGTTTATTTTAAAGGGCATATGTCAGCAGAATTCTTGCAGGATCTTTTGTGTTCATGTTAGGGAAAATCTTCATGTGAAAAGTGTTTGTTCACAACAAAACCTTACATGTACGGATCTTTGCTCCTTTCAAGGGTAAGAATTATGTAGAAATTCCTTGACAGATGAATCAGAAGATACTCCTGGATGAAATCTGTTTTCTGATCATTTTGATTGGATTTTTTAATGTTCTTCGAGCTAATTAGTGGTTTTTGGTTGCAATGAATTACATGCATGAACTTTTTCAAAATAAACATTCAGGATAGAAGGCTTTACTTGAAAACAACATTTATCTTTTATTGATGAGGTTGAATGTCACCCGGCAAGGTAACTACTGTAACTTTAACGGAATTTGTATTGATCTTGTATAATAGAACAAGTGTTGAAAAACGCCAATTTTCAGAATTAACCGATTACTAAGTAATATGTTCCTTTTTTTTTACATTTTCGAGATAATTCATTTTCAATTGATTTGAAATTTAACACAAAATGCTGCTGATATCTTTCAATTGTTAAGATACAAAAAGAAAAAAAGAAAACAGTATGTTGATGTTTGACCTTAATTTATGCAAAACTGTTACCACATTTCTTTTTGACGACATCGATATTCCAAAAGTACTCATTTTTCCGAATCCAATGATATATGATATAGCCATATAGTATGTTTGACGATTAAATTTTAAAAATATTGGGTCTGGTCACCGTACTAAAGGTTTTGATTTTGTAAATATTGCCGGTATATTGAACGACCGTTCTGTTAAAGAACAACTTCCTGGATATTTTGACAATACTGAGCTACCTCTTATTTGTTATATTTACAAGAAATCTACCCGGAAATTATAGTCAACTGTGTAAAGATGTTAATATCAGTGAAAATACACCTACTTCATGTAATTGTAGTACCTCCGAATATATTTATGGACCCATTTCCCATGTTATAACAGGAGATCTTAACATCGTTCAAGACCAAGAGTTAAAATCATTCCTCAGTAAAGGACCTAAATATCGTCCCCCGTCAATTATTAATTGGAATGAGTGTCGTAAAATCATCCACGACTCACTCCATACTTACTGTATGAAATGGATAAAACGGGGAAAAGCTGACATAAAATCTTTGGACTCTTTTTTTAATTCAGTAATGAAGATAGTTGATATACGTATTCAACATTTTAAAGAACATTTTACTATTAACAATAACCACAAAAAAACTATTTCTCGTATCAAACATAAACTAAAAGAACTAGCCCAGAAATTTGTTTTTGTCCCGGCCGATAAAGCTGCTAATAATATTATTATTGTTTGACGTAAATTTTACATTGAGGTTCTGAAAAAAGAAATCACCAATTCACCAACATTCCAACTGACTCCATTTTCAGAAAACGACATCTGTAACAAACATAAACTTTTAGCCACCGCTTTACAAGCAGAGCCAAATACAATGAAAGTCCCAACTATGTACTGGCTTCCGAAGCTACACAAAACACCTTACAAATATAGATTTATTTCGTCTTCAAGCCATTGTTCCACTACTAAATTGTCTATTCTTCTTACCAGCACACTTGGTACAATTAAAAACCTGATAATAAATTGTTCAAATAAGGCCTTCGAAAATAGTGGAATTAATTACTTTTGGAGTGTCAAGAACTCGTTGGAAGTACTTGATAAATTGCATGCTTATCTTGGTGATTTTGAATCTGTTCAAAGTTTTGATTTTTCTACCCTGTATACCACATTGCCTCACATTCTCATTAAGAAAAAATTCACACACCTAATTAAATGGGCATTTAAAAAGTCAGAATGTGAATATATATGTTCAAACTCTTTTAGGTCATTTTTTAGTAGCAATAAACAAAAAAACTATGTCAATTGGACATGCTTTGATACTATATATGCCCTTGAATTTTTACTAGATAACATTTTTGTTCGCTTTGGGGATTCCGTATATCGTCAGATTATCGGAATTCCAATGGGGACTAACTGTGCACCACTTATTGCGGACCTGTTTTTGTATTGCTATGAGTTACAATTTATGACAAAAATAAGCAAAGACCCATCGAAACAACATCTGATAAAACAAATTTGATAATACTTTTAGATATTTGGATGATACTTTGGCTCTCAATAATGACGACTTCAGTATGTATATTAAAGAAATTTATCCTGTTGAACTTACTTTAAATAAAGCTAATACTAACAATGACCGCTTCCCTTTCCTCGATCTTGATATCTATATCATTAACGGAAAGCTGAATACTAAAATTTATGATAAAAGGGATGATTTTTCATTTCCTATCGTTAATTATCCATTTTTAGATGGTGACGTTCCCTTGTCACCATCTTACGGTGTTTATATATCTCAACTTAAAATTGAGAATGGAAATGGGGAATGTGCCAAAGAGACAACAACCCGAACTTAGAAAAAAACAACAGCAGAAGGTCACCAACAGGTCTTCAATGTAGCGAGAAATTCCCGCACCCGGAGGCGTCCTTCAACTGGCCCCTAAACAAATATATACTAGTTCAGTGATAATGAACGCCATACTAATTTCCAAATTGTACACAAGAAACTAAAATTAAAATAATACAAGACTAACAAAGGCCAGAGGCTCCTGACTTGGGACAGGCGCAAAAATGCGGCGGGGTTAAACATGTCTGTCAGATCTCAACCCTCCCCCTATACCTCTAGCCAATGTAGTAAAGTAAACGCATAACAATACGCACATTAAAATTCAGTTCAAGAGAAGTCCGAGTCTGATGTCAGAAGATGTAACCAAATAAAATAAACAAAATGACAATAATTATACATAAATAACAACAGACTACTAGCAGTTAACTGACATGCCAGCTCCAGACTTCAGTTAAACTGACTGAAAGATTATGATTTCATCATATGAACATCAGGCACAATCCTTCCCGTTAGGGGTTTAGTATCATACCATCATAACATATATGAGAAGAACATAACCCGTGTCATGCCAACAACTGGTTTTTGAATAAATGTGTTTAGTTCCGATGCAAAGACCCTATAAGTGAATCAATATTAACGCCAAAATATGCAATCTTTAATGACCCGACACCAGTATCGTAACTATATCCCTTTTTAATAAGTCTATTCAAAGGTTTTGTTAGTTTTTGAGGTGAATACTGACACCTTTGTGCTTTATAAAGAATATTTCCATAAAAAATTGGATGTGAAATACCTGAACGTATAAGAAGTCTGCATGTTGAGCTATATTTACGAATGATGTCCTTATACCGATGATAAAATTTAGTAAATGTTTTGACTAGTTTGTGATATCGAAAACCCTGGTGTAATAATTTTTCAGTAATACATAAATTTCTCTCGTTAAAATCTAAATCTTGTACGATTTGCTCGTGTATGTAACAATGTTTTAGATTTTAACGAGAGAAATTTATGTATTACTGAAAAATTATTACACCAGGGTTTTCGATATCACAAACTAGTCAAAACATTTACTAAATTTTATCATCGGTATAAGGACATCATTCGTAAATATAGCTCAACATGCAGACTTCTTATACGTTCAGGTATTTCAAATCCAATTCTTTATGGAAATATTCTTTATAAAGCACAAAGGTGTCAGTATTCACCTCAAAAACTAACAAAACCTTTGAATAGACTTATTAAGAAGGGATATAGTTACGATACTGTTGTCAGGTCATTAAAGATTGCATATTTTGGCGTTAATATTGATTCACTTATAGGGTCTTTGCATCGGAACTAAACACATTTATTCAAAAACCAGTTGTTGGCATGACACGGGTTATGTTCTTCTCATATATGTTATGATGGTATGATACTAAACCCCTAACGGGAAGGATTGTGCCTGATGTTCATATGATGAAATCATAATCTTTCAGTCAGTTTAATTGAAGTCTGGAGCTGGCATGTCAGTTAACTGCTAGTAGTCTGTTGTTATTTATGTATTATTGTCATTTTGTTTATTTTCTTTGGTTACATCTTCTGACATCAGACTCGGACTTCTCTTGAACTGAATTTTAATGTGCGTATTGTTATGCGTTTACTTTTCTACATTGACTAGAGGTATAGGGAGAGGGTTGAGATCTGACAAACATGTTTAACCCCGCCGCATTTTTGCGCCTGTCCCAAGTCAGGAGCCTCTGGCCTTTGTTAGTCTTGTATTATTTTTAATTTTAGTTTCTTGTGTACAATTTGGAAATTAGTATGGCGTTCATTATCACTGAACTAGCATATATTTGTTTAGGGGCCAGCTGAAGGACGCCTCCGGGTGCGGGAATTTCTCGCTACATTGAAGACTTGTTGGTGACCTTCTGCTGTTGTTTTTTTCTATGGTCGGGTTGTTGTCTCTTTGGCATATTCCCCATTTCCATTCTCAATTTTATGTACTGCGAAAACTAAAATATCAACTTAGCCGACAAAATTTTGGAAAAAAATATATTTAGTATCTATTAGACCAATTTTTAAATAAGCAACTGAAGTATAGGACAATTGCAGAATAGGAACAGCTACAACTTGAGCTGTGTCTAAAATATTTTTCACCAAATTTCCACTTTCAAATGAAATTAGCTTCTGCATAGGTCTTCCTAGAGGGTTGATTTTATTATATGTTGTTCCTATGGCCATTATCTACAAAAGAGTGTCTCAGATTTCAGATAGAATATATAGAACAAATTTTACACCCAATTAAACATTATCTTCTTTTATGTGGTTAGGATGTTTACACTAATTACAGATTTATGAGAACATGGAATCCCATAGCAATTTGAGACATCCTTTTGAAGCCCATGATGTGTTGATTAAGATTTCGTTAAAATTTTCTGTATATATAGTTAAAGAAATGATAGAGCTAGATTCATTAAAGTGAACTGACCGAGATGTTGCCACTAATTACATAATAATTGATTACATAATGATTGCATAATAAAAATATTACATTCATATAACAGATTAATCTTTTATCTATCTATATATACCTCTTTTATTATTTTTTATGCATTCATAAGAAAGTTGCAGCATTTTAAAGGTTAGTGATTGGAAGTAAAAAATCTTTGTATTGTGCTACCTTAAAAGAGGTTGGTTGGGAAACTTTAGAGGATTGAAGAAAAAGAATAAAACTCCAATGGTTTATAACATTTAGAGTATAATGCTCCTGAATCTTTATGTTGCCTAAAATTCAAAATACAACACAATATACCTTGCGAAATAAACAAGATATTATCTTATCATTTTTAAGGCTGACAACGACTTCCCAATCATTTGTCCCCTCAACAATTAAACTTCGGAATAGTATGAGCAGACTCATTATCAAAAATCAGGTAGAATTAATGCTCCTGACATTAAAAATGAGAATCAAACAAAACATTATTTATATGGTCCTAGAAAATTGAATATAATCTTAATCAAGTTTAGATGTTCGTCACCCTTCTATTGGTTTTTGGAAAAGAAACTCTTTCCTATGGTCAAAATGTGGAAACTAAAAAACCGTTAATACAATTTTATAAAGAGATCAAAACGATTCCTTGTACTATAGTATCAACATATAGGTAAACACTGCAAATTCAAATTGATCAGCACCACTAGACCAATACGAAACAATGTTCGTGACTATCATCAATTGTGTCCTCGCCTAAAACTACAAAAATGTATATGGCATCGCATTTTTTTTTTTTTTTTTATTTAAAGAACTTACAGTATGAGCATGCTTTACAATGTTATCTAGTAATTTAATTCATGCTTTGTGCATATATATATATAGATGCGATAGTCGCCATCTCGGAAAGGTATCAGGGTTTAACAAGATAAACCGGCAGATAAATCTATCGTCTCTTCGACCTAATATATATAGACAACTGGTGATGAGTATGCTTATAATGAACTGTAAAAGGATAAAGAAATGTTTACCACAGTAATGCATGTTGGTCAAATTCTACTATGATCGATAGATTGGTTCATAATTATTTTCTCATCCAATATTGTTTAATTGTAACGAAAATATGCAAATTGATTTCAAAGTTATAAATGTAAAAGTCAGTCCTCCAATTATTTAATGGAACTGTCTACATATGCATTTGATAATTGTACATGGTTTATGTTTATAGATGTTTTCTAGTACAATCTACCAGTAGTTTTATGATAAATAAATTCATAGGAGTCATTGACCACAAATGACTAGTTTTGACCAATTTTAATGATTTTACTAAAACTGTAATATAATATAATAGGACGGACACCTTAAACAGCAATTTGTTTCGGAACACAAGATCTACAAATAAGTCAATTGTATTTATTTCTTGCCTTAATAGACATTTTTACTAACAATGTATCTGGCCTTAAACACATGTTCAATGGTATTTGACTTATAATTTATAGCTCAGTGTTCCATGTGTAGAGAAAATGAAACGACTACTTTCATTTTGCAATATCAAAGTTCTTATATTTATCATAAAGAACTTATCATTGTTAATTAAGAATTGATATGATTAATATGTTACCATTGTTTTGTAGTAACTATAAATACGAGAATGTATTTCGCCTCTTGTTACACATGTAAATATGTGTCTGAGTGTTTCCAAATAAAGTATATTCTTGTTGTCATTGAGTGCAATCATACCATAAAAAGTTTCATATATACATGTACCTGTTACAAAAATGTATGTAAAGGTATATATGATTTTTTTCTGAGACAAGTGCCTTTTTATATATTCTAAATTAATGTTCATTCTGATTTTCATATTGTGCTGGCGCAAGTATAGGTTTATTAGTTTGGCAAACACCCCAAGACACAATTAATGAATATTCAGACCTTTTAAATATTGAAAACACAATTTCAACGATATGATCTTGCATGTACATTTTAAATTACATATCTTAACCGATAACTTGTGGTCTAATGATAACCCTTATTTAAGATGGTAACCGATAAAAAAAAAATCTTGACCCCTTTTAACTATAACACATGAAGAATATGTTTTTCTTCTTTTTTATTTAATGTTTTTGTTCTGAAAATACCAGTTGTATATCTGTAAAACATGTAATTTTACAATGATACGTATCCAATTTTATTCGACAATGTCTATGTTTATTGTCTTTGCAAATGTATTCGACAAAATTAATGCATGTTGGTGCTTAAAATTATTGTTCTCAGTCACACTTTTCTATTTATGTAAATCACCACTAGAAAAATCTAGTGTAAACCAGACATTATCTTCGTAGTATATTTAACAGGAGAGATGCTGATGTGCTACATCATATTGTTACTTTGTCAACAGAGAAAAAACACTTCTCTATGAAGCTTACTGAAAAGGTAAATTAAATGTACTTGAGCTATCTGCATTATAAACTAATTAAAATTTTTCACGCACTTTGAGCCTTACGGCATAGTAAAATAATTTTATTCTAATTTTGTTATATCTCGAACGATTTGTTTTGTAGTAGACACAATTTATTATTTTTCCAGAAATACTTGTATGTGATAATGAATCGATCAAGTTGAACTTTTAACGAGTTATCATTATTATGATTATATATCTGCTGTTATGGGTAAACATATATAGTCAAGCATATTGGTTTCCTTGTTAGAAATTTGACCATTTCCAAGAAAGAATCAACAAATTCTGTAGATTTGGCTAAAACGTTACTTATACTTAAATTCATTTGACGAAGTGTTTCCTTTCTTAACGGAATTTCTTTTTAAAAAAAACTTTGGAATTCAGGATATGTGATGCTTCCTAGATAAGAGAGTTACTGTACATAGATATGTTTAGTAGATACAAAAGTGAAGGATTTCATATTCACTTTAATTATTTTTTTCTGTTTTAACCTTTTATATTAAACAATTAGTCTAATAATGGACTTCTGACAATATACCACTGATGCAGTTTGCGAAATTAACAGAAAAGATGAATTAATTAATATTGAAATCATAATCCCATCTTAAAATATTCGCTATTTACGCTGAAGTTGTTTTGTGATTTAAACAGTTTTTCATTATTTGTATTTTTATTTGGTCACATATTTAAAGAGAAGAAGGAGGGAGTAATAAAAACAGGGACAAATATCTTCTATCTCGGTCTAACAATCATCAGTAATCGGTCGAGTAATCGGCTTGTAATTTGATGAATATGGCATCTTTTGAAATTTTTGTCCAAAAATGGATGAACAAGGGACATACATGTACTGCCTTGATTGCATCTTATATAATTTAATCTTTATAATTTGAAATTCTTTTGAATTTTAAAAAGGAAAACGTTTCTCAATCGTCTGCTAAACCAGTTGTTCTAAATGGCGGGTATGGTTGGATTGTTGTCTTTGGAGGATTTATAGTTTTTATGGTATTCTGTGGATTCAACTCAGCTATTGGTTTAATATATATTGAAATAACTGAGAACTGGGGTGTTGCAAAAGAAAATTTACAATGGATAGGATCACTGCAAGTAGGAATTGCCTTTTTGATGGGTAAGTTCAGTATTAGATCAACAGAACATGAATTTCAAAAATCAATTCACCTTTATTAAAATATATTATTGATTAAAACAGTTCTAATAATTGGCAATCAGACCACTTCCAAGTGTTTTTATATCACAGGAGACAACGATCTCCCTGTCGATAAAGAAATTTAATTTTGAATAAATTTTGTTATATTCACTTTAATTGAAATCAGAAAAAAATAGGAAATGTCAAAAATAAATAGTTATTTAAAAAAATGTGAAGACAGATTTGAAGAGAAAGTTATGGCAGTAGAAAGAATTGCACGAACTCCAAGCAAAGTGAGACTTGATCAGATATCGGAGTATCCATCTCCTGCTACTCATTGATCTACTGTCATTCAAATTCAAAGGAATAAAAGCTTAAATTGTTGATATAGGGGTATTATGGGGAAAAGGAACATTGATAAAACATGTAGACCAGTTTTATTTTGTAGATGAAAAACTCGCAAAAATAGAAAAGAAATAAGAATTAGAAATATAGATGCCATAGAAACACCGCCATACATGTAGATCAGTTGAATATAACAATAGTATATACAGAATAAAACTTGGTTTAGCTTAGGATACGAGCACTTTCGGAGTTTCTCACGATATATAATTTCAATTACTGAAAATAACTTGGCAACATACCATTAACGTTTTAAAATTGTTTTTCATGGAGAGAAGTTTGAGTACAAGTGAATGTCTGAGTCAATATAAAAAGTTCTTGCATTATAACAATGGTACATCACCATCAGCATGGACTGACGCGTGTTGTCAAAGGGAAAATTTCAAGTTCGGTCTATCAATTCGAACGTAATGTAGCAGTGAACACAACATTACATGACTGATTTTCAGTCAATAACAAAATATAAACAGTAAAATCACAAAAATACTGAACTCAGAGGAAAATTCCAAATGGATAGTCCCTAATCAAAGGCAAAATCAAATGATAAAACACACCAAACGATACGAATGGACAACAACTATTATATTCCTTACAGGCATTTTCAAACTTTTTTCAAATAATACCATTTTCGTAAAAAAAAACTTATTTTGCTGTTCTCATGACTTTTTATTGACTTTTAAACAGAACACACTAATTACCTAAAGACATTAAGAGAGAAACATAATTATACTATCTTCAACAATACACAGGCGTCTATGCAAAGCTCTTAATAACCTCAGCTTATACATTTGTTTTTTATAAAACAAATGTATATTATTCACGAATAATCAACGTTTTGACACCAAAACCAAACAAAAGGAAAGACAAAAGAAAAAGTTTGTCGAATTCCCTGACTTGTCTGGGTCAAAGTTAAACAAACTGGGACAAGTGTATTTGACCACACAGGCTGGGGATATGTTATGTTATGACGTGATGATATAGACATTGAGAAGGTGGATGATAATCATATATTGATATTGAATATTTTAACGAACTTCATTTCCTCTGTTGTAGATCAAAACTTTTTTTTAGTTTCGAAACTAGGAATTTTGAATGGCCAGATTTAAATTATTGGTAAGACATTAACAGGGTGAATGTTTGAACTATGTCACAGGAAAGTCACAGTTAAGTGAACTATTTCAGTAGTGTAATGAACTTAATTTATCTTTGAAATTACTGTCTGTATAAAAATTGAAACAAAAACCTCAAGTCACACAGAAAGAGGTCATTTAACGCAGTAAACATGTCAAATTAGGATTTCGATCTTAAAACTTAATTTTGTTTTTACAAAAAGTCATTTCATTAAAACTTAAACCTGCGATTTTATGTACTTAAAGTGAAATTTTTTTCGTTGTTTTAAACGGCAATAGCAATTATTTTTACTATTTAACAGAATAAAAAAATAAAGGAAGATAGATATTTAAATAAATGTTTTTATAGCTATTCAAAACAAAATTACATTACATTACTATGATTTAGCATAACAGTGACTCTCCTAGATCAGTTTGTAAAATCTTTTAGCATCTGAATAGTTTAAAAACGAATGACACCTTATTTGACAACGATTTTTTCTTCTTTTTTTCCCCCATGTTTACTGTAGTGAAACATTCAATATATATAAATTTGTTTTGAAAGTGTTATAATATACGGAATGATTTAAAGCAGTGTTTTGGGTGTGTTTAATTTCAGTTACATAAAAGTACATTGAGTGGAATAGAAAAAAACGAAATTTCGAATCTGCAACGGTTTTGTAGATGATATGACAAGTAGTTTTATGTCAAAGCTGACCGTATCATTGTCACAACATCATGCCTTACAAACAGTAATCTCCAAATTAACACTGGTTTTTAAAAAAAGAAAAGGAGATAGAAACTTAATCCATTGTTGCTGTTAAAAAGCATGATGCAACGATGAAATACTTCGAAAATTAAAACTGCATGTAATTAAATGTGTGCCTAGATGTTGATCAATTCAAGATTTAGATCTTAATCGAGATTTGTCTTATTTACTTAGTTAAAAGTCCATGTAAAGCCATTTAAGGAGTTTTGTTTTCTGACTAATTGTTACAATAAATAATATGATTTTCAACTTTTTTGTTACTGGTTTGATATTACTTTTGTTAAAAATGGTGTGTACAAGGCTACTCCAATATAAAATATTAAACAGTGCCATTTGATTTTAGATAACAATATATTTGATTGTATAAATACGACGATAAAATGAAAGAATGATATGGATACAATACCGTACGGTGACCAATAGTTGTCTGTGTCATTTGGTCTCTTGTGAAGAGTTGTTTCATTGGCAGTCATACCACATCATATTTTTATATCAAACCAAACTAATACTGAATATTACTTAGAATAGTACGTACTGGTTGCACATTTCTGATTTATGTAATACCATTGCATTGTTATACTTGCACATATTTGCATTATAACATACTTACATGAGCGCTTCAACCAACAATAATCTCAAGTACTAAAAAAGTTAAAGAGCAAAAAAGACACAAACAAATCAAAATAGAAAAGGCAAATCCATCTTTCGTATAGATTTGCTTTGGTGAGTAGCAATTAAGTTATAGAACTAACAACACAGTGTTGGCTAATTAAATAAAGGCAACAGTAGTATACCACTGTGACTTTTCAATATTCATAAATCGATAAATCGGAAACACATCCGGGTCAACGGGGGAAACACATCAACTATAAGAGGAAAACAACAGAACAAAAGAAACGCTGAACTGCAACAAAAACGAACGCCAACATATATAAAACCGTATGATTTCGATGTCTGTGCGCAAAACACGTTTTTCTAGAATAAAGTTCAAAAGAAACACTCACGGCAAAAACTATAAAAAATAAGGAGTTAACGAAAAGACAAAAAAAGCAATAAAGAATAATGCAAATAGAGAATAAAAAACGTTGGATATATATTTTAGGACCACTTGTATCATCTGTTTCAAGTTCAATCAGCGCCAGACGAATAGTAATAGTAGGTGGATGTCTTCAGTTTGTTGGATACCTCCTAAGTGCCTTTGTTAGTTCAGTTAACCTTCTCTATGTAATTCTGGGAATTGTAGTAGGTAAGTCATTTGTTTCCAAAAAAATACTTTGTTAGAGTCTCAACTCTTTAAAACATTTGATATAAAACACAATATAAATTAGATAGTGACATATCAATTGATAAAATAGCCGCCCTAAGAAGAGTTATGAGAAACTGTAAAACACATTTAAAAACATTTATATTTACAGAATAATATATTTTAGCATAAAACACCATAATATCAAAAAGGAATTATTTTGTAATCAGGATAAACCCATTGAAAATATATACAGTTATTACGAGTATAAAATACACTTTCTCTGAAACAGTACTTTATGGTAGATTTTGGCTGTGAAATAGCAAACTTTGTCGTCATGAAACATAAATAAAAAGCTCCTCATTACACAAATTGCTAAGACTTATCAGTAAGTTTCAATTCTAATTAGGGAACCACCTGTCATATTAAAAGTTTTAAAGTTGATTTACTCCAAAAAGTACATTTAATTTTTTTTTTTTAGTGAGGGGGGTTCATCCCGCGATTTTATAGAGTATGGCTACGAATTTTTGTTTTGTTTTCTTCTTTTTCATTATTTGCCAATTGAGTTTCACGTTTTTTAATTTTTTTATTGCCAATGTGAACCTTTTACTATTTTTTATTTTTTTATCTGAGCATATTTAGCACCAACTGAATTCAACTGAATACAAGAAAGTGAATATGAGAGAAGTAAATAAGTAATGTTTTCTTACTACTGTTTGACTCACCTCACTCAGACTTAAGTTTGTTCGTGAGTGTTAATTATAACATAAACATTGTTCTGTTAATAAAATGATCATTCTGTTTCCCTAGGTATTGGTAATGGTTTAACACTTACTTGTTCACTGCTGATACTGAATGAGTTCTTTGACACCAAATTACCTTTAGCCACTGGAATTGTTATATCTGGAGGTGGAATTGGAAATATTATCTTTTCACCTGTAATTGACCTCTGTCTCAAGAACTACGGGTACCAAGGAACTCTTATGATATCCGCTGCCATTGCATTACATGTACAGATATCAGCAGTAACGTTTTCTCAAAAGCGACCTGAACAAGGTTTGTTAACAATAATCAAAACACACATAATTAATAAATAAAAATAATTTGGAGTTGAAATACAGACAGTGAATGCATCCCATCTCAGTTTCTTAGATGTAATACATCTAGCTTCCAACTCCTTACAAACTCAAGATATTTAGACAGTAATCAAAGCAAGGTAATAAGATTAAGAATGGAAATGAGGAATGTGTCAAAGAGACAACTGCCCGAACAAAGATCAGAAAACATGAATCTCTCAACTTTTTACAGCATTTTATTTTTATTAACTGAGTTTTAAGGAAATAAGTAGAAGATTACAGTGTAGTGCATGAAAATGTGCATGTTTACGTCATATACAAGGCTTAAGAACAAATCATCCAAACAAAATTCAATACCCTAAATATTTCCACTGTAATCCTGTTGGCGTGGACCTGATGCCCGTAACTAACTAGTTATCAAAACGAACGTTACAGAAAGTGTTTTTCAAATAAATAGACCTGTATAGAGTTGTCAATACAAAACACATTTTAAGACATATATTTCTCTTTTTGCAACAGGTCAAATATTAAGCTTGAGAAAACAAATATCAGAAATGATGGATATTGACCTTATCAAGACTCCAGCGTTTACTTGTAGTATTATTTCAAACATTTTGTCGACAATGGGGTTTTATGTACCGTTTGCATTTCTTCCAAACTCTGCGGCTCATTATGGAATTGACAATATCAGTATTCCATGGCTTATATCAATAATTGGTTGTTCATCGTCATTAGGCAGACCGTTCTTTGGTTGGATGGCTGTAACGTTCTATAGACAAAAGATTGTGTTGTATTCATTCGTGCTAACTGGCTGTGGTTTATCTATTCTGATGATGCAGGTCTGGAGAAAGTTTTATTTACTTGCCATTGCATGTGCCTTATTTGGAATTACTTCAGGTAATTATGTTGTAATATATTTAGTGTATTATGTTAATGTATTACGTTATAAAGTTAATGTTAGACAATGTGTTGTTTGCGTTGTTTTTGGAAAACTTAAAAGTATTTTCAAGTAAAAATTCATTAAAAGTGTTTACTCTATAATATTTTGACTTGCAATTTATAAAAACTTTAATAAACATGCCTTTAGGCTTTACACTTAACGTTTATTCAATTTCGTTAGGCAAACTGATTATTGCTAACATAAACAAAGCTTTTTTTACAACTAGTTTGTGCATTTTTTCTAATGTCTTGTTGGGTCATTTTGATGTATCATACTTCATTTGAAAGCAAAATTAATACTTCAGATTTAAAGATGTCATAATTTAATGGAAAATAAGATGTCATAATTTAAGGGAAAATAAGATGTCAATTGATATCTCTAATAAGTACAATTTCATCTAATAATAATCTCGCACTGCGAGCCTTTAGTGAATTTATTATCATTATTGAAATTAAATAACGAGAGTTGTAATCAAGCGATAATTAATTCCAATAGTTGCTCAATCATTTTCTCAACATTATGAACATATAGCAATTTAATATTACAAATGATATGGATGTTAAGCAAACAACAATCAATCAAGCGAGGAACAAACCAGTCAAATAAATGCATATGTCATATCACTGTGGAAACATCACAGTTTCTATCTTTATCTTCCTTTAACACATGTTATAAGTGTGTAGTTTTGAGCTATTATTTTTTTTTTAGAAATTCACTACATTTAAGGTCAACATCATGATAATTGTAGATGGTTTGATTTATCAAATACAAATTTAAGTTTCATGTTTTTGATTTCATGGATTCATATCAATCTGTCAACAAATTTCTAAGTAAGTAATAATAAGTAAGTAATCAACCCCACAGCCCACTTAAATACTTCACAAAGATCGACAGACAAGTTTGTATGTTAAACATATGTCTCTCGAAGACAAACTTTAAAATATACTTTACACTATATACTATGATGAACTTATTTTTTCTTCTTTAGGAGGTACTGTGTGTTTGTCAACAAGTATATTACCTGATATAGTACTACCCCAATCACTTTGTAACAGTGTTGGTATTACACTACTTTTTCAAGGTCTCGGGAGTATCATTGGCACACCTGTTGCAGGTATGGTCATTAATAAGTATAAATGTGACATTTTCTTTTTACGCATCTTTGAATTTATTTGTCAAGACATTGTCTCTATTTGAAAATATGGAACACCATACACCAATAATTTTTAATGAAAGTCTAATCGTTAGCTAATCGTAATTACGTGGCACTTACGTAAAGTGTATATTCCGTACTCTTGAAGATCCAGTGTTACATGGAAATATGTCTTTGTACATTTTTCATAAATCAGATATTTAACTCTTAAGACAGTTCACATGCACATTCTGCGAAAATAGTTTCAATCAAATGTTGGAGAAGTTCGACAAATAAGGATCTAACTGAAAAATCTTCATAAAACATTCACTCTCTAAAATGACGAAATGAAATTTTAGATCAAAGAAAACAAAAGATACTTCATTAAGATTGATCACGTTTAACGCGGGAAATTTAAATATGAAGATATTTGAATACCTGTAACATTTCGAGAGAACAATTGAAAAAAAAATATTTTAGAAAATAAAGGCAATTTACAGACTGTGTGTTTATAATAACCAAGGAGTTTTTTTTCAGAAAGGCCTATTGAGGTCTCATGAAAAGTTATACAAGTACAGTTTAAAAATATTTAGATAAAATAAAAAAAGATATTTTGATTAGTATAACGATGACTTTGTTTAAAATGTTAAACTACATTTATGTTTTGCTTTTTGCAGGAGGACTGATAGAAATGGTAAGAAATGATGGTATAATTTACATGTATGGCGGTATAACGTTCCTCTGTGCAGCTATGGCCATGATTCCAGTAATTTATATAACTACCTCAGAAAAACATAGACAAAGATTTCATCAAAAAGTTCTGGTTACTACCGAATCTAGTTTACCAGATATCATTATTAACGTTGATAGACGACATTCAATAACTGACACAGAATGGATTGTAAATGTTTGAATATGCAAAAATTACAAAGAAAAGATCTGATTTTCGTGTTCAAAATATTTTCTTAATTTGCTTGCATATTAATATGACAACTGACTAACCAACCGAATACCGTCGTTATGGTGATGCTGGGAAGTCCTGAACTCTACATAAATCATATTGATTGCTTAATTCAGGTGATGTTGTTAGTTCTATAACACAAGTTAATTTATTTTTTATTTTTTACATTTTGTAAAATAAAAATAGTTTTTTATTAACAATTCTGTGTCATTTCTAACCATTGTCTCTCCTACAGATGATTAATTCTAGCATATAATATAACAATCATCCTACATACTCAGAGTCCCAATATTTTGACTGAATTGTTTAATTAGATCGCCGATACTTTCAAATGCACTATCGATATTATCATAGATACCAGAATTGAAATTTTCTACCCAGTTCTGTGTTTCGTCTACAAAAGGCTGATTAGTGACGTTCGTATCAAAAATGTTAAAACTGCTCAATAAAGAACGTAACTGAAGGACCCAAAACTCCCGAAAGGATGTACCAAAATACATCTAAGTACTCAAAAAAGACATATTCACCAATGTAACGGTTTTCAGGAAATTAAAATTGGTTCCTTACAAAAAGAGGCAAGATATACCAAAGTAATTTTAAAATTCAAGTTAGTCAATGGTCAACTTACAACGTCATGGTAAAAAAAAATGACCAAAAGACAATCAAATGTATACAAACACACGATAGAAAAGAAAAATCTGAGCAAGACGAATCACACTTAAACCCGGGGTTATCTTAGGTTCTCTAGATAAGTTGACAAACATGCTCCACATGTGAGACTTGAGGTACTCCTACAAAATAGGTTGATAATATGAAAATAAGAGTAAAAATATGATAAGATAGCATACGAGACAACCCTCCAACAAGAACAAGGACACATAAGTCAGGAATTTGATCTGTATACAACCTTCAACAATGAAAAAAAAAACATACTGTATCACAAGCTATACAAGTCCAGAAAATGACAAATGTTAAGCAATACAAACGAGGACACTGACAGTCTGGTTAAAATACAAAAACAAATAAACGAAAAACATAAGATAGAAAGCAATAAACGACAACCACTGAATGATCAAGTCCGGACTTGGGACAGGTAAATACAAAACGTGGCGGGGGTAAACATATTTGCGCAAAACCCTCACTCTTAGTGCTATCAAATGATAAGGCATTAAGCGGATAGGTACTCAACACTTATTTAATGCTGAGAGATATTACCAAATTTGTTATCCATCGGTGATGTACATTTTCTAAACCGGACACCTGATTGTATATTGTAAATGAAACAAGTTTTTTTAATGATAGGTAAAAGAGACCATTACCGGTAAAAACAACGAAGACATTGAAAATAAAACAATACTCAAAATCGTCCCAACATAAGTTATATGGTCATCACCATGAATTGACTGATCCAGTTTTTTTGTGACCCCATAACTTCCCAAAAGGTTTTTGCTGTCTTAGATCCTTATGTATTAGAATAGTAATTTGATCTGTAATTTAACCGATTATGTCTCATTCAAAATTGTTACATTTTTATCTTAGTCGGTGATGGGTGCATAGTGGGGAATGCTTACTGTGTTGATGCACTCGGTATTACTCTTTTTTTAGTTTAGTTTTTGTTTGTTACTTTGATTGGTATTTTGTTAATCACTCTAACCTGTTGAACGTTGATAAACTACTGTTGTCTAAATGTATATAACTAGCTAAAGCCTTCACTTTATACTTTGAGAAGATGATAATGAATATAAATAATGTAACATATAATTAATATTCTATTGTATATATTGGACAACAGATTACAAGGTCAAATTCAAATCATTATTCGAACAAAACAGACAATGTCATGTCAAAAAGGAATAACACAACATCAGTATGCATAACACAACTTGTAATTATACAGAAAACGTAATACTGAGCAAGGCTTACACTAACAAACAAAAAAGTACATACACAATATGCATTGTCACGTATATTTCATTTTACATTTTGACATGTAACTGGAACATTCCAGAATAACAATATTATAGATATCAGCTTTAACTTGTTAATGTCAAGGTGACTTACTTGTGACCTACCCGTGATTCGGTTGTGTCAATCATGCTACATGTAAACATAAAAAAGAGCGAATAATATTTTCTCACAGTAAAACAAAACCCGCATTAAATAAAAGAATTAAATTATAATTCTTTAATACGATACGTGCGTTATTTTTGTTGACATATTTAATTGTTTTTATTGTAATTTTAAATTACATCACAGTGTTGACTGCTGTGCCCCTTTTTTTGACACATTTACCTATCATCTCTGTTTGGTTCTTTTACACATTGGTGTCAATATAATGATATTTTATGCAAGAGTGAGAGGTTTAGCTAGCTATAAAACCATGTTTAACCCATCATTTTCACCATAAGAAAACGCCTGTACCAAGTCCAAAATATGACAGTTGTTATCCCTTCGTTTAATGGGTTTGATGTGTTTGAAAGTTTGGTTATGCGATTTGCTAAGTGAATTTTCGTTAAGAATCTTCCTTGGAGTTCGGTATTTTTGTTTTTCTACTTTTCAACTTCCCAGTGTTGTTTAAACATATTTCATTGTTCAAAAATGATAAATGCATTAGCCACAAGTTTTTCAACTTAGTAACGTCGTCTACAAGTGTGAACTTTCTACATGTAGTTTGCAATATTACATCAGCTCCTGTAAAAGGAGTATATGAAATGATAATTTATGTATTTCAGTAGAATGAATGATACTTTGGATACGTTGAACGATTCAGGAATTTTATGTTACAAACGAAAATGATAATTTTGCATTTGCTATAACAAAATGGTACCCGGCTATCCTCAGTTGTTACGAAAGCAATTCTTCAGTTGTTTTAATAGTTAAGCAAAATTATTTTTTTAATATGAAATAAGAGAAGCAAAGACTGTCCTCATTTTATGGAACAGTTTGATTTGTTTGGTGACTTCAAACTTAATGCACTTTGAAGTTTGCAAACTTTATAAATGATTTAAATCAGGCTCAAATCGTTTATTCAAATCAAATTTTATCCCAGCCTACTAATGAACAACTTAAACTGACTCACATTTGAATAAATATAAACAACACAAAGACTAGTGCATCTGTTCGCTTTTAGTAATGTCATTTGTTCAGTTTGAAAAATACATCTCAAGGATTTTTAAACACACGGCAATTGTGTTTCAACAATGGATTGCAATGTTTATTGCATGCATGTATTTGTTGGATGATCCTGCTGAAATTATACAGGCTCTAACCGAGTTTTCATCTTTAAATAAGAACTAATTATAATTTATTTTTTTAACCATATTCTTATATGGAAACAGGATAAACATGTTGGTAAAAAGTAAAATAACAAAAATACCGAACTCCGAGGAAAATTCAAAACGGAAAGTCCCTAATCAAATAGCAAAATCAAAAGCTCAAACACATCAAACGAATGTATAACAACTGTCATATTCCTGACTTGGTACTTGGTTCTTATGTAGCAAATGGTGGAGTAAAAGAGATAATATTGTAATGTGCAGGGTGTACCCCCCTGACATTTTTTAATTTTTGGAAATCAACATTTCCATTTATTTTTCATGTTTTGCAATTTACAAGTTCTTGTTGATAATGTTTGGCTAAGGCCCTTTGTTATGTTAAGATATATAATGATTTTTCTTGTTGCAAGCCAGGAAATAGTTTCAATGGAAATATTTCACAATTTGTTAACTTGTTCAGAAGTTCAAAGTTAGTCATGTTTGTTGTTTCTTTTCATAAATTTCACAGGGCTTAAAATCGTATAAAAGTAAAAGCCGTACCATTTCCACGTTTAACTGCTGCTTTATTTTTGTAATAATTATCTTTACATGTTTTAGATAAGAAGTAAAATAGAATTTTATTGATTCTCAGCTGATCGAAATCGATCGCCATGTAAACAAAGTCACATGACCGTCTAGACGTCTGGGAATTCGTCTGCTATGTATTTCTTTGAGATTTTAGTATTTTTGCAAGATCAGTAAACGTGGAAACATGAAATTCAATTAACAATTTCCTATTATAATTATGTATCTAAATGATATGAATGTGTCGCCCTTGGGTTATTTTTGCACTAAGCCTGTTTACAATGTGATTACGCCATTTTTGTATCAAAGCGCTTTACCCCAAACCATGTTTTGCTTGCCCGATTAAAATTTACGTAATGTACGACGTTCTAACCTATAGTCCCGCTTTCCTTAAAGTCATAGCTAATAAAGCGCCACACCCGGGCAAGCTGTTAACTCTTAAGTAACTCCAAATTCATGAAAGTTCAGACAATTGCCCGGCTCAACTTGTCCCACCATTTTTGTTTTGATTGTTATGGTTGGCTAATACATGTCACGTGACATATAAATTTATTATATAAGGAGCGCCGCTTTCATAATATGGCGAATAGCTGCCGTGGCGAGTAACTACAAATTGTAAAAGTGACAACAGTAATAATTTTCGTAAGAAATAACAACACAGCAGAGGTATGAATATTTATTGTAATTTTAATACCATTTTGTACTCAGCACATCAACCCACAGAATTTAAATGGAAAATAAGGATAAAAACCGGCTGTCAGTTCCTACCTTGTCCAGTTACCACAGTGTGTTAATAATGTAATCCTGCAGTTATTCCCCATCACATCGACCTTTCTAACCATAGATAATTAACAAGGGACCATATCTTAGGATTTTACTAGGATAAACTGTTACTTTCGGCCTGACATAATTAGTTACATGGATGTGCCAGTTGTTGGTATTTAGATGTTCCAGTCCCAGTTTGGATGTGCCATCACAATATTAAATATAGATTTTTCTTACCCTGATTTATCCATGCTTCATCACCAGGCTTAGTCAAGGGTGACTTAGTTATATAAACAATGTTAGAAGAATATATCTTATTCCTGTATTTATCATATTATTATATTTATGTGTTAATAAATATATTTAGTCCTGTGGATTATGCATTATTGTTAGTGAAATAGAAATCTCCAGTAAATGGTAAATCAACTTACAATTTCCAAATGAGCAAAGACTGGTTTTCCTGACTAGGAATGGATCCTTCTGTTCATTAATCATTTGAGTGTTGGTACACTAAACTTCATAAGAGTAAGATTATACGTTTTGGACAGTTGTCTTGTGGCTGGGCAGATATTTCTCTGTTACAGGCAGGCACAATTGGTTCATAATGGCTGACCATCCAGACACATATATATACACGTTAAAAATTGGTTAATGCTGCAACCTTTATGGAGACTTACCCAAATGATATAATTATATTGAAGCCTACCCCAGGTCCCTTACAATGGTGTCAGATGTGGGATTGCTTTAATTTTTCCAAAGCAATCCAGAGATACGAACCTAGATGTTACATAGCTCGATGTGATGGTAACCACCCGCCACAACTTTTAAAATGTGTAAATATGTTATTGTTGATTCTTTTCGTGATGTTTTTATTGAAAATCGTATTTTTGTAAAGATATGGCTGACAGTCCCGACCCAGAAATCCAGTTTCATGCACCCCCACCAGAATTTGGCCAAGGAGATGACCACAACGAACATGATGACCATGAATATGAAGAAGAAAGAAGATATAGCAGAGCTTTTGAAAATGGTGATACAATCAGTAGGCCCAAGGGAAATAATCGGAGTTTTTATATCAAACCAGATTCGTATAGTGGAAGTAGTGATTGGGATGAGTACTATTCTCATTTTGAAGACTGTGTGGAGTTGGGAGGATTGTCTGAGAAAGACAAATGTTTAACTTTGGCAGCTAGTTTACGTGGTCCAGCCCGTACTTTTTACATAAGCCTGACTATTGCAGAGAGAAGAAATTATGATATACTTGTATCAAAATTGCAGCAAAGATTTGGATGTACCAGACAACAGAGTAGATGGCTCTCAAGGTTTGAATCCAGAAAACGTTTGCCATGTGAATCCATTGCTATGCTAGGAGATGAATTGAGACAACTTTCCCAAAAAGCTTATACCAACCTTGACCCCCGTGCCAAGGAAGCTCTTGCCCTTAACCAACTGTACAAATCCGTGTCACTGGAAATGAAATGTAGATGTATTGACAAAGAATGTGCAACTATATCTGATGCAGTCCAAGTAATAGAAAGATATGAGGCTATTTTAGGAGAACCACCAGTTACAGAGAAGAAGAAAACAGCTGTAAGACAAATTTCTACAGATGATGACCAGGACTACAGTTTTGACCAGCTAAATGCCAGAGTGGCAAAGCTCGAACAGACCAGTTATAACACCCCTACAGCTACCCCCCAGACAATGTATAAATCAAATGCACCATCCCAAGGGAAGTTTGAACGCAAATGTTTTATTTGTGAATCACCCAGGCATATCATCAAAGACTGTCCAATGCTGAAGAAAGTAATGAGTTACGCAACCAACCAATCAAGACCCTACTATGAATCCAATAACACTGGAAAGCAGCAGGAAAACTACAACCCGTCAAAGTAGAGGGCCCTATTTCGACGGACGACTCATCTAATGGGCCTAGAAAAGAAAATTATGAAATAAATGATAATTGTAATAAAAGAATTGGGCAATTAGGGAAAACTTGTGGGAAATTTGATAACGGATTTTATGCCGTTGGGGAGGTTGGTGGACTTCATGTTGAATTTCTAGTAGACACTGGCTCTACTACTACACTGTTAGCTTGCAAAATGTTTGACCAAATTTTAGAAAGAAACAAGCCAAATTTAGAACCTTCAAGATTAAATATAAAGGATGTAAATGGAAATACTATTATAGCTTATGGTCAGAGCATAATGAACCTGAATTTTAATGGTAAACAATTTCCCCAAACTATCATAGTGTGTGATATCAGTCCAGATTCCATCATTGGACAAGACTTCCTGTTACATTATGTCAACAAAATTGATTATCAGCGTATGGTGTTACAGACCAGTTTAACAGACATTCAATGTTGGGTTGCTGGAGAAACCCAGATGGTGTGCCGGGTAGAAGTCAAAGAAGAAACCACCATACCTGCCAATTCAAGAATGTTTATACCAGTGGATATCCCGTTCTGTGAAAAATTGAGTGAGAGCTGCATGATTGAACCATCTGTACGACTGTTTGACGAGAAAAATATAGCCATTTTGCCTGCCATTCTACAAAGTTCTACTGAAAACAAAGTTGTTAGTTTGCATAATTTTAATGATACGGATGTCAAGATATATCCAAAAATGAAGTTAGGAGATTGTGAATCATATTATGAGAAGAACAGTACTGCTGTTTGTTGTACGGAGGTTTCTCTAGATGAAAATCCAGGAGAATCTAATTTACCAGAATATTTGAAGGAATTATGGGAAAGAAGTTGCATACATTTGAATGAAAACGAAAGTACAGATTTTGCTAACCTACTTAAAAGATACAAAAATGTATTCTCAAAATCTTCAGATGACATAGGACGAACCAATTTAATCCAACATGAAATAAATACGGGAAATGCAGTACCAATTAGACAGCCACCAAGAAGACTTCCTTTTGGCAAGAGCTCGAGGCAGATTGAAAAAGATGAGATCCAAAGAATGCTGAAGTTAGGAGTAATAGAACCCTCCACCAGTAGCTGGTCTTCACCTGTTGTTTTAATTGCCAAGAAAGGAGGCCAAGGCGGAACTCGGTTCTGTGTAGATTTTCGTGGTGTAAACGGACTAATGACGGAAAAAATAGCCTACCCAATTCCAAGAATAGATGACTGCCTGGATGCTCTTTCCACAGCCAGTTTCTACGGATGTATGGATTTAAATAGTGGATTTTGGCAGCTGGAGATGAAAGAATCTGATAAAGAAAAGACAGCCTTTGCAACTAGCCAAGGATTATACCAATTTATTGTAATGCCATTTGGGTTAGCAAATGCCCCCAACAGTTTTCAGAGATTAATGGAGAGTGTATTACGTGGGTTACAGTGGGAGGAATGTTTATTATATCTAGATGATATTATTGTCCCGGCCTCTACAGTACAAGAATCAATCGAAAGACTTGAACATGTGTTCCAAAGATTATTGGATGCAGGATTGAAGCTGAAACCCTCAAAATGTATATTTTTTCAGAAAAAGGTCAAGTTTTTAGGTCACATTGTCTCTGAAAATGGTATTCAGACAGATCCAGAGAAAACAGAAGCTGTCCAAAAATGGCCCAGGCCTAAGAACCAGAAACAAATGCGCAGTTTCCTAGGACTATGTTCCTACTACAGAAGATTTGTTTCCAAATTTGCTGAAATAGCCAGACCCTTACATAAACTTTGTGAAAAATATGCTGCTTTTAACTGGACGGATATCTGTGAAGAAGCTTTCACTAGGCTTAAAGAAGTTTTAACCTCACCCCCAATCCTAGGATATCCTATAACTGGATCTAAATTTATACTTGACACTGATGCTAGTGATAAGGCATTAGGAGCAGTACTTTCCCAAGAGCAGGAAGGACAAGAAAGAGTTATTGCCTACATGAGCAAAGCCATGACCAAACCTGAGCAGAGCTACTGTGTCACTCGCAAAGAATTATTGGCTGTTGTTTGTGCCCTTCGCCACTTCCATTCCTATCTCTATGGACAACCCATTTTAATAAGGACTGATAATTCTGCTGTGAGCTGGATGAGGAACTTAAAAGCACCAACTGGCCAAGTTGCAAGGTGGTTACAAGAACTTGGAACATATGATCTTACAGTTGTACACCGGCCTGGTCTAAAACACAGAAATGCAGACGCACTTTCCAGAAATCCGTGTGCTTCATGTTCAAGACAAGAGAGTGTTAACAATGCCCACGACAGTTGTGATGAAGACTCTGAAGAAAAAGAACAATTCTCAGTTAGAACAGTAACCCGGAGTAAAGCAGGCACCAGTCCAACAAGGAACCAGTTTGTACTTTTAGGGTGGGATGTAAATAGTATCAGACAACAGCAGTTACAAGATAAAATTATAGGTCAGTTATTTATAAAATTTGAAGATAAAGAGACCAAACCAGAATGGAACTCACTGTCTGATGAGTCATCAGACTTAAAAACCTTATGGAACATGTGGGACAGGTTTGAAATTTGCAATGGAATTTTATACGTAAATTGGATTGATAATTTGGAACAAATTCACTGGAGACTGGTAGTACCTGAATCTTACAAAGATACTGTTTTAAAATATAACCATGACATACCCTCTGCTGGACACCTAGGTGTAGAGAAAACCATGGAAAAGATTAAACAGCACTTTTATTGGCCCCGAATGAAAGTCTGCATACAAGATTATATAAGGAAGTGTGATAGTTGTGCTTCAAGAAAACCCGTATTAAAACAAAGTGCAAGAGCTCCATTGGGGAATTATAATGTTGGTGCCCCAATGGAAAGGATTGCAATTGACATCTTGGGACCCTTACCAAAGACACGACAAGGTAACAGATATTGTCTGGTTTTAACAGATTGCTTTTCTAAATGGACAGATGCTTATGGAATTCCAGATCAAGAAGCAGCTACAGTGGCTAAGATTTTTGTGAATGAATTCGTTTGTAAATTTGGTACCCCCTTGCAGATACATACAGATCAAGGAGCAAATTTTGAGTCAAAAATTTTCAAGGGAATGTGTGAATTGTTATGCATTGACAAAACCAGATCAACATCATTTCATCCACAGTCTAATGGCTGTGTTGAAAGGTTTAACCGTACTTTAACCAATATGTTGAGTATGTACTGTGCAAAAGACCAAGCTGTTTGGGATGAATATTTGCCTCAAGTTTTACTTGCCTACAGATCATCAGTTCATTCAACCACTGGATTTACACCCAATTTCCTAACCTTTGGAAGGGAAGTAACTCTTCCACTACAAGCCATTATTCCAATGCCTTCCCCAGCCCAAGATTATGCTACTTGCAAAGAAGATTTTGTTATAGACCTGCAAAATAGATTACAAACAGTTCACGAATTAGCTCGTAAGAATTTGAAAAATAAGGTCCAGTACCAAAAGAAATATTATGACGTAAAATCCAAGAAAAGGATGTTTAAAGTAGGACAACTAGTGTGGCTGAATGACCCAACCCGGAAAATTGGAGTATGTTCAAAATTAAGTGCTAAATGGAAAGGACCATACATTATTACTAAATGTATGGATGACACAACTTATATTGTCAAAAAGACTGCTAAGCAGATGGCAAAGGCCTACCATGTAAATAGACTAATGTCATATGAGGGACAAAAGCTGCCTGTATGGATGAAGAAACTTCAACATATCAAATGAGTCGGTGAATTATTTTATGAAATGAAGATGAAATATATTGTGAATATTTGACTATTGTAATAATATATTAAATAAATTGTTGAATTTATTTTATTGTTACTCATGATTTGGTGCCTTGTAAATTTCATGCCTATGATGAGGTGTAAAAAGGAAGTTATACCAACCAGGTGTGGACGTATTCAGTTTTTATTTTTGGTTCTTCAATGGACGCATTGATGTTTTTATATATAACATGTGTGTTATTTTAACAATCTTGGTGATGGACGCATTGTCGAGAGGCGGATCCGTCAACTGGAAAGGACTACAAGGGACTGGACTGGCCATCCATGAAATTGGTAGTCGCTCTGTGGTTTCACAGTGGTGAGCCACGTCCTTTGCGGGCAAAGGACTTGTACTGATACGTCAACTGAATTTGGTATTGGAAATTATAAAATGTGTCAAGGCTGTTTAACCATGTATAGAATAATTCACCTGCTTGTTAAGAATTAAGATGATGTGGTCAGTGTCCTGTCAAGACTGGGGATTCCTATAATTAACCAAATAATTTAATAAATTAGTGTTCATGTGCTGAGTACTGTCATAATATAATATATAGAGTTAATGTGTATATATCGTCCATTACGCACTGTCCATGTATTACATGTATACATTATGGTCACCTGTCCAGAGTAAAAAGTTTTGCTGTGCATCTCTAAAGTGTTTCAAGGATACAAGACTGGAGTAACCTGATCTTTCAGCTACAGCACCAATAAATAATCTTCATACCTACACAACAAATATAAAGAACAATGTTGAATATATTAATAATAATTTTCTATATACAAGATATACAATATACAATGTATATCAAATGTTACAGCACACTTACAAAGATGTTCTGTTTTCAGATGGAAAAAGAATGCTGGATATGTCCTGAAAAATTTGATACCACTAAACAACTTAAATCTCATTTGGCTAGCAGTGTTCATTCCAAGATGGAGGTGGTGTGCCCCTTTTGTTTGGATAGACCTACAAAGTACAAGAGAGTATGGGAATTAAAAGACCACTGCAACAGATTCCATAAACCAGCCATGCAGGACATGAGGCCCGACGTATTATCAGAAGGGAATGCCTACTACCTTGCTGTACATCCGGCATGCTACAGGAAGGTAGTTAGGCCAACAGCTTTCTACTCACCCTCAGCCAGAGATCTGAAGAAAGCCATGCAGGCATGGCTGAAGAAGTCAAAAGACACCTACAGGACCCCAGAGGAGTGGGAGCAAGGATGGAAAGAGGGCACTAAGTTTGATGGGCCTCCAGGAGAGGAACTATTTCAGCCAGTCTATTCTGGGGATGAGACACGGGCGGCCTCATCCTCTTCTATTGATATGGAGATTACAAGACCTGAGGCCTGGCGCATAACGTATGTGGCACTGGTGCCACAAAGTATCATGGTGGAAGCCAGCTTTAGGAGAGAGACCTACAGATTTGCCATTGCAGACACATTACTGGCAGATGTCAAGTATGTGTCTGCATTGACAAGGAGAATGCTGGCCATTCCGCAGGGAGGAAGACAATCCGCTGGACGGAAGCACAAGCTCCTTGGCAAAACTTTTAGCGACAGAGTAACGCTGGCCGTAAAATTATTAGGACTGCCAGAGAAGTATATCAAGAGTATTCACCGTTTGGAAACCGATTTTTATGCAGTCCCTACAACAGAACTTTTCGATCCTCCATCTACATGTAAAACTCCAGTAATCAGTAAAAAGAAAAACATCGTTAAATCTACCATTTCGGCAAAGAAGTCCACAAAGAAATCATCATCATCTGTCATTAAGAAACCTGAAAAACCATCCTCTACACAAGTAACATCAAGCCCAAGGAAATCAACACCACCAACAACGCCGGTCGTAACCATCACTTCTTTAGCTCTCTCTCCCATTTCAACCAGATCATTATCACCAGCCAGGCCATCTTCACCACCTCCAGCAAAGAATTCTGAAAATATTTCCTTATCCGACAGCAAGAGACCAGAAAAACCATCCTCTGCACCATTGACAGCTATAACATCTAAACCCTCAACACCACCTACAACGCCGGCCGTTAACACCAGTATTTCAGCTCTCTCTCCTATATCTACCGGATCCCTGCCACCTTTACCTCCTCCAGCAAAGAAGCCCAAGAAGTCCACCATACCATACACCCCAGAAAAGCCTTCTCAACCTGGACCAATATATATACCCACCCCTAAACAGTTGCTGGCGACAATAACAACCCAAGATATTCCAAATTTAGAGCTACATGTATGGACACCTGCTGAACGTGCAACTACCTTGCTTCGTCTTGGGGGAATGCCATTGTTTCCTCCAGCACGGCGAGACTGGACTGGGGAGGTTCAGGTGAAACTTCCTGGAGAAGTTCTCACCAAGGACTGGCCTCCCCAGGGCTGGAAGGAAATGACGCCAGACACCAAGAAACTTAATTGGGAATTCATATCATTTCAATATGAGCAGGTCTCCAATCACCCTACTGTACCTAGTCGAGCAGGACTCCTAGACAAATATAATATGTTAGCTTTGCTTGGAACATCCCCTCACAATAAAATTAAAGATGTCACCAGAACCGTTATGAAAAACCGGTTTTATCTGTACGAACATTTAAGATTGATAGCCACCAATGGGATTAAGCCGGATCTTTCCACTACTTTCATGCTGGACATGCTGGAGAAAGCAAGCGCTAGTCGCGATACATCTACAGACCACATTTGCCATGCCTTGGATAAGGCTGGCATTCCCTTACGTTTGGACCTTTAAATTCGATTCATATAAAGTTGCTGAACATTACATTTACATATATGGGAACATTATATCAATTATTTTGGACTTTAAACTAAAACTAATATCGTCCGTTTCTACAGTTATAGAAGATTACAGATTATGAACACTTGAATATGAAATCATCAATGTGACAATGGGGGGTAGATTTTACTTGATATTGAAATTTGTTGTTATATGAAATGCATTTATGATATATGTATGTATAAGGATTTCTTGTGCAGCACGAATCATGCATACAGTAGCCTAGCATATGTTATATGAGTAAGATTATATCAGCTGGGTCTGATATACTGAGTGAACTCAAGGCTTTGAATAGGTATTCTGCTATAGGTATTCTTGCTACACGTTAACAATTTAAGGTCGAATGGACAGACAACACAAATGGCAATATCTTTCTTTATTTAACAATGGCTGATCATACTGTATGCATTGAGTTGTGTTGTACAAGAAACGAGTGTAATATTTATTGAATTCGGGAGAATTCCACCACTTTAAGGTGGGGAGGGTGTAATGTGCAGGGTGTACCCCCCTGACATTTTTTAATTTTTGGAAATCAACATTTCCATTTATTTTTCATGTTTTGCAATTTACAAGTTCTTGTTGATAATGTTTGGCTAAGGCCCTTTGTTATGTTAAGATATATAATGATTTTTCTTGTTGCAAGCCAGGAAATAGTTTCAATGGAAATATTTCACAATTTGTTAACTTGTTCAGAAGTTCAAAGTTAGTCATGTTTGTTGTTTCTTTTCATAACTTTCACAGGGCTTAAAATCGTATAAAAGTAAAAGCCGTACCATTTCCACGTTTAACTGCTGCTTTATTTTTGTAATAATTATCTTTACATGTTTTAGATAAGAAGTAAAATAGAATTTTATTGATTCTCAGCTGATCGAAATCGATCGCCATGTAAACAAAGTCACATGACCGTCTAGACGTCTGGGAATTCGTCTGCTATGTATTTCTTTGAGATTTTAGTATTTTTGCAAGATCAGTAAACGTGGAAACATGAAATTCAATTAACAATTTCCTATTATAATTATGTATCTAAATGATATGAATGTGTCGCCCTTGGGTTATTTTTGCGCTAAGCCTGTTTACAATGTGATTACGCCATTTTTGTATCAAAGCGCTTTACCCCAAACCATGTTTTGCTTGCCCGATTAAAATTTACGTAATGTACGACGTTCTAACCTATAGTCCCGCTTTCCTTAAAGTCATAGCTAATAAAGCGCCACACCCGGGCAAGCTGTTAACTCTTAAGTAACTCCAAATTCATGAAAGTTCAGGCAATTGCCTGGCTCAACTTGTCCCACCATTTTTGTTTTGATTGTTATGGTTGGCTAATACATGTCACGTGACATATAAATTTATTATATAAGGAGCGCCGCTTTCATAATATGGCGAATAGCTGCCGTGGCGGGTAACTACAAATTGTAAAAGTGACAACAGTAATAATTTTCGTAAGAAATAACAACACAGCAGAGGTATGAATATTTATTGTAATTTTAATACCATTTTGTACTCAGCACATCAACCCACAGAATTTAAATGGAAAATAAGGATAAAAACCGGCTGTCAGTTCCTACCTTGTCCAGTTACCACAGTGTGTTAATAATGTAATCCTGCAGTTATTCCCCATCACATCGACCTTTCTAACCATAGATAATTAACAAGGGACCATATATTAGGATTTTACTAGGATAAACTGTTACTTTCGGCCTGACATAATTAGTTACATGGATGTGCCAGTTGTTGGTATTTAGATGTTCCAGTCCCAGTTTGGATGTGCCATCACAATATTAAATATAGATTTTTCTTACCCTGATTTATCCATGCTTCATCACCAGGCTTAGTCAAGGGTGACTTAGTTATATAAACAATGTTAGAAGAATATATCTTATTCCTGTATTTATCATATTATTATATTTATGTGTTAATAAATATATTTAGTCCTGTGGATTATGCATTATTGTTAGTGAAATAGAAATCTCCAGTAAATGGTAAATCAACTTACAATTTCCAAATGAGCAAAGACTGGTTTTCCTGACTAGGAATGGATCCTTCTGTTCATTAATCATTTTAGTGTTGGTACACTAAACTTCATAAGAGTAAGATTATACGTTTTGGACAGTTGTCTTGTGGCTGGGCAGATATTTCTCTGTTACAGGCAGGCACAATTGGTTCATAATGGCTGACCATCCAGACACATATATATACACGTTAAAAATTGGTTAATGATGCAACCTTTATGGAGACTTACCCAAATGATATAATTATATTGAAGCCTACCCCAGGTCCCTTACAATATCACGGTCTAGGCAAAAATTTCGGTTTTCATTAAATTGTAAGATTGCCTTTTGTGCGATCGGTTCCGTGATATCTTAAAAAAAGACAACATCAGTAAACACATCAAATCTAAGAGGCAATAAACGAAACAACAGAAACACTGAACTGTTAAAAATAAGGCCAACATACATAGAAACTTACTATTTGATAATAATTGCCATTTTCCTGGATAAGTACAGAACATTTTAAGAGAAATGGTGGGTTGAACCTGGTTTTATGGCTAGCCATTATTGCCTCCTGCTTATATGTCAACGTTAAAAATACTGGAATGGCTACATTACGTGATAGCAATACAGTATAAATGAACTCAAGAATACTCAGACCAGAGAATTACATAAATAAATAGTATAATAGTACATAACAACATGTAAACCACAAAATCACAACGATCATCTCAAATTTATTTACGACAGTAGGTACACAAGTACAGCAAAACAAAATAATGAACTGTACGTCACATGAATGTATCAACGCCAGCAAAATTGACGTTACAGGTAAATTTCTAAAAATAGTATATGAAGTTGCACGTATTAAAGAAATCTACAATGGAAGAAATGTATAATAATTTGAATGTGATCTAAATCTAAGATAAGCTGTGAATTTTAAGAAATATATATAATAAACTTCAGTCGAATGTTTCGTTAAAGTCTGATCTCTTAATTATATACAGTTCAAATTGTAAAACAACATCATGTTAAATGAGCGCTTTTCTATGCAGTAGCAGAATTATTAGAGATGTATTTCATTAAGCAACATAAATACAACACTTTTACATTATATAATATGTCTAGGTCTTTTTTTAAGATTAAGTAAAATTGTTGATATGTATACGCGTATAGAAATTAGGCTATGCGTGTTATTATTTTTCTTATTTTTTTTTTATTGTTGGTGTACGTAATTACTGTTTCTAATATTAAGAATAAATATAGAAACAGCGACGGGTTAACATGTTTGAGAGCCCTTATCACTTACCTAACATGGACAGTGGTGTTACATCACAACATAAGAACAAAACTGTACACACCCGTATCAATTGGCTTAACTCATGAGTTAATCTATACGAGCACACAAACAACTGACATAAAAACAATAAAAACAAAGCACCGAAATAACGGTACTCGCAGTTACAGAAAGCTAGTTCAAAGCCAATTACAAATATAGATAAATCTTTTTCTTCAAGAGTAAAGAATGTATCTTAATGTTTGCTTATGTTTGTTTATTGTATGTCGTTGTTGACAAAGTTGTTTAATTCCATAGTGATGAAGAAATAACACAATGCTGAATGCTGTATCCATATTTTTGACTTTTTTTACCTATTATGGCTATTTGTTTTGCTCAAACATAATTTTGCGTCACTGTCATACAAATGAGAGGTTTGCATTGGTACGTTTTAAGATTATGTTTAAACACTTATTTTTTGCATAAAATAAGCCAGTACAAAGTCAGGAATATGACAGTTCGTTTGATGTGTTTGAACTTTTTATTTTGACTTGTGTTAAGGGACTACCCGTATTACTTTTTCCTTGAAGTTCTTCATTTTTGTGTATTTACTTTTGTACGTACATGTATTTCATAAAACGCATTCAAAGATAAATATAGAAAAAAATTCTAATAGTGATTTCCAAATACATTTCAAGTAATATTTTACATGCATCTCTTGTATAGTTATTTATAGATTGTTTTTTACTCACTAATTATCCCATTGTTAGGTATTTGCACAAATCTTTTCATAGTAATGATTTTGTTTCATGATTCGGATACACCATGTGATTTGATATTCTTTTTATAATTAATGTTTTGTATCACTGCGCAAACGCAAGCATATAAACGGATCTACTATGTTATTCGTTTAACATGCTGTTACACAGGCAGAATTGAGTTGATTCAAACCAAGTTGCAACGATCGCAGAAAATGGAAGTTTTTAAAACAACACATTGGATTTCAATAGCCATCTTTATAATACCGCAGATAAGTTGCAGCGGTGAGGTTATTCATATTTTATGTTACTTACTTTTACAACAATTTGTGTGTTTTAAAGAACGAATAGATAACTTTTTCTTTGTCGTTTTTAAAAAAAAGAGTTTGAAAAAAACATTTTTATGAAACAAAAACGAACTATGTTGTATTTCCAAATTGAAATACCAACAGTTATGATGACTTGATTTTTTCATATTGACATTTTTTTTTTTTTTTTTTTTTTTAATAGAAAATAAATTATGATTATATATAATTAAGGTGGTACCTAACACTACAGGGAGATAACTCTGTAAAGTCAGTTAAACGTTTTAATTACGTTGTGTTGTAAAAGGAATATTAAGCTTCTCGATGATCAAAATTGGTGTTTGTCAAACTGCTATATAATCAGTGTATTTTTTCTGATAAAACGGTTGGTTCAAAAATTTTTAAATTTTTATATTTTTGTTAGAGGGTCAAAGTAAATACTTTGACAAAATTTTATGAAAATTAAACGAGCCAAATTAATTTTAGTGAAAGTGTTGGGTACCACCTTAAAGTATTTATTTATATAAAAAAAAGAGGTTTTCATTATACTTACTAAAAACATGTTTATATTCCACATCGAAACTAATGTGATCTTGGTGTTTAATGTGTTAGACCACCAATTACTCTCTCCCATTAAGAACTATGTAAAAGAAGCCCTCCTCTGACACAAAATTGTGCTTTTGATATCATTGTTTACTTAAACTAACCAACACATTAGCAGAAATGAATCTTTTGATGAGAGAAATATATTTAGACCATTTTGAGTTTGCATTAAAAATTCATGAGTAAATAGTTATCAAAGGTACCAGGATTATAATTTAGTACGCCAGACGCGCGTTTCGTTTACACAAGACTCATCAGTGACGCTCATATCAAAATATTTATAAAGCCAAACAAGTACAAAGTTGAAGAGCATTTATCCAAAATTCCAAAAAGTTATGCCAAATACGGCTAAGGTAATCTATGCCTGGGATAAGAAAATCCTTAGTTTTTCGAAAAATTCAAAGTTTAGTAAACAGAAAATTTATAAAAATGCCCACATTATTGATATTCATGTCAACACCGAAGTATTGACTACTGGGCTGGTGATACCCTCGGGGACGAAACGTCCACCAGCAGTGGCATCGACCCAGTGGTGTAAATAGTTATCAAAGGTACCAGGATTATAATTTAGTACGCTAGACGCGCGTTTCGTCTACACAAGACTCATCAGTGACGCTCATATCAAAATATGTATAAAGCCAAACAAGTACAAAGTTGAAGAGCATTTATCCAAAAACACCGAAGTATTGACTACTGGGCTGGTGATACCCTCGGGGACGAAACGTCCATGCGCACCATTATATACAAATTTAAGATTTCCTGAAAACGAGGGCTTATTTTTGGTAGACCTGTGTTTTGAAGGTCAGATTTTTCTTATAAGACTTTAAAGGTAGGTCAAATTTGCATTTATTCAGATGATACATGTACAATTCAGGATATACATGGTTTCTATGACTTTAAACGTAAGGTAAAATATTTAGAAAGCTTTGAAAATTGCAACATTTGGTGGAACGGATCGGGATTTTGAATTAGTTGTCTGATACCTTAACATTTACGCAATTCTATCATTTATTTGCGAAAATCAATTTAATATATTGCAAATATAGAATGAACCAGAAATAAATCAATTCAATTACACCTGTACACAATATATTCAATATGGCAATCATATCACATCTTCTTTTTTGTATTTTTAGCATCGAAATCAAAGTATTTTTTGTTGGTCGAAAATATGCATGTATTTTCCGTTCCAAGAAAAAAATGTATTCGCACAACATTGATATAATGCAAACAAAAATGTTCCTGAATTGAAATTTTGTTTTCAAAAACCTTATCTAACTGATCAGTGGTGCTGGAGATAAAAGTGTATTTACTTATTTTTTAATCCTGCTTGCTGTTTGTTTTTACATAAGACTCATCAGTGAAGCTCGAATACAAATATGGAATGTAAAATTTATAGTAAAGTTGAGGTATAATAAGCACTGAATATTTAGAAAAAAATTAACCAAATTCAGTAAAGCCTTGCAATTGGGTTAAAATGACCTTAATAATAATACTAATACTTTATTTCCGTAAGCAAATACAGCTTATTGGATTTACACAATATAAATATCCAATAGATAATATACAGCATAATATAACATTTATACACAAATTATACAAATTAATGAAAGAATTAAGCGGAGTATGACATATAGACATATTAAACTAAAGTGTTAGTCTAATTTATCCAACATTTTATCAGTAGGTTCTATACTGAAAATAAACATATAGACATATTAAACTAAAGTGTTAGTCTAATTTATCCAACATTTTATCAGTAGGTTCTATACTGAAAATAAACTTATCAGTAGTTATCAAAAGTACAAGGATTATAATTTTAAACGCCAGACGCGCGTTTCGTCTACATAAGACTCATCAGTGACGCTCAGATCAAAATAATTAAAAAGCAAGACAAATACAAAGTTGAAGAGCATTGAGGACCCAAAAATTCCAAAAACGTTGTGACAACTACGGCTAAGGTAATCTACTCCGGGGTTAAGAAAATCCTTAGTTTTTCGAAAAATTCAAAGTTTAGTTAACAGAAAATTTATAAAAGTGACCATATAATTGATATTCATGTCAACACCGAAGTGCTGACTACTGGGCTGGTGATACCCTCGGGGACGAAACGTCCACCAGCAGTGACATCGACCCAGTGGTGTAAATAGTTATCAAAAGTACCAGGATTATTATTTTATACGCAAGACGCGCGTTTCGTCTACATAACACTCATCAGTGACGCTCAGATCAAAATAATTAAAAAGCCAAACAAATACAAAGTTGAAGAGCATTGAGGACCCAAAATTCCAAAAAAGTTGTGCCATCTACGGCTAAGGTAATCTACTCCTGGGGTAAGAAAATCCTTAGTTTTTCGAAAAATTCAAAGTTTTGTAAACAGAAAATTTATAAAAATGACCATATAATTGATATTCATGTCAACACCGAAGTGCTGACTACTGGGCTGGTGATACAAACACTGCCTCAGAAAACATTATGTTCTGCATAATGATAACACTATGTGTTAGAAGGTATAATAAATTTTCTTTCTAGTAGATATATGATGTGGTATGAGTGCGAAGAGACAACCTTCCATCCAAGTCACAATTTGTAAAAGTAAACCAAAACAAGTACGGTCTTCAACATGGAACCTTGGTTCACACCAAACAGCAAGCTATAAAGGGCCCCAAAATGACTAGTGTAAAATCATTCTAACAGGAAAACCAACGGTCTAATCTATATAAAAAAACAATAAATACTTATGTATGAACAACATTAACAAACGACAACAACTGGACATCAGGTTCCTGGATTATGACGGGTACAAACAATTGCAGCAGGTTTAAACGTTTCAATAGGTATCAACCTTCACCCTTACCTCAAACAATAGTATAAAATCACAACATATAAAAAAGGGATGTTCTGAATAGTTCATTATTTTATAATCCGTAAATGAATAGAAAATTGACATACCAGTGACATTCATAACAACACAAAAGTACGATGAAAATAATTACCTGCAATGACATTGACTTAAAATCATGTAAATATTTTGGTAAGCGAGATAAAGTTTGGTGATACGCTCGGGTTAGGATATTAGCATGAATAAAAAACTTTGTTTTCAATTGTGTCGTCTCAGTCTTAGGTTTTCTGTGAAATATTTTGTGGACTTGTTTGTCTCTTAGTCGTCTTTTGTTGTGGCGATGTCAGTGTGTCTTTGACCTAGAAGTTTTGAATGATCCCGTTTGAACTTTGCCTGTTTTTCATGTTTATCACTGATAAAATATAGATAGACAGCAACAATATGAACTTTAATCTTTATTATTTTTTTCTTTTACAAAGTCTGTATAACTAATTGCAGAAAATGTCCTTTATATGTTTCATGTAGCTACAGAAATAACATCCCCGTTAAAACCGGTATGAAATACCAATTGATATTAGATTCTTGCAAGTGGAAACATACTTTCAAAATCAAAAATAATGTCGATCACATCGTACATAAGTGTTAAATCATCTCTTCGTAAATTTTACGGACGCCATCACGAGTTGGTTGACCGTTATGAAATAACCGTTTCACAAATAATATCGGATATATTCCTTACGTCGTAACTACAATCCCCTTCCCTTTCATGAATGTGACCTACCGAATTAGACTACTTACCGGATTTGTTATCACATAAACAACACGACGGGTGCCACAAGTGTGTTTTGGTACACAAATGTTCATAAATATATAATACTTCACCTCAAACTCATGCATATCAAATCAAACGACGAATTCAGATTTCTTAAATCTCTAACGGAATAATGGAATAGAACATTACATACAGAACATTAACAATGTAAAACGAAAGATTGGTTATGTGTAATACCAAATCATAGTACGTCACATCCGGTTACATAATTATTAAGTTACTTGTATCCTTATTTTCTTATTTAATTATTAAACACAACTGATATATTGAAACTACATTGTATCTTATAAGAATAAACCTCTGATATAATAAGGATTAATAGATTTGAAATTTATTCATATAATTTTTCTTGCATAAATGACAGTGCATCATAAGCCTCTAAAGGTTGTACATAAATGACAGTGCATCATAAGCCTCTAAAGGTTGTACATAAATGACAGTGCATCATAAGCCTCTAAAGGCTGGTTGGTATAAACATACATGTTAATTGACTGATTATGTTTAAAATTGTAATATATTGTATTTCATGTATATGTACCAAGTTGCACTCTAAAATAAAAATATCTATCTATCTATCTATCTATCATACGAAAATAGGTCGGAAAAAATCCCTTGAATTTGACAGTTGTATGCAATTAATCCTACATTTCAATGCAGCAAAACCTTTCTTGGTCATAAACATATATCTTAGATATAACAAAGCACCCATTGTTTTTTTAATTGGGTTTCTATAGAATATTTTGGAAACTTGAGGTTACATGGTTAGTAAAGCTTGTACACAGATAGAAAAGAGGTGACATATGCTATGAAACGTTATGTGATTTTTTTTCTATAGTACCGGACAGGATAAAACTTACTCATGCCAAATATTTCTTTATTTGAAACAAAGATAAATTCTGTACTTTTTCTTAAAAGTGCAATTTAACAAAGATTAAAAGGTAAAAATCTATGGTGGTGTTACACCTACAGTTTGTTCAAAGAATATATTTGTGAAAAACGTACGCTATTTTTATACGATGAAATAAGTACGAATATAATTAGATGGATGAATTTCATTTATTATATTTAGCAACTTATACAATGCATTTTTAGAGAGAGTCTATATCTTCAGGTATTGTCGTATTTCTATAAGAGACTAGTCTATATCTTCAGGTATTGTCGTATTTCTATAAGAAACTAGTCTATATCTTCAGGTATTGTCGTATTTCTATAAGAGACTAGTCTATATCTTCAGGTATTGTCGTATTTCTATAAGAGACTAGTCTATATCTTCAGGTATTGTCGTATTTCTATAAGAGACTAGTCTATATCTTCAGGTATTGTCGTATTTCTATAAGAGACTAGTCTATATCTTCAGGTATTGTCGTATTTCTATAAGAGACTAGTCTATATCTTCAGGTATTGTCGTATTTCTATATCAAGTAGTTTTTCATTTAGCAACTTATACAATGCATTTTTAGAGAGAGTCTATATCTTCAGGTATTGTCGTATTTCTATAAGAAACTAGTCTATATCTTCAGGTATTGTCGTATTTCTATAAGAGACTAGTCTATATCTTCAGGTATTGTCGTATTTCTATAAGAGACTAGTCTATATCTTCAGGTATTGTCGTATTTCTATAAGAGACTAGTCTATATCTTCAGGTATTGTCGTATTTCTATAAGAGACTAGTCTATATCTTCAGATATTGTCGTATTTCTATAAGAGACTAGTCTATATCTTCAGGTATTGTCGTATTTCTATAAGAGACTAGTCTATATCTTCAGGTATTGCCGTATTTCTATATCAAGTAGTGTTTCATTGGCTTAATTCAATGTAAATTAAATTCAGAACGATTAACATCATCAAAGATATATAAGAAGCAAAAACACGTAAAACATTTATGTAAAGCATAGCATGCTACGATCCATGAGTGCAACTTACTTATTTGTGATGTCGTTTACTGTTTGTAAATGAATATTTTATTTTCCCTCGTCTAGTTAATATTTCAATAAATGAAAAAGTAGGTTCCTAAAGATCAAAGTGAACTTTCAATCGGACTGAATCACGTATTTCTCTTTTGTTTATAAGGCATTCGTCAAAAGGATACAATATCCTGTTCATCCTCGTCATTAGCAGAAACGTATCCGTGACTAGATAATAGCTGGTGATGCCTTTTGTTATTGAATTAGCCACAAACTCTTTTGTTTGGCGGATGAAAAGATCTGTTTCATTGAATGAAACTTAAAAAAACAAATCTTATTTATTTACTAAGATATAGAATGATCAAGACTATTAAAACGAAGAAAGCAATTGATTACTGAAAGATTAATCCAAATGTAAAATAACAAAAATATCGAAATCCGAGGACACTTCTAAACGAACTCTGACAGATGCACAGTTTGGATTCCGTCCCGGATACGACACTTTCCGTCTTCATTCTTTGATTTCTAAGTCATTAAGAAAGGGTCAAAGTTTATATTGCTGTTTTATTGATTATAGTGAAGCCTTTGGTAGTATTTTTGTGAAAAGTTGTGGTTTAGACTAGTAAATGGATTACTGAGAAACTTCTTACTGTTATTAAATTTATGTATTCAAAATTGAAAACTGTTTTCAATGTTATACTTGCTTGATGCAAGGGAAATCTTTATCTCCATTATTATACTCGTTATATGTTAAAGATATGGAAGTAGAGCTTATTAATAATGGCTGTCAGTCTTATTAATTTGAAATCTTTAAAATTATTTTTACTTATGTACGCAGACTCCACTGTTTTATTTAGTGAGAACACAGATGATTTGCAAAATATGATAATAAATGCTGTTAACTCTTCTTCAAAGGAATATGGTTTATATATTAATATATATATAAACTAAAGTAGTCGTGTTTAAAAATAGTGGATGTGTAAAAGTCAAGAAAAATGTTTTTTTAAATAAGAACCAACTTGATATATGTGACAATTGTGTATATTTAGGTATCCTTATAATGTTAAGCTAGGTTCACACTGCCGATCAGATCAACTCGATGATCCCGATTGTCCAAATTTCCACGACCAAGCTCAACCAAATTCTTAATCGGGCCTGTTTACGACTTCTACATGACTGCCATCCGACTGTACACGACCTTAACTCGACCATTCACGACTCCTTAATGACTCCATCACGACTCCATCTATATTATTTCTAACCATTGTCTCTCCTACAGATGATTAATTCTAGCATATAATATAACAATCATCCTACATACTCAGAGTCCCAATATTTTGACTGAATTGTTTAATTAGATCGCCGATACTTACAAATGTACTATCGATATTATCATAGATACCAGAATTGAAATTTTCTACCCAGTCGCGTGTTTCGTCTACAAAAGGCTGATTAGTGACGTTCGAACCAAAAATGTTAAAACTGCTCAATAAAGTACGTAACTGAAGGACCCTTAACTCTGAAAGGATATACCAAAATGCATCTAAGTACTCAAAAAAGACATATTCACCAATGTAACAGCATATTAAAAACATATAGCTTTTTAAGAAATTAAATCTTGGTTTCTAACAAAAAGAGGCAAGATATACCAAAGTAATTTTAAAATTCAAGTAAGTCAATGGCCAAGTTAAAACGTCATGGTAAAACAAATGACCCAAAGGCAATCAAAGGTATACAAACACACCATAGAAAACAAAAATCTGAGAAAAACGAATCACACTTAAACCCGGGGTTATCCTAGGTTCTCTAGATAAGTTGACAAACATGCTCCACATGTAACACTTGAGGTACTCCTACAAAATAGGTTGATAATATGAAAATAAGAGTAAAAATATGGTAAGATAGCATACGAGACAACCCTCCAACAAGAACAAGGACGCATAAGTCAGGAATTTAGAAAAAAACATACTGTATCACAAACTATACAAGTGCAGAAAATTACAAATGTTAAGCAATATAAACGAGGACACTGACAGTCTGGTTTAAATACAAAAACAAATAAACGAAAAATATAAGATATACAGCAATAAACGATAACCACTGAATGATCAAGTCCGGACTTTGGACAGGTAAATAAAAAACGTGGCGGAGGTAAACATATTTGCGCAAAACCCTCAATCTTAGTGCTATCAAATGATAAGGCATTAAGCGATCATAGCGGATAGGTAATCAACACTTATTTAACGCTGAGAGATATGACCATGCAAATTTGTTAACCATCGGTCATGTAAATTTTCTAAACCGGAAACCTGATCGTAAGTGATATTTTGAAAATGAAACAATTTTTTTTTAATAATAGGTAGAAGAGACTGTGACCGGTAAAACAACGAAGACATTAAAAATAAAACAATACTTAAAATCGTCCCAACATAAGTTCTATGGTCATCACCACGAATTGACTCACCCGATTTTTCTGTGAAACCATAACTTCCCAAAAGGTTTTTGCTGTCTAAGATCCTTATGTATTAGAAAATTTAACCGATTATGTTATATTCACAATTGTTACAATTTTATCTTAGTCGGTGAGGGGTGCATAGTAGGGAATGCTTACTGTGTTGATGCACTCGGTATAACTCTTTTTTCTAGTTCAGTTTTTTTGTTTGTTACCTTAATTTATATTTTGGTAATCAGTCTATCCTGTTTGAACGTTGATAAACTACTGCTGTCTAAATTTATAAAGCTAACTAAAGCCTTCACTTCATACATTGAGAAGATGCTAATGGATAAATATAATGTAACACATAATTAATATTCTATTATATCTATTGGACAACAGATTCCAAGGTCAAATTCAAATCATTATTCGAACCAAACAGACAATTTCATGTCAAAAAGGAATAACACAACATCACTATGAATAACACTACTATTAATTATACCAAAAAGTAACATAAGCAAGACTTACACAAACAAAAACAAGTACATACACAATATGCATTATCACGTATATTTCAATCTACAGTTTAACATGTACTAATAACTGAAACATTTCAGAATAACATTACTATAGATATCAGAGTAATCAGCTATAATTTGTCATATTAAAATATAAATCACGTCATCACAGAAATAAAGATGTAGTTTTTTACGATTTATCAAACATGAAAATAGAGAGTGAAAAATATGATCTCACATTAAATAAAAGAATTGAAATAATTTACTGTCAAAGATACAATGATAAATTCAATGTCATTCGGACGAAGGACAACTCGTTAAATATTGACGTTAGCCGAAAGTCGAAAACCCAAAAGAAACATAAACAAAACAATTTGAACATTTACGTTATCTTGAATTGTAAAGATTTCCGAGTACATGTAATTGTACATCTGTATTCCATGAAACTGTAAACAAAAACCGACTTCACGCAATTTGTTTATCGACGATTCATTATTTTGTTAGCAACACCCAATTACATGTAAATAGTTATCAACGGAACCAGTATTATGTTTCAAAACCCCAAAAGCGCAATTATGTAATCCGTACATCTACACTCCCGAAAACAGTTAGCTCTCCCGCTATATAAATGTCCATCTATTGAATTATTCAAGGTTTGTTGACAGTGTTCATTGTGCATCTATCTAATTGATTTTGGTGGGGTTCGTGTTGTTTATTCTTTAGTTTTCTATGTTGTGTCGTGTGTACTATTGTTTGTCCATTGTTTGTCTGTTTGTCCTTTTCATTTTAGCCATGGCGTTTTCAGTTTATTTTCGATTTATAAGTTTGACTGTCCCTCTGGTATCTTTCGTCCCTCTTTTATACGTACTTGCAATAAACCAAGATAAATCAAACTTCTTTATATCTAAAAATGATTAATCACCAGTTAGGTTGGATAACCTTAACTGTATTTGTCAAAACCTTTACAAATTAGGGTCCTCATTCCTCTTCAACTTCTTACTTTTTTCGCCTTTTAAACATTTTTGATTCAAGCGTCACTGATGAGTCTTTTGTAGACGAAAAGCGCGTCTGGCGTAAATGTAAAATTTTAGTCCTGGTATCTATGATGAGTTTATTTACGTTGATACGAGCGTCAGTTGTGAGTCTTTTGAAGGTACCATTGATATTTTAATTTGAAAAAAAATTGATACGAGTGTCTTCAATTTCCAAATGTAGTTTGTCACATGAATTTGGCGATATTCCATCAGCATTTGTAAAAAGAGTATATCATATCCTTATGTTTCAACCAATGTTAACTTTTTAAAGAGGTTGATGCTTTTAGTTAATCATTTATTTGTCAAGGGTTTTTAACGGATGATAATCTAGATACACTGACCGATTAAGGATTTTATGTTACAAACGACCATGATGATATTGCATTTGCGGAAACGAAATTGGTATCACTTTTTTTATGTTTAATAATGATTTACAATACCTTCTAATCTTTTGTTTGCATTCGTCTCTTGAAGCGTAACTTCACTGTTACTCATCAGTTATCCATCTCTCTAATTCTAAAATTTTAGCTATTTTCACATTTCTTGATCAGTGTGAGAAAAACATGTCTCCTAACAAGTTAAATATCTGTTCTCGGCAAATGATTGGTAGAATTTAATTGTGACGTCAAATTTTCTTTGTTTCTTCTGCATTTTCCTATTGTGACGTCATGAAAAAAGGCGACATGCCTGATCACGTCACCTATAAAGAACACAACTTTCTGCAAATCTTTGAAAAGGAAGGGAAAAAAATATTAAAGAAACAAATAGCACCACTAAAACTCGTGTATTACAACATTTCTCTACTCTCAGCAATTAAATTTCAATTATTTAAAAAATCTCTCCAATCCTCTCTTTTTAAATATTAAAATTTAACTGTATCGAGTAAAGAAATATCGTAAAACACTTGTTGCAGTGGTGAAATCTATATGCAAAGGTTTTTGTACTTGTCTTTTCATAATAATGATTATTTTCACATGATTGTGCTCAAATATACCATGTAATGTGATTTGATTTTCTTTTAAACAAAGATGTTTCAGTATTACTGCGCAAATGCAACTATAATGACGGAACTAAATGTAAATTTGTTTAACATTCTATCCGACTGGCGGATCTAAGTTGATTCAAATCCAGTAGCAACAACGCATAAAATGGAAGTTTATAAAATACTGCTTTGGATTCCAATTGCCACCTTATTTATACCACAGATAAGTTGCAGCGGTGAGAGGTTTTATATTCTAGATCTTACTGTTATTAACTAGCATTTTATATTGCTTTTCATTTGTTTTCAATTTAAATCAAAGAACAGCGAACTTTTTCCTTCCTTGACAAAACAAGTGCATTTTAGTCTTTTATTTTGGATATATATAGAACGAAAACGATTTTTTTGTATTTACCTATTGAAAATTGAAAATCTTACTATGACTTCATTTTCTAGACTTTTCATTTTGTATGTCTACAACGCACTTCCAGGTCAAACTAATAAGTTGAACAGTAAGAATGTCAATTCTAATACGAAATTGAAAAATATAAAAAACTGTTAACATCGGTTGGTTGCGTTTTGGGTATATTTTTAAAACTATACAACTGTCATTATTGTAATATATAAATGTGTGTGATGTTATCGAGAAATCAATACCTTCAAAAGTGATCCAAATAAGTAAATCAAAATAGATTCCTGTCAACTTGAAGTATACCCGATTCAGTATTTTTTAACATAAAGCAAAAACACAAAAAGCGGTCAACAAAAGCTTTAAACTATATACAATATCGACATGATTAAGTCGAGATTTCAATATACCTTATCGCTATTTGTCCGCAATTACTGGATATCACACAGGTTCCCATAAAATTTTGACGTCATAAAACAAAACATCTGACGCCACAATGGAAAAGGGATTGTTGTATGCGTCAAAAGTTCAAGCGGCCGGGTCAGCCGGGATTAGTGATAAGGTGTATTGTCCTAAGCAGATAATATATGGAGAGAAAAATAGCAATAAACACAGACTATCAAAGATCTATATTCAACATAAAGTGCTATATTAAATTTAAACGGCATAAGCCAAACTAAAGGTTTCATTAGGGATGTATTGTTCGTTCCAAGAAGAACGGTTTTTTTTAGCAAAATTGATACTGCTGCATAATCATTTGTGTCGAATAGAAATTGTTTTGGCTTAAGTCTTATCAAACTGTTAATTGCTGCCTTATCAAGGATGCTCAACACCAAATATTGAAAAGCAGATAATGAACAAAACTGGGAAACGTGAAGATCTACATGACCTAAACATTCTAAATAGGTATAAAGAAATACCAAGTATCCAAATCTTTGCCCGAGGGAGTTGGAACCTTGGTTTCTTAATAATTTCTAAATTACCAACGGAGAAGGGAACCACAGAATGAAAAACCATAACTTAATTAAGGAGTCGATTCGTAGTTTCATCATGACTGGTTTATGTGTCGCCTTATATATACCCTTTCGAATTAATGGGATCCCTCCAGTTGTTGCTTGTCACTTATGAATTGTTTGAACATTAGTAAAAAGGTTGTCTATATTTACTTGTTATTTACTTTAGAATGATATGATAGAAATTTGTTTAGTCTTGGTTTAAAACAAAAGCATCAAAGATTCCAGGCTGACAATTTTGTTACGTCTCACGCTCCAATTCGTTAATATTATACACACTATTGTCGTTTATAGCTTTTCAAAAACCGAAAATATCGGAAAGTTCTGTAAATATAGCAAATACAATGTATAGCTTTGGGAGGAAAATCCTTAATGTTTCGAAGTTTTCAACTTTTTAAAGTAAAAGGCAAAGTCACAAAAATACTAAACGGAAAGTCCCTAATCAAATGACAAAATTAAAAGCTTAAACATATCAAACGAATGGACAACTACTATCATATTCCTGATTTGGTGCAGACATTTTCTTGTGTAGAAAATGATGAATTAAATCTGGTTTTGTAGCTATCTTTACCTCTTACTTGATATGTCAGTGGCATTAAATTCAATAAGATGAACAACGATGTGTGAACAATACAAACAGACATAATAGGTAAAAATGTTAAAAATAGGAGTAAAGCAGTCAACGTTGTGATTGTGTTATTATCTTAATCACTTTAAAAACAAACAAATATTTAAACAAACATTTACCATGGCACACTAACAACGTGGTGAGATGTATAAATACAGAGCCACGTCATACGTAAAAAAGAACCACATAAAGGCATAAAGACAAAGCATATTACCTAAAATAAAAGGCAAGAATGCAAAACTTATCCTAGAACAATAAAGAGATGTATATTAAGTAAAGAGTCAGGTCAAATGGATACCACCTCAAACAGACTAAACAGTAAAAGTGATGTTCATAAAGACAAGTAAAATAATAATATTACACGTTTTCAGAAATTAAATATAATATAAATTTACAGAAATATAATATAATACATATGTACAGAAATTGAATACACACTATCGCTAATTGGTTTTACAACTCAAGTAATGGTGACTCGGTGATGACACTTTCGGAACCAATACGTCTACCAGCAGTGCCATAGCAAACTTGTGGTAAAACCCCATTCAAAATACATTTACAGAGCTTATAATTACATACGCGAGTTTTGTCTTTATTAAACAAATAACTGGCGCTCGAATCAAAACAACTGGAATGCCAAATTTATCATTCTATCACAGTAACTAGACAGACAATGCAAATATCAGTTATATTTAATTTCAACACAAAAGTTCTCACTAATTGTCTCGTGAAATTGATATGAGTTTGATATATTTTGTTATTTTACCTTTATACATGAGTGCAACTTTATCTTGTGATGTCTTTTACTGTTTGTAGGTGAATTTTACCGGCCTTTGTCTAAAGAATATTTCAACAAAAAATAGGTTCCTTCAGATCGAATTCAATTTCCCTTTGAATGAATCACGTTTTTCTCTTTGGTTAATTCGTCTAAAGAATACATTATCCAAACATCCTGTTCGCCTTCGATTTCCGGTGTGACTAGGTACTTGTAATAGTTGTTATTGAAATATTCACATACTCTATTGTTTGTTTGAAGAACAGAGATGGTTTATAGAATTAATCTCTAAACAAATCAAAATCATAGTTACGTACTCAGATATGAAATTTATAAGATTAATGAAACGAAATAAAACGAAAAATTGATAGAAATTGCTGAATATGTTGAGTTTTTTTTCAATAACTACACACTCTTAACAATTGCAACTAAAAAAATAATTCCCATATGTATTGCTGTATGCTCCCTTTAACATGAATAAGTATGATATGTGTTAATATCTTGAGACCTCGCGTTTTTCAGATTAATTTTTTTCTCCGAAATTTAGGTTTGAGACTTCATGTATTAAATAAATCCACATGAAATTTAGACACATATATTATAGAGTGCTATTTTCATTTTGTAAACTGTGTAGATTTTATTTGTGATGTTGAAATTGACATATTTGAAATAACATGGCCCTTACGTATTGAACAAAATTGAATATGTGCTAAAGTCTTAAAGTCGTGAAACGAGGGACTGGTGAAAAATAATATTTATCCAAATCTTGAACCAATGCATGTATATATCATAAACTTAGTCTTCTGTGCACGATTTTATAATTTTTTACTCAAAAATACTGTATACTCGTCATTTTTCTTTCTCTCTCTGTCGGTATATTAGTGAAAATATGGCAGCTCATTAATTGTCGTGTTTTAAAGCCGTAGTTTACCGATTGTCAAATTAAAGTACACAATCAACAAAGAAGCATGGATATTGCGCACGTGTATACCATGTACAATCAAATAATAGGTTATTTCAGTGACAGATACATGCGTATTGAGATCACCGGATTTTTACGAGTAGGGTCAGGCTAAGGTAATTTTGAATACGGAAAATATGTCGGCGAATTGCTTCCTGGAAGCAAGCAATTAAAAAAAGGTAAATTTCTTCTAAATGTGGACAAATTAAAGAATTTTCGTCAGAAAAAACTACATGTACATAAGTTTAATAATGGAAACTATCCATTTTGTTATAAAAAAAAACATATGCATCATTTTTGTTTTTTTGAGTCTTCATATGACTTTAACACTGCCTGGATCACTCTGTTTAGCGCTTATCATTGATTCATGACGTCAATACGTTTACTTTTTTCGATTTGTTTGAACCGACGTTGATAAGGTTCACCGAGTTTGTTGGTTACACAAAGCTGGTATCTCAAATGAAGATTTTTAGATGGTGCACTTGATTAAAATTTGAACTTGAAGCTGGTACTTTTTTTTTCTAAATTTACTTTTTTTTTAATTATCATGTTTACATATTTGTTCATGGAAATTTGCTTAAAACGGGACACATATCCAACGACATTAGTGCTTTACCATTTTCCTTTAAAATTCAATATCAGGGGAGGGCATTGCAAAAACGGTCCATCAATTCATTTTCGTACCTTACAACCCAAAGTTCCATTTCTTTACGCAGCGGAATGATCAATTGTCCTGAACGCTGTTATCAGACAATATATATCATTGAAAATGATAGTATGCAATGTCCATGTTCGGAATTGTAACTCTTGAATATAAATATCATTATATCTACACATTAAAGGTTAGATTTATCTTTTCTACAAATTATAACTGCTGACAAAACATCACACATTATGATTTGAGAAAATCTACCAGTGTTTTGTATATTTCATTTACCTGGCTTTTATCTTATTGATCTGGTACTTTGATTTAAAACAAATTTTACAATGATTTTCGTTCGGTTTCGAAGACTTTAATTTGAACATTATTTAACATCCCGTCAATGTGTTGTATCATCTTTCATTTTTTGCTAGTCAGGGCCGTAACTACCTATGAGGCAGGGGAGGCAACTGCCTCCCCTGAATTTTCTACACCAAAATTTTCTTTTGAAGTACAAAAATAAAATATTGGCAATATGTACACGGAGAACTTGAATTTATATTATAAACAACACAAGTTAACAGTTTTAACAGTGTTATCATGATACGCGATATGTATGTCATTTTTCGGATTTTTGATTGAAAGTAAACCGTTTCAGTATTTGTTTTATTTATTTTTTTTTTTTTTTTTTTTATGTGGCCATCCGTCTGTTATTCAGTATTGAGTGGGTCAGTATTCGTATGAGAACACATATGACACTTTGCTTTCGATAATTTTGAATAGAAACTTAATTTTTCACATTTATTATGGAGCTCAATTATTAAGCAGAGGAAGTTCCTTTTGTATTGTGAATCTTTTAAGATATCGGAAATTCGTTACCAGCTGAATCAACTGTTTGATCGTTTTTTTAAGTTTCCCAATCGTACGAGAACATTATGGTCGATGCCTTAGTAGGTAAAGACTCCCATTCGTTGTAACAGGGACTTTCTATACTAAGATACTAGACTAGTATAGAAAGTCCCTGGTTGTAGTTATATACATGTCTGTTCAGCTTTCAACAATATTGAATTTTCAAGATCCTCGATAAAAAAATATCTTGCGTTTTATAATCTTGCTTTATATATGTTTTTTGAACTTACCAGTTTCTAAAAAAAATATCTTTAAATACAGAAAATACAGATAATAATTGTTTGCATGAAAATTGCTCCAAGGATCCAGCAAAACTGATCTTTCTTAAAGTAAGGAAATCGAAGGAAAACGGGTAATTTTAGCCTTATCATTTGAGAAAAAAATCCACGGTCACAATGTATTTAATGTTAACAATTATAGGTCAAAGTACAGCCTTCAAGACGGAGCTAACCTTGGCTCACCCCAAACAGCAATCTGAGCTTGCATGCTTTTGCATAAAAGTTGCTTCCATGTTCAAGCAATACTGATATTTCTTATAGTAAGGAAATCGAAGGGAAACGGGTAATTTTTAGCCAACGACTGAGAGAAAAAAAAATCGGCGGGGGGCGTAGCCCCCTACTCCCTATCAAAGGGGGCTCAATCGCCGGCCCCAAACCCCTGCCTCCCCTGAATTCGAACCCTAGTTACGGCCCTGCTAGTGTGTTTTGTATATGCGACTTTTTGTGTTTCTTTGGTTCTTATAACGTGACTCTGTACTTTAAAAGATCCCGTCAGTATGATATTGTTCTATTATATGTCATTATGACGTATTTCTATTATGAATTAGAAAATACTTTGAACCACAAACGTCAAAATTATTCAATCGCGTAGTGGAATGTACTATTTGTGGATTCTTATAAATTCTATATAACTTTTGGACTATTTTGAATCTTGGTCTATTTCTGAAATTAATTCTTACATACTTTTGATTTTTTTACGCTGTACATGCTGTATGCTAACATTGCCCATGTGAAATTTTAAAATTGTTTGTATATACATTGAACGACAAATATATGTGACGTATAAAATTTTCTGACGTCAAACACGCGAATCAATGAATGTGTTTGTAGATAGATGTTTTTGTGTTCTGTTGAATTGTTCCTTTCAAAATTGTTACACGATGATGACTGATGTACCCATATTTTGACTATTCTATTTATTATGTCTGTTTAGTTCACGCATCATTGTAAATATAACGGAATTTGACGAGACTGTCATCAAAGTGAGAGGTTTGGTGCTATGAAACCAGGTTTAATCCACCATTTTCTACATTTGAAAATGCCTGTACCAAGTCAGGAATATGACAGTTCTTGTCCATTCGTTTTTTATGTGTTTTGTCATTTGATTTTGCCAATGTGATTAAGGACTTTCCGATTAGATTTTCCTCTAAGTTCAGTATTTTTTTGTTTAACTTTTTATTATATTTTAGTTCATTTACGTATTAAAAAGACTAGAAATATGAAGACTTTGGATAAATTCAAGCTGGAATATTGTGTCATCACCGTCATTCGTTGTTTGCGCATTTGCATCCAACAAGTATTGTCAATATTGGTTTTAACCAGTACAAAGTTGATACTGCTTATTGACTTCCATTGAAAGTCGAATTTCCAATTGAAACAAACTTTCAACAACCCAAATTTTAACAAAAATAAATCACGGTAAAATATATAGTCCTTGATATGTGGAGGATGCTGATTTTGCATTATCGTCACAATCATTCTATGAAGGTGACGAGATTTGATTAAGGACAGTAACGTCAATAAAATCTGAACATATTCTAGTCTTTAGGTCTAAGATGAAAGTTTCTTATGCGAATCTTTACCGCAAAGTCATATTTAAATAAATTACACAGTGGGATATCCACTGAACGAAAACAAAAGAAAATTCACACTTCTTATAATAGAGTCGAGAAAGACAATAATAAAACAATACTTGTGACGATATTGATTATTTCTAAATGATGATTGTTGTGCATTTTAAAGAAATTATTTGTTAAACTGTGTTATTAGAAATATTTATGCAAATACACAACGTTTCATGTTGAGCATTTATCGAGATAATTGCTTTAGAAGCTTGAAAAACTAAAATTTAAAAACTGCCAATCTTTGCTGCATAATTATTTTAAAAATATTGAAAAAATCATGAACATACAAAATTGAAAGATCTTTCGGGTCACCAATTGTCTTAGTGTTCCAAAAAGTCATTAGCATGTAACAATTTCAAAAAGTATGCTCATCTTTTAAAACCTTAGTCGAGCACACCGGTCTGCGTTTACCACATGTACATCCAATAGAGAACTATTGTCTTTTCGTGAATATAACTATTTAAAAGTCTGTATGTGCAGGTTAAAAAAAAAGAGAGAACTGGTTTTATAAAGTATAACCTTCCTACTATTCTAAATGCAATTTTTAGGAAAATGTCGTCTCGAGTTTTGTACAAGTAATAATTTGCAGTCTTCTCGATCTATTCACATTTAATGTTTACATCGAGATAAGGTCTGTTTGACTTTGCTTAGTAACTTAATTTAAAAAGTGTCAATCTTTACTGCATTTCAATCGATACCTTTGGAATTTTTTCCCTGATTTTCTCTGATCTAGCTGTATATATATACACGAAACATTAGCATGTTCCAGAGAGGTATACGCACAATAAATAGGAATTAAGTTGGTACTCTAGGAATTTATTTGCATAGTAACATTTCAAACCAATTTATACCAAGCTCCTGTAGCGTGCTGTACTCGTCGTTTTCTACTTAAGGAGGAAAATAAAAACTTTGAGTTGAAATTTTGTTTTTATTTCAATACAATTTTTATATGATTTGCATATTAGGGAATACGTTGATATGATGATTGGTCGAGATGACTTCCAGTAGTTGATCTTGACGTTGTTTATTTTTCGATAGACGACGTTGACCGAACTTCTTTTCGTAACCAATGTAAACTAGATGGCGGCGATGATAACAACGACGTTAACAAAATTTATTTCATTGCACGTTAATCGTTAAATAAAATAACAAAAACAAAAACATTCGTTTGAATGATAATAAGAGTGTTTGTAGTTATTTTTTATCAGATTGCAAATTTCATGGAGTACATATTTTTTTCGTTAGCCACAAATATATTCATGCGCCAGGCCTATTCAATGACACAAATATACAATTTACGTGTGATAGTGGTTACGAGTGTGGAAAAATATATTCCTTATCTCCAATTTAGAAAAAAATAATAAGGATTAAACCTTTTTAAAGGAATTTATTGGTCACCGTGTATAAACTGGACTAAGTCACTCACAAATATATCATAAAAGGCCATTTTGTTTTGTGAGTGAATTGGGCGTGTTTATACACCAATAAATTCCTTTAAAAAGGCGTTTAATCCTATATTATTTCTATTTTACTATTTATCAGAACTTTTTTTTTCGTGATTCCACAATTGATATCGTCCTTGCTAGAATGGGACAAACATTGAGAAGATCTTGTTTTGATTATTTACAGGGCAGGTAATATTTTGTTCCTAGATTTCCCATTGTACCGCATCGCATTATATGTGTTGATCATTGAGTATTGGTTGAACACATATTGACAAATATAATCTTATTTTCTATATAGAATTGAAATATTGTGACGTGGGTTTCCCATGTGTGGAACCTTGTAAAATTTGTGGAACACCTAGTTTGTGTCATTTGTCCGTAAGTTGTTTGACAACATTATTCAAACTTTGCAGAACGATAGCACAAAATATAAATGAGTTACACATTATTTTGATGCAACATTTAAACTAGTTTTTGAAGGTGTAAAACGTAGTCACATACCGGTATTTTTTTGTAAGAAAATATTGGAATGAATTAGTTGATTAAACAACTAAAAATTTTATAAATAATTTTTTTATAAGATCGTGCACATATACAGTATAAAATCTACAAAGGGTATAAAAAATATATAAGCCTGACAAACATATTTCTCAATTTCATATTTGTTCTAATGTATTTTTCCTTTTTTCAGATAGATTTTCTTATTGGTCTAGGAATGAACACCTCACCGACTATTTGTCAACAAGAAATGAAATTTATACACTGAACTCCAGTAGTAAACTCATGTGTGTAAATGAATGCACAAAAGCAGCGAACTGTGTTTCTGTGTTTTACATAGAAAAATTATGTCGCCTAAATAATGTTTATTTTACAAGAACAGCTGAATTGGTTCATAAACCCGGATCTGAGTATATTGCATCAGGTAATCTCTACATATATCTCTTCTTGATGCACAATAATTTTAAAAATCAAATTACACCAAAAGGATAGGGAGGTGTAATCCATTAATCAGACAGTATAAAGACAAAACCGACGTAAAAAGTAGGGCTGCAGGATGTTCTGGTCTTATACAGCTGTACATTTTGTAGTTTTGTATGTTAGTAATATTTACACCAAAACATTGACTAGTTTGAAATGTAGGGAGTATTTGAGCAACGACATTGTGTAGTTTTATATGTGGTTTGTATCCAATACATTGAATAGTTTGATATACATGTAGTATCTAAGCTAAGACACTCGCTGGTTATTTTAACAGAATAAATGACTTGACTCCAACTTTAGCCAAATCTGGTTCGAGCTTTATATTCTTTAATATAACATGTTAATACGTCATTACATCTATCTGATATATGACATGATATCCTAACATGTTTGCATGTACCTAAGCACTGATTATGATATCATCCACGACATGACCAAATATTTTCAAAGTATAAAACCTAGTACAATCATTGAAAAACTTCATAAAACTAAGAAAGGCCAACATCACAGTCAAACATATACAATTTATGCATCAGGGAGCCGAGTTAGGTATCAGTCAGGGGAGGCCTTCATTTAGCATTTTCATTGTCTGCTATACATTTAGCATTTTCATTGTCTGCTATACATTTAGCATTTTCATTGTCTGCTATACATTCAAAAATACAATCATCCTGTGCATTAAAAGCTATAAATTATTAAAAACAAATTAAAATCCTTCATTAATAATCATTTGTTGTATATTTTAGTAACTGCTTGTTCATCGAATCCGTGTCTGAATGGCGGTACATGTTCACCATCTGAATCTGGATCTTCCTTCACATGTGACTGTTTGTCTGGTTCGAAAGATAATCTATGCAAAGCAGGTATACATATATATGTTAAGATGATATAAGTCATAAATATCAATACTACATAATATGTTGGGATGTACAAGTACCCGGTCACGTCCATTCTGTGTTTTGTTAGATATATTTCTATTTTTATCCTTTGGTGGGTTTTTTTCAACTTACTTTCATAGTTTCTTCTTTTGGTGTAAATGCATTTTAATTCCCCGAGGGTTTCACCAGCTCAGTTGTGCTGACATGAATTACCATTGTTATAGTCATATTTATAAATTAACTGTTTCCAAAACTATTGATTTTTTTAAATACTAAGGCTTTTCTACCTCAGGAATAGATAACCTTAGATATATTTGGCAAAACTTTAAAGAAGTTCGGTCCTCAATGCTCTTCAACTTCGTACTTTATTTTGGCCTTTTAAACTTTTTTGGATTCGAGCGTCACTGATGATCAGTCTTTTGTAGACGAAACGCACGTCTGGCGAAAATACAAAATTTAATCCTGGTATCTATGATGAGTTTATTTACACTAATGTCCTAGGTTAGGGGAAGATCAGGATCACGCTCAAATGTTGAACCACGCAACATTTTGTATGTATGTGCCTGTCTCAAGTCGGGAGCCTGTAATTTATTGGTTTTCGTTTGTTTGCTATGCTATATATTTGTTTCTTTCTTTTTTGTACATTAATAAGGCCGTTAGTGTTTTCTTGTTTGAATGGTTTTGCATGGGTCATATCGAGACATTTTTAAGATGACTATGCAGCGTGGGCTTTGGTTTCTTGGCAAGCATACCACATCTTTTTTTATATAGAAAATATGCAATATGGAAAGCCACCTTTTGTAAAAGACCTAATTGTTAAATCTTATTTAATTCCGTGTACCATAGTAAATACTACCGGTATCACTATTTATAAAGATTAATTTAAATTGATTATATGATTGACCTTGTGTATATATATTGTTAACTAGGTACTCAGTGTTGTGGGAGAATATTAGTTCTTCTATCTAGTGAAACCTTAAAAAAAAGAACATGATTTCGTCGTTAGAAATTGTCGCTGTAGTATGTGTTGTCTTACCAACTTAATGGTACATTCGTGTTCCTTTATCAGCAAAGTTTATTTTATTTGATTCACAAACAATGCCTGGAAGGACAATAACTTTTTTTATGAAGGTAATGATAATTGTTAAGCACATACCAAAAAAGTATTAACTTTATACTCACACAAAATGTCACATTTCTATAACCGCAAAACATGTAGTTAGTTAGAAGAGACACTTTCACCCAGGATTGAACAAGCAATTCGATATGCTGACTGTAAATCCTGGATCGTGACATCTATATCTTAAACAGTAAGCTTACTCCCCAAATTTATGATAAAAGAGATGATTTTGCATTTCCTATCGTTTATTATCCATTTTTAGATGGCGACGTTTCCTTATCATCATCGTATGGTGTTTATATATGTCAACATGTTCGATTCGCTCGTAAATGTAATGACGTATTCGATTTTAACGAGAAAAACAATTCTGTATTACTGAAAAAATACTACACCAGGGTTTTCTATATCACAAACTTGTAATAACATTTGCTTAATTCTATCATCGGAACAAGGACACATTCGGTATTGTAATATGGTAAATTTTTATATTCTTGGCTTCAATTTTTTTTCTATATGCCTTTTTGTGCTTCTTTGTTACATATTTACCTATTAGGTCTGTTTGTTTTGTTTACAAATTGTTGTCAAAATAATGGAGTTTGATGCGACTGTCAAACAAGTGAGAGGTTAAGCTAGCTTTAAAACCAGGTTTAATCCACCATTTTTTCATAAGAAAATGGCTGTACCAATCAGAAATATGACAGTTGTTATCCATTCGTCTGGTGTGTTTGAGCTTTTGATTATGCCATTCGATTAGGGACTTTCCTCAGAGTTAGGTATTTTTGTAATGATAAATCACCATGCAGACATCTTATACGTTGAGGTATTTCACATCTTTTATTGAATAATTAATACAAAACACAAAAATGTCGGCAAACACCTGAAAAGCTAAACAAACCTTAAAACAGATTCATTGTAAAGGAATATAATAGTAGTAACGATTTTGTCAGGTCATTAAAGATAGCATATTCTGGTATTAATAATGGATCAATCATAAGGTCTTTGCATCGGAAATAAACACATTTGTCCTTAAAAAAAAACAGTTATTGGCATGCTACGGGTTATGTTCTTCTCATATATAAAGAGAGTTTTCCTGTGCGTATTTGGTGTGTTTGTTTTTTTCTAAATTGGCTGAGGTAATAGGAGGAGGGTTGCCATCTCAAATAACCTGTATAACCCCGTCCCATTTGTTTGCCTGTCCTAAGTCAGGGGCATTTGGCCTTTGTAAAAGAAATTCTTAATCTATATGTTTTAGAGTTAAGTGAGACCTTCATTTTACTGTGCTACTACAGGGGCAAGCTGTAGCCAGCCTCCGAGTGCGGGATTTTCTCGTTTTGTTGAAGACCGGTTGGTGTCTCGGCTGTTTTTCTATGGTCGGGGTTTTGTCTCCTTGACATATTTCTCATTTTCGTTCTCATTTTTATTATTTTTAACGATTAAAAGGAAGTCGAGAAATGCATCTTTTCCTGATATATCAGTTTAATTTCGTGAAAATTAACCTCATAGGTTAGCAAAGTCATCATCGCCCCTGGAACTGTATCGTATGACCTTAGTTGGCATGGGCAGCAATCGACCTATTCATTGAGGTCAAATGTACGATATTATACACAAGATATTTCGATAATATCGCAACAAAAATACGTGTCGTCATAACTATAAGAGCGGACATAACACGTTTTTCAAATATGTATATTTTCCAACCATTTAAACTGAGATTACAATATAAATGTATTTCTCTCAGTTTAAAATGCCGTTGGGAGTTAAAATGAACAAAACAAGAAGTGCGACATATTCTTTAACAAGCCTATGTATTTTAAACTTAGACAATACGACGTCATATCGCGGAAACGTTACAACGCAAAATTGAGAATGGAATACATATATAAATTTTGATACAGCGAAAAGATAATTTTGTTCCGAAACAATTTTTTTTTCGTTATTTGAACTTCTTGTATTTAGTGTGAAGGTTCTTACATTTAATATGTTTTTTTCTTCTTTTTTTAGCTAAAGATGATTGATATCCGCATGAATGCAGCGACGTGTCGGATTTTGAACAATAATGAGGAAATCTTGTTGGTTATTTTCGATACTTTATTTAACATCTTCCAACAATTAGGAATATGTCCAAAAAAAAAACTGTCGAAATATTTGTCATGAAATATTTTTTGTTTCATATACATGATATACGTAATTAATTTATACAGGACAATATTATTGTTCTCATACGCAATTGAATAAAGTATGTTTCTCATAAAGTAAAAAATATATTTGTCCTGCGAAAACATACAAAATCTGCAAAATTGTAGGACAGCAAAACTCTTTAGTAATCTCCGTATGGTATAATTGCCAATGAGACAACACTCCCCAAAAAACAAATGAAACTAAATGTGTTGCTACCTCCTATGTCTATTCAGGGTTCAGATTTTTGTCATTCTATTCACAAACGAAGTGTTTTGTTATAATGTTTTTTCTACAATAGACAATTGTTTTACCTTTTTTATAAGTCAGATTTCAGTCGGAACACTAAAAGACTTGACATGGTAAAATTCCTGGAATATTAGGTTGATATTAATATAAATATTTGTATTGGTATTCTAATCTGCATGTATTAATGAAAGCTATTGGAAATAGTCAATTACATATTACACATAGTCAATGATTACATGTCCAAAGAACAATCACGCGTAGTTAAGGGCATACGATACAGTTTTGATCCCGTATTTACAGTTTAATGAAAATTTCCATATAAGCTAATTTTTGCCTGATTAAATCAAATATGCAATAAAAAATATACCTTCATGTGCTACTTTTTGAGTTAAATGAGGTCGAAATTTTGTATATTTGCTCAAAATTCTGATTTGTGGCCGTATGTTTACTTTCGAAAGACAGACATAACTTTTTTGTTTTAAAAGATAAACACAAAATGTTTTTTGTTTAATAATTTGTAATTTCTATATTTTATAAGTATCCTAAAAATGTATGCATTTTTTATTCAGAAATAACTCATATTTATCAAATGGTCATGAATTGAGAACTGTTATATTTATCAAAATTAAAAAAAATGCACTATTTACAGTTTTATAAAATTTGGTCCACATAATCTCTTTGCAAAATGAAACAACATGTCGTTTTAAAAAAATAGGGGTCCATGCGCTCGTTTTCAAATTAAATCAGTTTGAATGATAAAAATCAGTCAAAAAATGCATCTTTTCCCGATATGTCACAGTTTGACGTCGTAAAATAACATTTGACGTTAGCAACGTCATTACCTCCCCTGTAACTGTATCGTATGCCCTTAAAACTGAGGTTGATTAACGACCATCCAAAGAGGTCGAATCAATCTGTGACTCCATATCCAGATAATCAGATTCCCCATTTAACATGGTGAACTCGACTAGGAGCTGTGACACTGTTGGTGTTGACCACCATTCTTAGCTGGCTTGGCTGTTTGGTGGCTTAGGAGGAAGTCTGAGTACTCGGGGGGACCACGACTATCTGTAGGAAATCTGGAAATGAAAACAAACAAATAGACCTATCATAAAATGCTCAACAATGAAGTATTTGGCAAACAGGAAGTTGAAGTTAAATAAATCTAAAATTGCATTACGGTGTATTTCATGCATTACATGTTCTTATGAACTAAAGCCCCAGTCCCACTAGACCACGATCGCTCCACACTCACCGCGATCAAAAATAAATTCAGATCGTGGTGAGGTCGCGGTATGAGCGGCATGAAAATGTAAATTTTCGTTGCCTCATCGATGTCATTTCGTCCTCATTACGCTTCTGCAACGATCCCGCTACGATTATAACACATTGCTGGTCTACCAAGCTCAAATGACGATATTTTAGTGAAAGATAGCAAAGGTGACACAGATATGTGAAGCACGGTTGAGTCGTTAGAGAAAATGGACAAAAGTCCTAATTACATACAGACAAACAAAACCTGGAGAGATTTAATATACTGTATAGCGGGTTATGTTCGCGGGGTGTAAACTTTCGCTAATTTTCGCGGATAGATCAAAAACGCCAAAATAAATTCCGCCAATTTAAAATTGTACATGCAAAGGTATTGATAAAAGTTTTGAATCCGCCAAAAATAATAATCGCTAAAATAATTCGTATACTAGTACCTTATTCAATGAAAATCGCGAAATTTTACACCCGCGAAAATAACCCGCTATACGTTATTTTATATGAAAATGACAATGAGAATGATGGTCGTAGTATGAACGTAGTCAGGTCGAAAGAAGAGCGTAATGAGGGCGGCAAGGGCGTGCTGGAATCGTACTGTGGTCTTGAGCAGCGTGGTGTAAACGTGGTATAGTCGTAATGGAAGTGTAGTTGGGTCGCGTTGAGAACGTGATGGTCGTATTGAGGTCGTAATAACGTCGCTGTGAGATTATAGCGCAGTCTCTCCGAATAGAATCACGCTTTCGCTACGCTCTTGCTACGATGGTACAGCGACCTTTGCGATCTTACCACGACCTTGGTGCGCTCTCACTACGCTTCTACTACGACCTGATTGCGCCACGACCGCACCACGATTGTTTTGAACATGTTCAAAGTTGGCCAAACTCATCACGATCTTGAAGACCTCGCCACGACCGTGATACGATCTTACTGCGATCTACACGATCGTATTACGATCGTCAAAATTTTCATTTTCTTCACAGATCGAAGTGCGATCGTGGCCTAGTGGGACTGCGGTATAAGCTAAATGATAACAAATTTCAGGAATACGTTATGTAGAAAATTGCGATGAAAATTTCATATATGATTAGTACGTATTAGAATAATATGAAAATAATGTAAGTTGACCAAGAAATTGATTAGCGATAAATTTGAAATCATGTCACTTGGTATAGCATGTTAACTTTAAGAATAATTTCAAATTTCAGTAAGTTATTATTATTTGTATTTCCCCTAAACAAATGTAACGAACATTTCATATATGATCATACCGTTTAGATTATACAAGTATTCGGTACACAGTGAGATTAAAAGCGGATTTCATTTAAAAAAAATCCTTTACAGACAGGAAGTACAGACACAGAGACAGACAGACAAACAGACATACGAACAAACGAATGGACAGATCGACAAGGCAACATCATAACATAAACAACTAGCGATTCGATAAAAACATTTTATAATTCTTCTTTAAAAAAACTCTTTAAAAATTGTCGGTGCATCTGATTCTTTATAGTCTTTAACTATAAATGTTGATCCATTCTCTGCTCCTCGAATCATTGCAGATAATCCTGAAATATATAGAAAATAATTTAAAAAAAGGATGAATAAAAAGCTTTCATTTTCTAAATTAAGAAAGAAAAAAAATGATTCTCGACCCATGATATATTTTATAGTTTGTAATGTCACTTAAAAGTAGTAGTAAAATATCCAATACGATCAACATACAGACACAGCATACTGAACCTTTCATAGCTTATTATATCGAATGTGTTTTGCTCATTTTTAGAGGTCCTCTGACCATATGGTGACTTACAAATTGTTTACATCCTAGTATCTGCTTGATTGTTGTCTTAAATGGCAATCGTACAACATCTCAATTTCTTCAAGTCGATGATATGCAGCAACGTTGGTTTTGGGTAAAGTATCACTTGGTATCTATGATGAGTTTGTCAACTTTATCCGGATTTTTGTACATAGCCTAGAATAAGTTATCCATTTGTACTAAATTTATATAAAAAGAAACACTCCTGAATATGAAATGTTAATCATTAACATAATCTTAAATACAATTGTTTGTATTACCTTGTTAGTTAAAGTAATAAAAACCACTATAAATTCAGATTTTTTTGCGTGTACTTATTATTGTGATTTTTCAACGATTGAAGAAAATGCAAGATAATTTTAAAAATGTTTGAGTGTATCAATTATTGTGATTTTAACAGTTGAAGAAAATGCAAGACAATTTTTAAAATTTTGAGAAAACGCTGTATACAATAATATCAAAAATTTTAAAAGATCCTTTTTTGCAAAATCTATTCAATATCAATGTTCATAATAATAAAAACATTTTCTTTAATTTATAGTATGAGGAAGTAATCTACTTCTGCCTGACTCTGGTCTGAATAGAAAAAGTGTGGTTTTCTTCAAATCTACTGCCCTTCCTATTTCATATCCTACACCAAGGGAAGGTTGTGTTACTTCAGCGACTAAATCTGTAATAATAGAAAGGACAGTTTGTCAATTGTCAATTAGTACCTCCCTTAAATAGTGTAAAATTCTGTTCTCTTTTAGAACTCTGTGAACATAACATTTTACTGAACAAGGTTTGATGTGTCTCTCAGTTCTCATAATGACGAGAAAAGTTGTATATAATTTACTCGTTGACATAATTTGCATCTATCAATGATTTATATTTTAATGCCATTTTTTTAAAGGACTTTTTCCCCGTCAGCGTTCACGAATAGTGTCGATTCTGTCAGATATTTTAGTGTTTCTCCTGATTACAATTTATTCATGTTTCAAATGAAAACATATATTATTGGCTTAATTCAATTAATACCTTTTTGAAATTTTCGAAACCAAAAACATTACTTCAATAACAGGACAGCAAAATGGTAGATGTGTAGTCGTGACGGTCCTAGTGACTAACAGGGTAAATAATTCAAAGATACCAGGATTATAATTTAATACGCCAGACGCGCGTTTCGTCTACCTTAGACTCATCATTGACGCTCAGATCAAAATAGTTTTACAGCCAAACAAGTATAAAGTTGAAAAGCATTGAGGACCCAAAATTCCAAAAAGTTGTGTCAAATACGGCTTAGGTTATTTATTCCTGGTTAATCCCCGCCCAAGAGTTGTAGATACAAAATTTTTATTCTCCAGATAAAGCAAGTCAAAACTCATAATTTGATAGAGGGGGTTTTCAAATTAGATTTCTCTGGTGAAATTTGACAAAATTTCCATGTGTCGACCCTTTTATTAGGTTGCAGTTCTGTAAATATTGACAATTCAATTTCCCATAGGAACTCCTTTAACGGCTAAAACTGTACCACTTTTACAATGAAGTTTTGAAAAAAAATCTTTTCCTAGAATTGAAAGTTCATATGCACCACAATTTTTTTCAAAGGTCAAAATATAGGGCTGTGCGGCATATTTTCAACGTTTATATGCCATGAACTTCTCAGAATTCAAACTAACACTAACTTTCTCAACTACCCCTACCTCGAATGAAAGGTTACTACAGATTTCAATGTAAACAATATGCACATGTTTATTTACTGGTAACATTCCCAAGTTATGTCTCTATGAGATGGAACACAGAGAGCATAACTGGGAACCAGTATGTAAACAAAATTAATTTTCTATGAATATTCAAGATCTCCCCAAAAGAGGCGTGTTTTGAGAAAAAGCTGTATTTACAAAGTGCAACCTATAATATCATTCTTATATTGATCATTTATCTATATACCTACAGTCACTTTCGTTTAACTATTCCATATCTCTCTCATGAATGTCCTTATCACTTAAATCGGCTTTTTCATCTGAAAAAAGCAATAAAAACAGTTCATCTGAAATATTATTATGTTATGTTCTTGGTTTATAACCTGAAAATATATGCATTAACCTTTGATATTTCTTAACCAAAAGCATTGATGATTATAATACTATTATCATATTTTTTTCTAGATATTGTAAATACAATTGAGATTAAAGAAATTAACTCTTGTCAGATCTAATGAAATATAAATGTACACGAGGCATGACAAGGTTACTTACATGGGGTGGTACAACTAAACATATTTCAAATATGCAGAAGTCTGAAACTGATTATGAAGTGCCTACTCGATATTTTTTTATAAGTTGTCAGTAACCGGCATTTTGAAAAAGCCGGGCATACCAGAGCATTTCTCGAAGGAGTTAAGTCTTTAAATTAACCATCATGGTAGCTTTATAAACAGGGATCTAACCCCTACATCCGTCTCTGTTTATTACTAAATTGAATGTATGTTAAACTTAATAGGAAACTGACATACTTTTGTAATAAAGTGTGAATAAAATCATAAGTGTGTGTGTATCATAGTTATAGTAAATATAGGCAACAGTAGTATACCGCTGTTCGAAAGTCATCAATCGATTGAGATAAAACAAATCCGGGTTACAAACTAAAACCGAAGGAGACACTTCAACTATAAGAGGACAAAAACAAAAAAACAGAAACACTGAAGTGCATCAAAAAACAAAAGACTATGCAACACACACAGAAACGAAACGTAAAATAACAATTGCCATTTTCTTGACTTGGTACAGGAAAGTTTAAGAAAAAATGGTGGGTTGAACCTGTTTATGTGGCTAGCCAAACCTCGTGATTTATGGGAAGATTTAAATTTTAGATATTTTTACAAACATGACATTGGCGGAACCATTTCCAAAATTTGAGATGCAACACTAGTATAAGCAAATTCATAGTTTTTAAAGATTTAAATTTTAGATTGATGACATTTGTCCTTTTGACTTATTACAAAATATATTTTTATGGGTTAAGATTTTACTTAATTATTGTATCGTAAAAATAATAATTCCACATAAGAACACGGTATGATTTTGCCTTATTATCCAATAATTTTGACTGTTCTATTTCTTTTTCTTTTTAATAACAGTGATGATAGACAGCACATAGGATATTGATACAGTGAATATGTAAATTGTGATGTAATTTTAGAACTTCATGGGTTATTCCATTTAAACATTTACTATGCCATCAGAAGGCAGAAATTTAATTGATGATCCAATATGTTATAAAGTTAGAAAGCACAAATACTAATTTTCACAAATTGATTGGTGTGACACAGATGAAGTAAGGTTTTGATTATTTTCCATATATGCTCTGTTTCCTTATTTGACCATAAATCTACTTATGTGCAACATAGATGACTTTATAATACAATATAAGTGATTACGATTTATTCGTAAGATGAACCTGTTACTGTTTTATATCGTGTAATAAATTATAATAATATGTAGAAAATAATGTAGTAGATGGTAATCATCTTCAATGAAACCTTTTGAATTCTGATATAGATATTTTTGCACTTCTTCGTGTTCATGTTTGAATATTCAGCCTCTTTTTCGAAAAGCTGCTGCAGGAAAACATACAACCATTTAATGACATTCATTTTTGAAATGAGAATCTCCTACCAATTGAAAATAAGTAGTTTCATTTGCCCTTGAGATTTAAAAATTCCATTTGTATATTTTAACAAACATGGCATTGGCGGTATCTTCACTTAAAAGTTGAGATGTAACACTATTATGAGCAAATTTATAGTTATGGGAAGATTTAACTTTTAGGTTGATGACATTTGTTTTTTTAACTTATTACCAAACATGTTTTTAAAGGTTCAGATTTTACTAAAAGCATTGTATATTAAAATATAAAATTGTCAGTTATAAATGTAGTTTTGCTGCATTTTATACATGTATCTTTTCGTATGAATTTAAAATAATAACTATCATATTTTGTCGCCTGAATTATCAAAACTTTTTTTCGGTAATCAACAAACTTAATAGTAGAGGTGAATAAATATGTCAAGTTATATTACTATAAGGGTGCAGTAGAAATATTCTGTCTGAGAGTGTAACAGGATTTGTAAAATCACTATGATGCATTGCAAGTACTTCTCAGATTTACCTTCTTCAACTGATATGCTACCATGCAACATGCTCTGTCAAAACTTTACCATACTGTTTTAACTGTTCGATAAGTCTGGCGTACAGATCAGCATCATCTCTACCTCCACTAATACTACCAGCAAAATATATTTTCCGTAACATTGTTGCTGTAAGAACATAATTCAAAAAGTATTATTACATTGGAATTTGATTTCCTTATCAACATGAATGAATATTAAAATTGTCTACAGAACACACATATTTCAATAAATATTGTGCTATAGCATGTATAGAGGCCAAGTCAATAAGCGGTTAGATTCACGCGGAATGTGATTAGTTTGAACTCTCATGAAAACCGTGTCAAAATATAGGAATAAAAACAACAAACACATTATTTCATTTCAATAGTTTTTTCAGCAACGAAATTTAAAACAATGATTTTTTCGAAAAACCAAGGATTTTCTTAACCCAGGCATAGATTACCTTGGCAGTATTTGGCACAATTTCTTGGAAAATGTGGGTCCTCAGTGCTCTTCAACTTTGTACTTATATGGCTTTATCACTATTTTGATGTGAGCGTCACTGATGAGTCTTTTGAAGACGAAACGCGCGTCTGGCGTATAAAGTTATAATCCTGGTACCTTTGATAACTATTAACATGAAATATGGTCTAAAGATGTGATATAATTATAAAATAACGTCATATTCAACAACAAAATTACACACGCTGTTATAATTACTCGACTGACACAGCTATATCTCATTAAAGGTTTGAGTTTCATTGTTATAGCATTTGATAGTCAAAAGTAAAAGCAACAATAGTATGCCGATGTTCAAAAGTCATAAATCTATTGAGAGAACAAAAAATTCAAACTGAGCATTATACTTTTTTCAACGATTCTTAAAAATGATATGAGTAAAATTTTAATATGTCAATCTTAACTGTATAAATTACTATCAAGTTGATATGGCAACTCAGAGAAGACACGCGTTTTTAATTGTTATCAGTTAAAACTAGAGGCTCTAAAGAGCCTGTGTCGCTCACCTTGGTCTATGTGAATATTAAAGGAAGCAGATGGATTCATGACAAAATTGTGTTTTGGTGATGGTGATGTGTTTGTACATCTTACTTTACTGAACATTCTTGCTGCTTAAAATTATCTCTATCTATAATAAACTATGATGAGTTTATTTGACGATATTACAATAATAATTTGAACTAGATTTGCCATTGCAAGCAATAGCGGATGGCACCCTTCCCGTATTTCCAGTCGAGCGGCAGCAATTTAGAAGATTCCAATTTCAAACAGTGCATCTACACATTCAAATTATCATTGTTGTAAAGTTTCATTAAGTTTGGATCATTTTGAAATTTAGGATATTTTTGCTGTTTCCATGGTTACGGCGGCCATTTTGAAAATTTAAACTTCAAAATGCACATCTTCCAATGTTGCTCATCATTACTGTAAAGTTTCATTAAGTTTGGAGCATTTTGATATTTTGGACGAATTTGCTGTTTCCATGGTAACGGCGGCCATTTAAAAATTCCAACTTCAAAAGTCATCTCTGCTTATGCCAGTGACCATTTCAGTAAAGTTTCATCCAGTTTGTAGCATTTTTATCTTTTTTTGAAATTTTTGACCTTTTTGCATTGTTTCCATGGTAACAGGAGCTATTTTGGTAATTCCAACTCCAAATTCCACATCTTCTAATGTTGCTCATCGTTAGTGTGAAATTTCAAGAAGCTTGGAGCATTTTGAGATTTTTGAAATTTTTGGTGTTGTTTCCATGGCAACATAGTAGTTCCAATGAGTGCCATTAGTTTCAGTGGAAAATGTTACTAGTAGTAAAAATTTACAAATTTTATGAAAATTGTTAAAAATTGACTATAAAGAACAATAACTCCTAAGGGAGTCAATTGAGCATTTCGGTCATGTTGACTTATTTGTAAATCTTACTTTGCTGAACATTATTGTTGTTTACAGTTTATCTCTATCAATAATAATTTTCAAGATAATGACCAAAAACAGCAAAATTTCCTAAAACTAACAATTCAGGGTCAGCAACCCAACAACGGGTTGTCCGATTCATCTAAAAATTTCAGAGCAGATAAATGTTGACCTGATAAACAATTTTACCCCATGTCAGATTTGCTCTAAATGCTTTGGGTTTTGAGTTATAAGCCAAAAACTGCATTTTACCCCTATGTTCTATTTTTAGCCATGGCGGCCATCTTGGTTGGATGGCCGGGTCACCAGACACATTTTTCAAACTACTAACCCAAAAGATGATTGTGGCCAAGTTTGGATTAATTTGGCCTAGTAGTTTCAGAGGAGAAGATTTTTGTAAAAGATTACTAAGATTTACGAAAAATGGTTAAAAATTGACTATAAAGGGCAATAACTCCTAAAGGGGTCAACTGACCATTTCAGTCATGTTGATTTATTTGTAAATCTTACTTTGCTGAACATTATTGCTGTTTATAGTTTATCTCTATCTATAATAATATTCAAGATAATAATCAAAAAGAGCAAAATTTCATTAAAATTACTAATTCAGGGCCAGCAACCCAACAACGGGTTGTCCGATTCATCTGAAAATTTCAGGGCAGATAGATCTTGAACTAATAAACAATTTTACCCCCATGTCAGATTTGCTCTAAATGCTTTGGGTTTTGAGTTATAAGCCAAAAACTGCATTTTACCCCATGTTCTATTTTTAGCCATGGTGGCCATCTTGGTTTGATGGCCGGGTCACCGGACACATTTTTCAAACTACTAACCCAAAAGATGATTGTGGCTAAGTTTGGATTAATTTGGCCAAGTAGTTTCAGAGGAGAAGATTTTTGTAAAATATTACTAAGATTTACGAAAAATGGTTAAAAATTGACTATAAAGGGCAATAACTCCTAAAGGGGTCAACTGGCCATTTCACTCATGTTGACTTATTTGTAAATCTTACTTTGCTGAACATTATTGCTGTTTACTGTTTATCTTTTAGGCCAGGTGAGCTAAAAAGTCAACAAAATGTAGCTTTTAGGTAGAATACCGACTTCTAAATTGTCATTTGTTAACAAAATGAAAATATAAATCTATCTGAGCACATATTAAATTGTCAGATCCATACAATCTGAGCAATATGCCTTGTATTGGTTAAATAACAACATATTTACATTTCCATGTTTTTGGTGGTTTTCGAAACAAACTTTTATTGTTACGTTGTAAACCATGAAAATACAAATCCAGACACGCGTATATGATATACTTATCAAAGAGGGGCGAATAATATGGAATGAGTCTGAGCAGAACAACTTATATGAATTTAAGCTCCGATTTACAGCTCCGGATTATACTTAATTGGTTAGATCTATACAGAAAAGGTACCAGCCAGAAGCCATCTTTTTCTGTCTTCACCAGGGCGAAACATGTTGTTTGTCCCCATAATAAAATGTCTGTACCAAGTCATCAATATAACAGTTGTTATCCATTTGTTTGATGTGTTTGGGCTTTTGATTTTGCCATTTGCTTTAGGACTTTCCGTTTAGTATTTTCCTCGGAGTTAGTTTTTATTTTTGTTATTTCACTTTTTCCTGACGAATGAGTGAACGGTGTATTCAATTGTCGACACTTAAGTTGTTGGCAGTTACTCTCTACATATCAATAGGGTCAGAAGAGATTAGAGAAAAAGAAGGGTTGGTCAGTAATACTCCAATACCAGCGGAAAACTACAATTTATAAAAGCTGTGTATGTCAGACGCGTGTTTCGTCTACAAACGACTCATCAGTGGTACTCGAATCAAAATGGTAAAAGTGGGAATAGAAATTAACTATTTGTTTCTGACCTCAGACCACAATTATTCTTTCCCTTTGCTACATGCAAGTTTTGGTAAAAGTCAAATTAAATTAAAAATTTGCATCGCTTCAAACATGAAACAAATGTAACTGCTTATAGACCATTATTATTCTAATAAACTATGCTTCTAGGACAATCCATCAGTGCTTTTTCCTTTGAGTGCCCTATTAACATGCCAATGTTAGGATTTGAATCTTGTATAAATGACTAAGGCTAATTTAATGGGTGGTCGGAGGGGTCCTGATCACGGAATCCCAACCTCAAAACATGAAATCCCGAGGTCCCTTATTTAAAGGGGGAAAAATCCCGGATCCCGTAAGGATAAATCCCGAAATCGCGAGCTTAAAAACACCCGATCCCGTCGTCCCGAAAAAGGTCCTGCCCCCTCTTATTATGCCCCACCTACGATAGTAGAGGGGCATTATGTTTTCTGGTCTGTGCGTCCATTCGTTCGTCCGTCCGTCCGTTTGTCCCGATTCAGGTTAAAGATTTTAGTCAAGGTAGTTTTTGATGAAGTTGAAGTCTAGTCGACTTCAAACTTAGTACACATGTTCCCTATGATATGATCTTTTAATTTTAATGCCAAATTAGTTTTTCCCCAAATTTCACGGTCCACTGCACATAGAAAATGATAGTGCGAGTGGGGCATTCGTGTACTGGGGACACATTTTTGTTATACTCTACTTTCATTTTGGCCAAATCACTCCTTTCGCTTTCAACAATGAATTTTTATGGCCCATTTATGGGCATTATGTTTTCTAGTCTGCGTTCGTTCGTTCGTCCGTCTGTCCAGCTTCAGGTTAAAGTTTTTGGTCGAGTTAGCTTTTGATGAAGTTGAAGTTTAATCAACTTAGTAAATATGTTCCCTATGATGTGATTATTCTAATCTGAATGCAAAATAAGAGATTTTACCCCATCTTCACGGTCCACTGAGCATAGAAAATGATAGTGCTGATGTGGCATCTATGTTCTATGGACACATTCTTGTTTCCACATGTTTTAATTATTTCAATATATTTGCAACTGACACGACCCCTTAAACAAACAGTAGATGGAATACAGTTTCTATATAATATAGTAGTATGATCGTAGTTTACATGTAGATATTAATAAAACGCGAAAAATAATTGTCCTCTCTAATGAGGTATAATATTTGTGGTTCTTGCGATATAAATACCATGATATGGAGAACGCTCTGATTGGTTTATATATTTTTTTCATTTTTGTTATCTATCATACAATTGGTTCTCAATGTACTTGTTCATGCGTTTCAGCGGATGTCTTATCTATGACTAAAAGTCTGTCTGATAACGGTAACAATATCCGTATGCCTTTTTGTCGTTTTTCTCCCAAAAAAACTCAATCTGAATAATCATAAGAATGAATGACAAATGCGACTATCCATATTACCTATAGGACACAGAGGCATGATTGATTGATTTATTGTGGAAGGAAGAGAAGCGACACACAAAATGAGGTCTTCTCGTTTAATAGTAGATTTTGATCCGAGCGTCACTGAGGGCCCTTACATAGACGAAACGCACATCTGACGTATCAAATTATAAGCCTGGTACCTTTGATCAAATTACTTACAGTTATGCTGTTACATAACGATAGCAAAATTGTTGAAGAGATTGCTGATGCTTCTTTTGTTATCAAATAGTTCGTATCTGAAGTGTGTTGATCTTGAAGTTCGGTTTTCCTTTTGTTTCTTTGTTTTTCTCTTAAAGTTGATATGATTCCCTTGGTTTGGGTTTGTAACCCGGTTTTGTCTTCTCTCAATAGAGTTATGACTTTTGAACACTGGTATATTACTGTTGCCTTTATTTCTACTATAAAAGTACACTCAATATTCTCTTACTTGAATATCAGTTTAAACAACAGTTCACTCAAATACATAGTTCATATGCTAACATTTTCGGAAATGAAAATTAATATTTCAAATGAAGCACATGGATTATCAGAAGTGAACTTCTGGTATTTTCTATTAAAATGGTCAGAAATATGAGGCTGATATTTTTTTTCACCAGATACACATTTCACCAACAAAAAACTCATCAGTGAAACTCCAATCAGCTAAGTTAAAAGGCCAAATAAAATCAAAGAGCTGAAGAGCTCTGAGGGAAAAGACGGCCATTGTTTCAATTTTTAGGAGGGTATCTTTTGATAGTCTACATACAAAGAATGAGCAAAAGAACAGCTAGAACATATAGAAAGGCTGGCAATAATGAAACTAATTGTTGTTTATTGTTATTTCATTTCCTTAGTCAAGAATTCATCATAGAGACAATTTGGACCAATGAGATCTGCACCTTCTAAATCGAAACATTTGATTAAAGTTGGGAGTTAATTATCTAAAATTCAATTGAATTTAACAACTACTACAATATATTTTAGAATTTTAATTATGTACAACTGAACGGCAGGCCAAGACCATTCTCATTTTTTTTGTGACAGTATTCTCAAGAATGTGAGGACTGAAAAATCTATTCAGTTTTAATTTTCCATTGATGAAATTCCTAGTTATAACTCTCATCACAGGGATACATGTACTTATAAAATCAAATATGATTGATATAAGCTGTGTGAAGTTTGTTTCCAGATCCCACATTTTGTTATATCTGTAAAATTCATGAATAAATAGCTTTAAACTACAAAAAGCAATATTTAAAAAAACTAGAGGCTCTAAAGAGCCTGTGTCGCTCACCTTGGTCTATGTGCATATTAAACAAAGGACACAAATGGATTCATGACAAAATTGTATTTTGGTGATGGTGATGTGTTTGAAGTTCTTACTTTACTGAACGATTTTGCTTCTTACAATTATATCTATAATGAACTTTGCCCATTAGTAACAGAGAACTATATTTGGTAAAAATTTACATATATTTACCAAATTAATGAAAATTGTTAAAAATTGACTATAAAGGGCAATAACTCCTTAAGGGGTCAATTGACCATTTAGGTCATGTTGACTTATTTGTAGATCTTACTTTGCTGAACATTATTGCTGTTTACAGTTTATCGCTATCTATAATAGTATTCAAGATAACCAAAAACGGCAAAATTTCTTTAAAAATTACCAATTGGAGGGCAGCAACCCAACAACCAGTTGTCCAATTCATCTGAAAAATTCAGGGCAGATAGATATTGACTTGATTAACAATTTAACTTCTTGTCAGATTTGCTCTAGATGCTTTGAATTCATAGTTATAAGCCAAAAACTGCATTTTACCCCTATGTTCTATTTTTAGCCGTGGCGGCCATCTTGGTTGAATGGCCAGGTCATCGGACACATTTTTCAAACTAGATACCCCAAAGATGTTTGTGGCCTAGTAGTTTCAGTGGAGATTTTGTAAAAGATTACTTAGATTTATGAAAAATGGTTAAAGATTGACTATAAAGGGCAATAACTCCTAAAGGGGTCAACTGACCATTTTGGTCATGTTGACTTATTTGTAGATCTTACTTTGCTGAACATTATTGCTGTTTACAATTTATCTCTATCTATAATAATATTCAAGATAATAACCAAAAACAGCAAAATTTCCTCAAAATTACCAATTCAGGGGCAGCAACCCAACAACCGATTGACCGATTCATCTGAAAATTTCAGGGCAGATAGATCTTGACCTGATAAACATTTTTATCCCGTCAGATTTCCTCAAAATGCTTTGGTTTTTGAGTAATAAGCCAAAAACTGCATTTTACCCCTATGTTCTATTTTTAGCGATGGCGGCCATCTTGGTTGGTTGACCAGGTCACGCCACACATTTTTTAAACTAGATACCCCAAAGATGATTGTGGCCAAGTTTGGATTAATTTGGCCCAGTAGTTTCAGAGGAGAAGATTTTTGTAAAAGATTAATTTAATTTATGAAAAATGGTTAAAATTGACTATAAAGGGCAATAACTCCTAAACGGGTCGACTGACCATTTTGGTCATGTTGACTTATTTGTAGATCTTACTTTGCTGAACATTATTGCTGTTTACAGTTTATCTCTATCTATAATAATATTCAAGATAATAACCAAAAACAGCAAAATTTCCTCAAAATTACCAATTCAGGGGCAGCAACCCAACAACCGATTGACTGATTCATCTGAAAATTTCAGGGCAGATAGATCTTGACCTGATAAACATTTTTATCCCGTCAGATTTCCTCAAAATGCTTTGGTTTTTGAGTTATAAGCCAAAAACTGCATTTTACCCCTTTGTTCTATTTTTAGCCGTGGCGGCCATCTTGGTTGGTTGACCAGGTCACGCCACACATTTTTTAAACTAGATACCCCAAAGATGATTGTGGCCAAGTTTGGATTAATTTGGCCCAGTAGTTTCAGAGGAGAAGATTTTTGTAAAAGATTACTTTAATTAACGAAAAATGGTTAAAAATTGACTATAAAGGGCAATAACTCCTAAACGGGTCAACTGACCATTTTGGTCATGTTGACTTATTTGTAGATCTTACTTTGCTGAACATTATTGCTGTTACAGTTTATCTCTGTCTATAATAATATTCAAGATAATAACCAAAAACAGCAAAATTTCCTCAAAATTACCAATTCAGGGGCAGCAACCCAACAACCGATTGACCGATTCATCTGAAAATTTCAGGGCAGATAGATCTTGACCTGATAAACAGTTTTACCCCTGTCAGATTTGCTCTAAATGCTTTGGTTTTTGAGTTATAAGCCAAAAACTGCATTTTACCCCTATGTTCTATTTTTAGCCGTGGCGGCCATCTTGGTTGGTTGACCGGGTCACGCCACACATTTTTTAAACTAGATACCCCAATGATGATTGTGGCCAAGTTTGGTTTGATTTGGCCCAGTAGTTTCAGAGGAGAAGATTTTTGTAAAAGTTAACGACGACGGACGACGACGGACGACGGACGCCAAGTGATGAGAAAAGCTCACTTGGCCCTTCGGGCCAGGTGAGCTAAAAATGGAAAAAATATGACCACTACAGTAATTATGTTGGTACCCAAAATTATTTTTTAATTGATGACTACTTATCATATATATACTTAATGTGACATTTTTAGTGTTCAGATACATTAGCTTTCATTTTAGTGGCTAATTACTCATCAATTGAGGTGCTCCTTAACTGGAGAAAGATTTTAAAAGCATAACTTTACAGAAAGAATAAAAACTGCAGTTGCTCTCCCCAATCTCAATAGGTATAAACTACAAAAAGCAACATTTTTTTTTTTTTTTTTTTTTTTTTAACCATTTCAATAATTGTGTTGGTACACAAAATTTTTTTTATGTAGAAGACTACTGATCATATACTAAATGTCACATTTTAAGTGTTCAGAAACATTTACTTTGATTTTAGTGTATAATTACTCATCAATTGAGGTGCTCCTGAATTGGAGGAAGATTCTAAAAACAGAACTTTACAGAAACAATGAAAACTGCCGTTTCTCTCCCCAATCTCATGTATCCCTACAAACATCAAATCCGTTGAAACAAAAGATACTAATGGGTTTGTAATCTCTGAGTCGTACACTACCTATGTAAACAATGAAAAACTTTTCGTATTGAATTTTTACAACTCAACATCAAAAGTCCTGTTGAATGGCAAGCAAGAACATGTACTATCATTCACAAAATCCTATTTGATGAACATACTAGAATTACTAGATAGAAATGTAAATTATACGACAAAGTTGTAAACAATATCTTGACATGGAAAATATGAAATCACAAAAGGCTGTATCTAAAAACAAAACAAACATAGACAATTCTTCAGTACAATCAAAAGAAGGCCGACTAACTCCGCAACAGGAAGAATTAGGCAATAAGGAACAGATATCTTCTAACATGGCAATAAACCCAGGTATCACAAACTCTACTCTGCCAACCTGTCCAATATGCAATAAAACGTGTACTAACAATTGTAAAGCTGTGGGTTGTGACACTTGCGACCAATGGTTTCATTACGAATGTGAGAATTTAAGTGCGGTAGATATTAAGATTATTGAAGAAAATGGGGATGACAATTATATCTGTACGACTTGTAAGATTCAGTTAAATGCCTTGAACGATAAGTCAGATAATGAGTCTCAAAGCAATCTTAATTCACCAACCAATGTGAGGCCAGCAAACTATAATGTATCAAGCCCACAAAACACACCGTTGCAAATTATATCAGGAAAAACAACAGAAAATTGTAAAAGGAACAATGACAATGGCAGCTCTGCTATGCAGCATCCCAAAATCATGGTGCCCGGCATGAGTAAAACTCCAACAATTCATAACTCTGGAAATAATGTAAATTACGCCAAACCTAAAAGATTACAACTACAGGCAACCAAAAAACATGGTACAAATACAACAAATACAGACAATGTTGACACAACCAATGGGCAACACATAGGGAATGATAGACCTATTCACCAAAACAATTCCAATAGTTCGCCAACTATAAACAATGCTCTGTACCAAACTGAAATTAATCAATTGAAATGTGAATTGGAGGCCAAAGACAAAATTATTAAATCTAAAGAAAACAAAATCTGCAAACTGGACTCTGAAATTACAACGCCCAAAAAGCAAATAGCCACAAACAGGTCATTTACCATCAATTTAGAACAAGAAAAAAAGGACATAGAACACTCTTTGGTAATAGCAAGAAAGAGAATTGAACAACTTGAAGGTATCAACGGAAAATCCAATGAATCAAGTCACACAAGTCCAACAAACGTAACATCTGACTCAAACTCCACAATGAATGAAATGAAAATATGGTTTCTGGAACAAAAAGTGCGTCAAATAGAGCTAGACATGCATAAACATGACACGAAAATAATGTACATGAATGAAAAAATTCACAACACAAATAACACCAGAAAGGAAGAAAATCATCACGCTCCAAAGGAAGCCAGAAAACGTACTTTTCAATCAAACAGTAGCCAAAACCACACTAACAATTTCCCAGATGATGCAACAGATCTATGTACCAGACTGGACGACCTGATAGTCAACATGCGAGGAGACGAAACTGACTTTATTAATGATGATAGGGCTAATAGCTTCAATGAAAATGAAATAAATCAGGACCATTTTTTAGAAACTCCCACTCCAAGGAAGGTACGGCTAAAGGAAGCAGAACAAATCCAACCCCAAGTCAGAAACTTCAAAAACAAACACATTCGATCACAGACCTGCAATTGGAAGAGATCAAACAAGCAGAGATATCAGAATCACAGAAAACTGGCGAAGGAAACAACATCACCCAACAAACAAACGTGCAGCCAGCAACCGAACAGATATCAGCAAATAATACCACAGCATCAGATCCAGCCCCACCCACATGCCCAACCAATACCACAACAACACTGGATACATCATTCAACAGCAATCCAGTCACATCCTCATCACCAGATGCAACATCAATTCCAACTGCAAAATCCGTACGTCAATCCAACAAATGCACCATATCACTTCTAACTTTTAACGTAGAAGGATATAGATCCAACAAACTATATCTTGAAAAAATAAGCGATAGAGCAGATATAATCTTTGTGCAAGAACATTGGCTTTATAAGCATGAAAAGCATATAATTGGCACAGAATTTTCGGACTTTCAATGTCATGTTAAGACTTTTGACGAGGATAAGATGATTGAACCAAGGGAACGGACAAGAGGACATGGGGGGTGGCTATATGCGTGCGCAAGAAATTTGACCAGTTCTCTGAATTACTCCCAGATGGTGGAAACAGAATTATCGCTATAAAATTAAAGTACGAAAAGCCATTAATACTTATCCGCGCTTACATGCCAACTAGAGGCAGCAATACACAGGATGACTATCAAGCCATCCTGGATGAAATAGCAGAAATTATGGAAAAATATAGTGCTACCGCTGACATTATTCTGGGTGGAGATATGAATGCTTCACTTCACAGAAAGGATGGGATTTCCAGGGATAAAACATTCAAAAATTTTCTAGAGGAGCAAAAACTATTCATTCCAAATCAATGTCGTAGGCAAAATAAACTTTATCATTATAATGGGAGGGATGAATCTCAAATAGATTATATCATACAGAGTAAAGAAATTATCTCTATGTACACAACATTTATGAGAGAACCAGAAAACACCTCAACTCATGACCCAGTACTGGTGTTACTCCAGGGTGCAATACCAATACAGGATACTCAAAATTTAAGAAAACAGACTAAACGAATCATCTGGAAGAAAATAGATAAACAAAAATATGCAAAGGACGTAGAAGATGACTTAAAATTATTTAGCTCAGATATCACCTGTGAAAACGCTGCAGAGAAAAATACAACAACTCTGTACCATACTAAATAAAAACGCAGAAAAGCAATGTAAACAACCCGTCAAAAAGCGTAAAAAGAGAAAAATATCTTGGAGCCCGGACATAGCCGCAGCAGCAAAAACATGGAAAATGGAAGTCATTGGGAAAGCAAAAAGATCCTACTCAGAGTGCATATATTGAACTAAGAATTAGTAAGAAGGTACTCAGAAGTACACAGCGTAAATCGGCTGCACAAAAGCGAAATGAAAAATACGAACGAATTATGGAACTAAACGAAAATGATAGTGAAGGTTTTTATCAGCTTATTCGTAAACAAAGAGACCATAGGAATACCTGTGCATCAGCATTCATCTTTAAGGAAGAAATAATCAACACAGACCCTGAAATAAGAGAAGCCTGGGCGGACTACTTTTACGATCTAGCTACACCATCTGAAAATCCAAACTTTGACCCAATCTTTAAAAACCATGTAGAACAAGATGTAGAAAACCTACATAAATACTTCTTAGAAGAAAATCAACACAATATAGAACATGTATCAACTGACATTGTGGAAAAAACTATTTTATCTTTTAACAAGAGTGCACACACTGAAATGTCTCGCCTTCTTTACTAATCATTGATATTATGTTGATAGTCCTAAGTATAAAGCTTTATTACAACTGTCACATAAACGTTACATTAACCAAGATAACTAAACAAAGACCAATGAACCATGAAAATGAGGTCAAGGTCAGATGAACCATGTCAGGCTGACATGTACAGCTAACAATGCTTCCATAAAACAAATATAGTTGACCTAATACTTATAGTTTAAGAAAAATAGACCAAAACACAAAAACTTAAGACTGAGCAATGAACCGTGAAAATGAGGTCAAGGTCAAATAAAACCTGCGCGACTAATATATAAATCATAAAATATTTCCATACACTAAATATAGTTGACCTATGGCGTATAGTATCAGATAAAAAGACCAAAACTCAAAAACTTAACTTTGAGTACTGAACCATGAAAATGAGGTCAAGGTCAGATGACACCTGCCAGTTGGAAATGTACACCTTACAGTCCTTCCATACACCGAATATACTAGCCCTATTGCTTATAGTATCCGAGATATGGACTTGACCACCAAAACTTAACCTTGTTCACTGATCCATGAAATGAGGTCGAGGTCAAGTGAAAACTGTCTGACGGGCATGAGGACCTTGCAAGGTACGCACATACCAAATAGAGTGATCCTATTACTTATAATAAGAGAGAACAAAAGTTGCAGGCTCGACAAAAATGGGAAATCACCAGATGAACTAAATATATCCGCTGAACATCTTAAATATGGTGGATCTTCATTAATATCTATTTTAGCTTTTATTATAAACTTCTTGTTTAAACATGTACATATACCAGCACTTATCAAAAGTGGAATAGTGTGCCCGGTTTTTAAGAGTGGTGGAAAGCCAAAGGATGACCCAAACTCATATAGAAAAATAACAATTACAAGTTCAGTGGGCAAAGTTGTGGAGAAGATACACTTATCTAGAAATGAAGATAAAATATTAGAAAGACAAAGTAATCTCCAAAAAGGATTCACAAAGGGTGAGAGTCCATGTATTGCGGCACTTATCATTACGGAACTAATAATGGAGGCAAAGAAAAGGAAATCAAGCCTATACATTGCTCTGATGGATGCCAGAAAAGCCTTCGATATACTATGGCATTTAGGACTCCTAAGAGAAATGCACAAAACAGGACTTGAGGGAAACAACTGGCTATTTTTTGAAAATTGGTATACAGAATTGACATCAAAAGTAAAATGGAAAGGAGAACTTTCCCATCAAATCATAGAACAACAAGGAGTACGACAAGGAGGAATTAATATGGTCCCCGTCAGCATATAAACTATTCGTCAACTCCCTACTAACAATATTTGAAGAAAACCAAATCGGAGCCACCATTGTGGTATTCCAACTGTTGCTGATGATGTCACATTAATTACAACCGACCCATATGAACTTCAGACAATGCTGGATATCCAATCGAGTTTTGCAAACAAGAACAGATACGAAATTAGTGAACAAAAGTCTGTGATACTTACCTTTAACGATTCTTCAGAATGTAATTGGCATTTAATGGCAAACTAATGGCTACCCCCAACGTCATCAACACATCTAGGAATTGAGAGGGACAATACCTCAAATACAGGCACAAAACTAGTCGTAAAAAAAACGGATCATTACAGCAAGGAGAACAGTATATGCACTGATGGGTGCATGTCTTCACGGACTTAACGGAGTAAACCCAAAAGCTGCAATTCATCTGATTCAAACATACGTTCTACCTCGATTGTTATATGGTCTCGATGTCATCACACTTACTACTGAAGACATGAAAAACCTCTCCACTTATTTTCGGAAACTCTTGCGACAAATTCAACACTTGCCAGACAGAACTGCAAACGTAGCTTCACATCTTCTTGGACGGATTACCATTGAATCAGAAATACACAAACGAATTCTGAAAACTTTTGGAAATATCATAAGAAATGAAAACTCAATTGAAAGAAAATTAGCCATCAGACAGCTAGCAACAAAATCTCTACAATCTGGTAGCTGGTTTACTAAAACTGTTGAAATTGCCAATATATATGACCTACCGTCGCCATATGATATTATAGATAACCCACCCGGGAAACAACTTTGGAAAAACCTGGTAAATAAAACAGTCGGTGATCACTGTATAAAACAAATGATAAATGAAGCAAAATCAAAATCTACTCTGGCTCGCCTAAATTACGAAAATGTCATAGAAGGGAAAATACATAACATATGGAAAAGCTGTGGCACAAATCCATATGCCATCACATCTGCCTCCTTAAAGGCAAAGTTAGCAACAGGGACAATATACCTGCAATATCATCGAGCTAAATTTAGCAATGGACATGTGTCGCCTATTTGCCAGTTATGTGAAGAGGAAGAAGAAGATATACTTCACTTCATATTAAAGTGCTCTAAGCTACAGTATATTAGAGATGATTTTCTACATATGATAGGCGAGGTATTGACAGAAAACCTAGAGGATCAGGATCTTATCCAAGAATTAATAACCAATGACGAACATTTGTGTCAGCTAGTTATTGACTGCTCAAAATTTAGATTTTTAAATGAGAATGCACAGAATAGAATAGAAACATTATCGAGAGGTCTGTGTCATAAACTATTCCAGCAACGAGCAATATTAATTGAACAGTGATTAAAAGCGTGAAATACCGAGCTGAAAAGAAAGGACATACCAAAAGATAGAACATTTTGTTGTATATAGTGTATTTACATTTTACCGTTTTTAATATGAAAGAAGCAACTTTTATATTTGAATGATGGATGAATTTTAACGCATACCAGAATAGTGTAAATATTGGTGATAGGGTCACATCCCCCAGAGGAGATAATTAATATCTCTTTTATAGTTTTAAAGGTTTTATCTTTTAAACATAATCTTGAGGATTTTAACCGTGAGTGATATTACACCGATTCTAGGATTTGTTGTTCTGACATAGGAGGGAGTTGCAGTACAGGTAAACAGGTAAACAGTGACATTGTTTACCGCGAAAGTTGACCTACAAATTATCTGATTATAGCCTCAGATTAAATCATTGCATGTTGGTGTGTGAATCATCTACACTGACAGCAAACATCATTAGGTTTACATTTAACAAATACGGATTTTGAATTAGTATACAAGTACTGTGAATGATTTTTATAATGAATAAAGGATATCCCTGTGTAGTGTGGCATTCCAACAATGACGTCACTAGGTTAGATATATTTAGAATATTTCGTAATACTGATTTTTCCGGACTGTAAAAGAAACGTATATAGTGTAAGGGAAAGCTCAATATACGATAATTTCACGAGAAACAGAGGGGAAATGTGTAAAAAATGTATTTAAAGTCAATCTGTTCTCCTTGTCATCAATTTCAGTATGACATTTTGAGGGGGTTTCCAAACTATCAAAACAAAATGATTGACGTGAGGGAATGATACTCTGACCAACCCCATTAGGGAATTGACGGTTTGAAGCCGTCTTTCCCCAAAAACAATATACAGCGCCAAAATTCCCATAGGTATTACCAAAAAAGCTAAAATATTTTTTTAAGTGATAAAACATTTTTTGAACAATTCAAAATTTTGTAAACAGTTAATTTTAGATAAACAGTATGGCAGCATCAATGAAAAGTGTTTTAAGATACATATATCTGGTTTTAGGTATGGATAAATCATACTTTGCAGGATTCTTTTTAATATAAATTTATTTGCTGTGTATGTATGATAATAGAAATGTGACAAACTTTACAACAGAAGAGCGAAAATTTTAATGGGTGTAAACTGTGTTTCTGTTTTTGTTGCCTGTTGCTTCATCCATACCAGGCAGATTTCATGGAGTAGCTTCTCAAGGAGAATGAAAAGAATCTAGCAATTGCATATAACTACATTATGAACATGTTCAGCTTTATCAATTATGTCCTCTCACTTAATAATCCAGTGTCTATCAGGCCTTAATATAATTTAAAACAAGACCAAGGATGTTTTAATCTATAACACTTTGAAACTGTGACTCAAAACCTAGCACAGCCTCTTTCCTTGGGTATCTCTTTTATTGGTTAAAAATTTCTTTGAAATTAAAATAGGAAAATTTAAATTATATTAATCTGCAATGGAATTAAACCAGGAAAATAAATGATTACTGTAAATTCAGAAATAATTACAAGGTTTTTATTATTGCTAATAAAGGGACAGGGTAAACATCTCAAGAATAAGAACATGCATTCTGATATATGACAGATATATCTGTATGCAGTTTTTCCACAAATTGCAATAATATATCTTGCAATATTGTCCATTCTGTAGCATAAATCCCAATAACAAAATCATGCAACAATTTCTGAATTTACATTAAATCAATCTGGATTGAATGTAATCCAAAAATATAAGAAACAAAAAATCTCTACCTTTCCAGTATTTTTAACTTTATTTTAAAAGTTCTGACAAAGGGAAACTCAAGATTTTATCTTAAAACCATTTATTAGGAACACATGGATGAAAGGCCATACAGATAAAGCAACAGCTTATATGCTCCTATGCTGGGAGGATAGTTATACTTTTTATGATATTATCTAAATATAGATAATTTAAATGAACATAAAAACAATGTTTAGATAAAAACCATTTATAATTCTTCTTTAAAAAATTCTTTAAAAATTGTCGTTGCTTCTGATTCTTTATAATCTTTAACTATAAATGTTGATCCATTCTCTGCCCCTCGAATCATTGCAGATAATCCTGAAATATATCAAAATAATAATTAAACTAGATGACTAGGATTAGGAAGTTTTTTTTTCTTAATTATGAAAGGTTTTTTATACAAAGTTGATTCTCAAATCATTTTGTCTTTTAACAATTTCCTTAGTGTCACTTAAATATAGAAGTAAAATGTCCAGTAAGATAAACAAACAAACACACTGGACCTTTTATAGACTGCTATACAGTAAAGGTTTGTTCCTTATTGAAGACCCTATGGTGACTTAAATCATTTTACATCTTAGTCCTTTGATCTCCTCTGGGTTGTATTGGCAATCATATCACAAGTTGATGATAATGTGCAAGGTTTTTTCAGTAAAGTATAACCTACTTAATCTAGATTTTTGTAACAAGCTTTGTTTAATAAATGATGTTTTAAGGCCACACCAATTTAATTCCTTGTTCGACAGACCCGCCCGCACCTATTTTTTTCAAAACAGTTTTTTTTTAAATTTTTTATATTCCCGCTTCCCGCATCCGGAAATGTAATCATGTCTATTTCCCGCACCGTTTTTTTGTAAATATTATAAAAAGATATCAACATTTGTTTTTTAAAATCACATTCTAACCTGTATATAACAATTTTTAAACCTATAAGCACCCCATCACACTGTGTAATATCTGTCAGAATATTTGTTTCAGCATGAAAGAAAATTATCCCACGTGGGAGTGCTCCGATATAAATATATAACAGCGGAAATAACTGTACAGAACAAAACATTGGTTTCTTTCCCCCTTCCTTATATTCCCTATCAAAAAATGTTCGTCGTTAGAATAAAGTACAAAGAACTTCTGAAGGATTTGCCTTCAATCGCAATTATATTGTAAGCTGGCGAAACAAAACTATCCATAGCCACTGCATGTTTATGCACCTGTCCTGATTGATTCAGGGGCCTGTCCTTCAGTAGTTTCGTTTGTTGATGTGGGTCATTGGTATTTTCCCGTTTGGATATATAAATTAGATAGTTGGTTTTCCTGTTCGAATTGTGTACACTAATAATTTTTGAGTCCCTTATAGCTTGCTGTTTGGTCTGGATCAGAGCCCTGTGTAAAAGACCGTACTTTGACCTGTGTTTGTTATTATCAGGTTTGGAACAACCCTCCATCAGACAAGGGGTCGTTTTACTGTTGTAGAAAAAAAAATAGAAATTCCAAGGATTTGTATAGTGCTACTATACAAAACCTTTGAAAACTTAGAATTTTTTACTCAAAAAGAGGAGAAATACATCACATTTTAAACAACTTTTCTAAAAGAATGAAAGAGGGGTCCACTTATTTTGAATAATATTAAACTGTTAAAGTAAATGTGTTAACATGGTTTAAGTCCAGGAATATTACAAAATTCTTGGACATGTTTTGACCATTTAATACAAGATAGATATATAGTTCTTTGGGAAAATATGAGCCCTTTTGTACTAAAAAGTGTTTTTACAAAGAAATATATTATAACTTATATTGATCCCTCATAAAAGGGATATTTATAGCCAGGGCTTTCAATAGAAGGCGGTAGGCGGCGATTTTCGTCGTCTACTTGAAGGAAATCCGCCGCCTACTTTGCTCAAAATTGTAAAATTAAAAAATCAATAAAAATGACTGAAGGGGAAATTTACGCTGTTGACACAACCAGGGGATTTCCGATAAAGTGTGGTTGATATTTATAACCTTTCCCTATCTACGTGAAGTGACCCGAGTAGTCACGAACGCCTAGGCTGGGATCGCTATCAACAAGGAGAGTAAGGCGAAAACTACTGAAAGTAGAAACCAGCAGAAGGCACCCGAACACCGTCCGTAAACAGACTCCTGATTGGTCGATTTACAACCGGTTTTCTTAAACGACCTACTATTGGTGTAATTGATAGGCGTGTACGAAAATGAGTAAACGAAAACAAAGTGACATCAGTCAATGGATTAGAAAAATACAAAAACAAGGTGCTTTATAAATATTGAATGGAATTACAACTTAATCAAAGGAGAACACTGTATATTTTCACAATGTTAAAATAAAATAAAAAAACAAACAAACGCCAATATAAACAACGTACAGCCACTGACCCACGTTTTCGCAAGGACACCGATCCCACGTTTGTTTTAGATTCAAATCCTATTACATAGAGTGAACTACATGGACATGTTCCTTTATAACTATGTTGGCTTTGTATTAAAAATTAAAAAAATTGGTGTCGCAATCTTCTTTTCTTTGTATCTGTAAAGCATCACTGTCATATTTGGGGCCACTTTAGGGTCTTCTGACTTCAATGCACAATACAACGATGTACCCACAATCAATGCCCATGTCAAGGATCATATAATTTATTATCCTGTTAAGGACTTGTCTGCCTCTGTTGTATCTACTGAACTGAATGTTAATGTCCCATTCAATTTATGTTCTATTTTCCCTGAACTCATAGAATTTTAATCTGGTATTAATTTTGTGTATATACATACTCTGTTATAAAATGATTAAAAACATTTTAAGTGAAGCTGAATCCAGGAAATAATTTTATGGTATGTACTATGTGTTTTTAATATAAATAAAAAAGGTGGTAGCTATGAATATAATCTTTAGATGCTTTCCCTGATGTTAACGCATTCAAATATCAGCATACCAGGACACAAATTAAAACTTACATTTTGTAAGTGAATCATGTCGTTATGTTATTTAAAACTTTATCTTTGAATTTAAGATTTTTTTCTCCAAAAATGTCACTTGAATCTTTATTCAAATTTTTTACAAAATCATTGGTTTAATCTCCGTGACAAATTTAATTGTTATTCATTTGGTATTAAGCTGACATGTTCAAATTTTGTGCTTGCTGATCTTTTTGAATGGGTTGGCACATTTAACAACTATATACAGTACTAATTCACACATATAATATATATTTTTGTCACTGCTTTTCAGTCTAAACTATTACATCGAAAATGCATTTCTTAGAGGTATACTTGATTTCTTTTTCTATTTTCAATTCTTATCATACTTACTCTTTTACATTTTCTTTTTGAAAATGTCATTATCATTGATTACATTTGTATTTAGTAAATTAGTATCATTATTAATAAACTAATCATTACAATTTTAATATATTTCTACATGTATACGTTAACAATCATATAATTCTGTTTCAAGTCAAATGAAGAAATATATTCAAGCCACAATTCAACATTATTAATTACATTTCTTTTTATTTAATTTATTTTCAAACAAATGTGTATGTTTTTAAAAATAATTGATTAAAGGGACTTGATAATTTTAAGTTATGTTTTAAGTTACATAGTCCTTATCAATGTCCTATAAATTAATAATAGAGAAGGCCAAAATATAGTCATGATAGTGGTCCCTTCTTCTATTTCAGATCAATTGACAACTGAAGATGTCAGTTGTCAGTCTGACCAAGATGAAGACCAGTCTTCTGTCGGCAGTCACATCACTCAGACTGTATCGACCTCTGAAGGCTTTCAAGATGAAAACCCGTCTTCAGTCTGTCGTCAGTCTGACTCTGTATCAACCATCAACTTGCAAGGAGAAAACAAGCAGAAGTCTTCAGTTTGTTGTCAGATTGGATCCACTGTCCCAAAAGATAATGAAAACCAATCTACAGTCAGTAGTCAACCGATTTTTTCTGTCCAAAAATGCAACCAGATTTCAGAAGACATTGTATTAGATATGATAGAAAAGGCAAGTTTCAAAGAGGAACATCTCCACCAGTACAATATTTGCAATAAATCAGGCTGCACAAAGTTAACGGTAAACGAGATAAATAGACAATCAGCTTTTAGAGACAAATTTCCACACACAAGAATTCACAACAAAGAGCTTTCCTTTTGTGAGCAAACAGGAATATGGTGGCTTGTTTTTGCTGAGGGGAAAGGCATGTTTTGCTTACTTTGTAGAACTCATGACACTATGAACACACAAAATAAGTCAAAAGTCTTCAACCTAGATCCAAGTAATAGATTAAAGAAACCGGCTATATATGGTCATTCAAATTCAAAAATGCACAAAGCTGCAATCGAGGCTGAGCTCATAAGTAGGGTGTCAATTTTCCATAAAGAAGTACAAGAAAAGGAACAAGAGGCTCTCAAGAGCCTGAATCGCTCACCTTAATTCTTTTGGTTAAATCTCTCATCAATGATTATTTTGGCTTTTCAATTTATTTAAATGTTTTTTGGATCGTCCTATTTTCTTCAAAAGCCAAAAAAAATAATCATTTTCTCCTATGTTCTATTTTAGCCATAGGAGCTATGTTTCTTGACATACAAGGAAATAAAATATAAAATTTATACTAGATACTCTGAAACTCATTTAGCCTAAGTTTGGCTGAAATTGATACAGCAGTTTCAAAGGAGAAGATTTTTTAAAGTAAGTCAACATGATGAACAAATTGTGAAAAAAGTCTTTAAAGGGCAATAACTCCTTAAGGGGTCAATTGACAATTTTGGTCAAATTGACTTAATTGAAGATCTTACTTTGCTGAACATTATTGCTGTTTACAGTTTATTTCTATCTATAATTATATTCAAGATAATAATCAAAAACAGCAAAATTTCCTTAAAATTATCAATTCAGGGGCAGCAACCCAACAACAGGTTGTCTGATTCATCTGAAAATTTCAGGGCAGATAGAAATTGACCTGATAAACAATATTACCCAACGTCAGATTTGCTCTAAGGCCATAGTTATTATATTTTTAGTTTTACGAAATTTTTTGACAAAACCAATGGGTAGGAGGACGAAAAAAAAAAAAAAAAAAAACTGCTGCTGATTTTTTTTTTTAATACCAACCGTCAATTTCAAAATTTTTTTTTTTTTTATTTCACCAGGAGATTTTCTACTAGTGTAACAACTATTTTTTTTTCTTGACAAGGTTTGAATTGAAAATCAATGTGCAACAACTTACTAAATCACCAAGAGCATAAATTTAGATTCTTTCATGCAGTTATGAACTAAAAATTTATTTTTTTTGCATGAAAAACACTGGGTCGGAGGAGAAAAAAGAAATAAAAATCAACATTTTTGATTTTATTTTTTTTCCTATTTGGCAAAAATTAGGGTAGGAGGGTTCGTAAAACTAAAAATAAAAAAACTACGGCCTAAATGCTTTGGTTTTTGAGTTGTAAGCCAAAAACTGCATTTGACCCCTATGTTCTATTTTTAGCAATGGCGACCATGTTTGTTGATAGATCATAACTTCGGATACAATTTACAAACTAGATATCCTAAGGAACATTCAGTTAAAGTTTGGAAGTATTTGGCCCAGTAGTTTCAGAGGAGAAGATTTTTGTAAAAGATTACTAAGATTTACGAAAAATGGTTAAAAATTGACTATAAAGGGCAATAACTCCTAAAGGGGTCAACTGACCATTTCCGTCATGTTGACTTATTTGTAAATCTTACTTTGCTGAACATTATTGCTGTTTACAGTTTATCTCTATCTATAATAATATTCAAGATAATAACCAAAAACAGCAAAATTTCCTTAAAATTACCAATTCAGGGGCAGCAACCCAACAACAGGTTGTCTGATTCATCTGAAAATTTCAGGGCAGATAGATCTTGACCTGATAAACAATATTACCCCATGTCAGATTTGCTCTAAATGCTTTGGTTTTTGAGTTATAAGCCAAAAACTGCATTTGACCCCTATGTTCTATTTTTAGCAATGGCGACCATGTTTGTTGATAGATCATAACTTCGGATACAATTTACAAACTAGATACCCTAAGGAACATTCAATTAAAGTTTGGAAGTATTTGGCCCAGTAGTTTCAGAGGAGAAGATTTTTGTAAAAGATTACTAAGATTTACGAAAAATGGTTAAAAATTGACTATAAAGGGCAATAACTCCTAAAAGGGTCAACTGACCATTTCCGTCATGTTGACTTATTTGTAAATCTTACTTTGCTGAACATTATTCCTGTTTACAGTTTATCTCTATCTATAATAATATTCAAGATAATAACCAAAAACAGCAAAATTTCCTTAAAATTACCAATTCAGGGGCAGCAACCCAACAACGGGTTGTCTGATTCATCTGAAAATTTCAGGGCAGATAGATCTTGACCTGATAAACAATATTACCCCATGTCAGATTTGCTCTAAATGCTTTGGTTTTTGAGTTATAAGCCAAAAACTGCATTTGACCCCTATGTTCTATTTTTAGCAATGGCGACCATGTTTGTTGATAGATCAAAACTTCGGATACAATTTATAAATTAGATACCCTAAGGAACATTCAGTTAAAGTTTGAAAGTATTTGGCCCAGTAGTTTCAGAGGAGAAGATTTTTGTAAAAGATTACTAAGATTTACGAAAAATGGTTAAAAATTGACTATAAAGGGCAATAACTCCTAAAAGGGTCAACTGACCATTTCCGTCATGTTGACTTATTTGTAAATCTTACTTTGCTGAACATTATTCCTGTTTACAGTTTATCTCTATCTATAATAATATTCAAGATAATAACCAAAAACAGCAAAATTTCCTTAAAATTACCAATTCAGGGGCAGCAACCCAACAACGGGTTGTCTGATTCATCTGAAAATTTCAGGGCAGATAGATCTTGACCTGATAAACAATATTACCCCATGTCAGATTTGCTCTAAATGCTTTGGTTTTTGAGTTATAAGCCAAAAACTGCATTTGACCCCTATGTTCTATTTTTAGCAATGGCGACCATGTTTGTTGATAGATCAAAACTTCGGATACAATTTATAAATAAGATACCCTAAGGAACATTCAGTTAAAGTTTGAAAGTATTTGGCCCAGTAGTTTCAGAGGAGAAGATTCTTGAAATAGTTTACGACGACGGACGACGGACGACAGACGACGGACGACGACGGACGCCAAGTGATGGCATAAGCTCACTTGTCCCTTCGGGACAGGTGAGCTAAAAAGCTAGTGATGATGTTTTGTTGGCAGTATTTAATGCGATATATTGGCTCATGAAAGAAGAAATTGCTTCAAGCAAATTAAAGTCACTGCTGCACCTAGTTGAAACAATGGGTTTAGAAACTAGAGGCTCTCAAGAGCCTGTGTCGCTCACCTGTTAATGTGTTTACTGATGTCGGCCATCTTCGTTGGTAGGCGGGGTCATTAGACACTTTTTTTAAAAATAGATACCCTAGTATTATGATTGTGGCCAAGTTCGGTTAAATTTGGCCAAGTCGTTTTAGAAAAGATTTTTATACAAGTTACAAAAATGACGAAAAGTTGTTCAATATTGACTATAAAGGGCAATAACTCCTTAAGGGGTCCTCTAACAATTTTGATCATGCTGACTTATTTGTAGATCTTACTTTGCTGAACATTATTGCTGTTTACAGTTTATCTCTATCTATAATAGTATTCAAGATAATAACCAAAAACTGCAAAATTTCCTTAAAATCACCAATTTTAGGGCAGCAACCCAACAACAGGTTGTCCGATTCAACTCAAAATTTGTGAGGGGATATATCTTATTCTGATGGACATTTAAATCTTGAAAGATTTGCCCTAAATGTCTTAGTTTCAAAGATATAAAGCAAAAACTGCATTTTACCACTATGTTCTAATTTTAGCCATGTCGGCCATTTTGTTTGGCAGGCTGGGTCATCGGACACATTTTTTAAACTATAAACCACAATGATAATTGTGGCCAAGTTTGGTTAAATTTGGCAAAGTAGTTTTGGAGAAGAAGATTTTTAGAAAAGTTACAAAAAATGACGAAAAGTTGTTAAAAATTGACTATAAAGGGCAATAACTCCTTAAGGGGTCAACTGACAATTTTGGTCATGTTGACTTATTTGTAGGTCTTACTTTGCTGAACATTATTGCTGTTTACAGTTTATCTCTATCTATAATAGTATTCAAGATAATAACCAAAAACTGCAAAATTTCCTTAAAATCACCAATTTTAGGGCAGCAACCCAACAACAGGTTGTCCGATTCAACTCAAAATTTGTGAGGGGATATATCTTATTCTGATGGACATTTAAATCTTGAAAGATTTGCCCTAAATGTCTTAGTTTCAAAGATATAAAGCAAAAACTGCATTTTACCACTATGTTCTAATTTTAGCCATGTCGGCCATTTTGTTTGGCAGGCTGGGTCATCGGACACATTTTTTAAACTATAAACCACAATGATAATTGTGGCCAAGTTTGGTTAAAGTTGGCAAAGTAATTTTGGAGAAGAAGATTTTTAGAAAAGTTACAAAAAATGACGAAAAGTTGTTAAAAATTGACTATAAAGGGCAATAACTCCTTAAGGGGTCAACTGACAATTTTGGTCATGTTGACTTATTTGTAGGTCTTACTTTGCTGAACATTATTGCTGTTACAGTTTATCTCTATCTATAATAGTATTCAAGATAATAACCAAAAACTGCAAAATTTCCTTAAAATAACCATTTCACAGGCAGCAACCCAACAACAGGTTGTCCTATTCGTCTGAAAATTTCAAGGCAGATAGATCTTGACCTGATCAACCATTTTACCCTTCAGATTTGCTCTAAATGCTTTGGTTTTTGAGTTATTAGCCAAAAACTGCATTTTACCCCTATGTTCTATTTTTAGCCATGGCGGCCATCTTGGTTGGTTTGACGGGTCACGCCACACATTTTTTAAACTAGATACCCCAAGGATGATTGTGGCCAAGTTTGGTAGAATTTGGCCCAGTAGTTTCAGAGGAGAAGATTTTTGTAAAAGTTTACGGACGACGGACGACGGACGACGGACGCAGGACGACGGACGACGGACGCCAAGTGATGAGAAAAGCTCACTTGACCTTTCAGGTCAGGTGAGCTAAAAATGAGATATTTTGCTTACTCAGGGGCTGGCACTGAAAGGGAAATGTTTCTTTTAGTTGGTAAAACAATGGCAGAAAAGATGTTTGAAGAAATTCGGTGTGCTAATAGCTATGGAATATTAGCTGACGAAGTTACTGATATCGCAGTGGTGCAACAAATGGTTGTTTTTATTCAATATGTCCAACAAACGACAGGTTGCACGAAAGTAATGTTTCTTGACAATATAAATGTTTTGAAAAACAGCTCCTCTGCAGATGCAGAAACACTTTATAAATGCATTAAAGAAGTACTGACAAGAAATAACCTAGATGTGAAAAAATGTACAAGTTTAGTAACTGATGGCGCCAGTGTGATGGTTGGCAAGAAGTCTGGTGTTGCCACTCGTTTAAAAACAGACAACCCATCTTTGCTTTCCATACACTGTATATGTCACCGACTTGCACTCTCGTGCACAGATTCTAATACCAGCATAAAGTACATGAATGATTTAGAACGAATATTAAGACAGTTATGGACTTTTTTTGAAAATTCTCCAAAACGGTGTGCCATCCTTACAAAAGTTCAGTTAGAATTACATGCTGTCCATGGAAAAGACTTACCAAAAAACACCAGAAAGAGTCTGACAAAAAAGGTTAAAAAAGCATGCAGCACAAGGTGGTTATCCTTTGACCAGTCTATCAAATCTGTGTATGATGAGTTTGTTGCCATAACTCAAACTTTAAGGAATTTAAAAGAGAAAGATCCGACAGCAGATGGTCTATTGAGGAAAATGAATACTGTTAAATTTCTCGGTGTTACAATAATTTTGCACCATGTCTTACCAAAACTAGCATCACTAAGTAGAGCATTTCAGCAAGGGACCATTAATTTTTCAAGCATAGCATCCTCTATTAACTTTACTACAGATGCATTAGATGACCTGGTTAAGACACAAGAGCCAATGCATGAAATAGAAAAGGAAACGAAAGAAGGTGGTCGATATGAGTCAGTAGAATTGACACCAACTCCTCATCAATTGGAGGAATTGAAAAACTTTCTAGAAAAGTATGTAAGAGCTTTAAAAGAAAATATTGACAGTAGATTTTCAAACGTCTTGCCAGTGTTGACAGCATTTGATGTTTTTAACCCAATGTTTGAACCTGAACGAGATGCACTGTATTTTAAAAATTACGGGGTTGACAAAATTGAAACATTAGTTGATCACTTTTTAATTTCACACCAAACAGAGGAAGACCGAAAGGACTACAGAGATGAAGTTTTAGCTAGCTGGGGGTTGTTTAAGTATGAGCTTCTAAACTACAAACACAACATCCCAAAAGAAATTTCAGAAGGAACAATGAGTATGACAGGTACAACTCCTACACAATGGGCTCTTCAGCAGTTATTAGTCAACAAAGCAAGCTACCATTCATTCAGTCACCTGCTATGCTTCATTGAAATTTTTATGTCAATGCCCGTCTCCAATGCATGGCCTGAACGTGGTGCAAGTGCCATAAAGAGAATAAAAACTAGACTGAGATCGTCATTGAAAGAAGATATGTTACAAACTTTGCTTCATGTAAATATCAATGGTAAGGTGACACATGATTTGGAGACCAATCAAGTTATGCAGCAATGTGTAGCCAATTTCAAAACAGAGAAAAAGAGAAGGAAACTGCCAAACTCTAAACCCAAGACAACTGAAACCGAAAATATAAGTGTCACAGAGCATGCAGATGCTTCTGTACAGGTTGAAATAGATGATCAGGAAATACAACTTGTTAAAGACAAAGTAGAATCAATTTCTAAACTGGCATCAATTTTGGGGATTACTAATGAATCAGATGACTGTGATGAAGAGAGTGAGGATGATAGCAACTTTGACTTTTAGAAACAACAATGTTAAGCCAATTAAAAATACAAGATTTTAATCAATATCAATTATATTTTTCTTTAATTAAGCAGATCCATCATCTGACATAATCATTATCACCATGGGTTTTACTCATTGTTGAAGGCTGTACAGTGACCTATAGTTTGTATGTCTGTGTCATTTTGGTCTCTTGTGGATAGTTGTCTCATTGGCAATCATGCCACATCTTCTTTTTTTTATATGTTTACCTTGACATGTCTGTGAATGTTCATAATTGATCATAGTTCAAATTACAAATTTACATAAAGTCTTGAGATACAGTTAACTCTCGTTGTCTCGAACTCCGTTGACTCGAAATTTCGGATGAATCGAAGTTTTCACGTGGTCCCGAACTTTATTCCATACAAAAGTATGTAATTCGACTCCTGATGAGTCGAAATTGGATGAGTCGAAATTTCGGTTGAGTTGAACTAAATTTACAGTCCCAAGGTTAACAAAAGCATTCAAAAATCATTTTTTATCTCTAACTAATACACATATGTCAAAACATAACCTCCGGGATTTAAATGGATTGAAGAGTTAATCTGACAATACACGTGTAATTAAATTTCCGGTCACTGACCACTGTATTGATTTATGACATGCTATTTCCATGAGTGTTTTCTTAAGATTATCTTTTGTAGAATTTTTATAAATAATTAGTGATAAATTGTTAATGTTCATAAAAAAGTATTTTAATTGTTTACAAAACAATTAATTTGTGATTTACACTAATGAGCTTGGGTGTGTATAAAGTGAGGATTATGGCTTCCGTTGATGATCACCTAATCAAAGAGCTGAATAGCTCTGAGGGGAAAGACGGCCCTTGTTTCTATTTCCTTTTTTTTTGGGTGGGGGTTGGGGGGGTTGGGGGGTTATCTTTTGATAGTCTTCATATAAAGAATGAAAAAAAGAACAGCTAGAACATGTGGAAGGTTGACACTATTGGAGTCAATTGTTGTTTAATGTAATTTCGTTTCTTTAGTTTAGGATTCAATTTAGACCAATGGAAGAGATCTGCATCTTCTAAATCTAAAAATTCAATTAAAAGTTGATAGTTAATTATCTAAAATTCAACTAGTTGAATTCTGTCATTTAACAACAACTACAATTATTTTTGAAATCTTAATAGTGTACGACTGAACTGTAGGCTAGGGCCATTTTCCATTTTTTGTGACAGTACTCTTAAAATTTTTAATTTTTTTCTTAAGAAAGTTAGGACTGAAAATATCTATTCAGTTTTAAATTTCCATTGATAAAGTTCCCAGTTATATCTTTCATCACAGGGATACAGGTACTAATAAAAATAACAATATGATTGATGTAAACTGTGTGAAGCTTGTTTCCAAATCCTACATTTTGAAATATTTGTAAAATTTCATGAATAAATAGGTTTAAACTACAAAATGCAACATTTGTAATTTTTTTGTAACTATTACAATGATTATGTCGGTACACAAAATTTAGTTTTAATGAAAGACTTCTTATCATATATACTAAATGTCACATTTTAAGTGTTTATTTTAGTGTATAATTAGCTCATAAATTGAGGTGCTCCTGAATTGGAGGAAGATTCTCAAAACAGAGTTTTACAGAAAAAAATGGAAAAGATCGTTTCTCTCCCCGATCTCATGTAGCCCCTCGGACTTCCTGTTTACTTTGAAAGTTGTTGACCTATAAATTAAAGTATTGCATGTTGATGTTTAAATCATCTACAGCAAACATCATTATGTTTAAATTCAACAAATACTATTTTTTTAATAAGTGCACAATCTTTGAGAATGATTTAAATAACCAGTGAAGGATATCCCTGCTTATGCGTAGTGTGGCATTCCAACAATGACGTCACTATAAAATATAATGTAGGTTGGATATATTTAGAATATCTCATCATACTGATTTTTCCGGATTGTAAAAGAAACGTAAATAGTGTAAAGGAGAGCTCGATATACGATAATTTCGAGAGAAACAGAAGGGAAATGTGTATAAAAGTGTTTAAAGTCAATTTATTCATTTGTGTCTCCCCATCTCATCATTCTTAGTAAGATTTTTTGGGGGGTTTTCCACACTATAAAAACAAAATGAATGATGTGAGGGAATGTCACTCTGGTCAACCCCATTGGGGATTGACGGCTTCAAGCCGTCTTCCCCAAAAACTACTCAAACGGCGTCTTTAATCTTATTATATGTTCTTTTGAAAACAAAGAGTGAGATAAAACAAAATGAATAGAAATCAAAATTTTCTTAAATCTCTTGTATCCGAGAATAAACAATTTTGTCAGCTATTAGCGACCTGAATGATGAAACTGTCGATTGGAAATTACTCTCTTGGAAAAGCCATAGGATTTTGTTTTTAATTGAAACAATTGAATAAGTAAAAATAACAGTCATTATAATAATAAAAGACTGTGACATACAAATACATCGATCTGATACTAGAATATCGATCCCCTTGTCATATTCACCCGGATTTATTTTAGCTTTACCAAGCTAAGCAAGAGTTGTGTCCCTTAGATTGTCGAACTTCCGGTGTTCGTTTGAGTCGAACTACGTGTATCTCGAAATATTTCTCTGGTCCGGCTGACTTCAACATAACGAGAGTCGACTGTAATTTATAATTTACCTTCCATGTAAAAAGTATTTAGGGTACATCAAATTTTACTCATTATATATAATTTACTAGAGTTGAATTCATACAGTTTTGGTAATATTAGGCAGTAAAACATAAGATGAAAAATTGATACTTTTCAGTTTTTCACCCTTTATACCTGAAATGAAGATCAATACAAATCAACTCAAGAAGTTCAAGTATAATAAAATTTTATTAATGAATAAATATGATTGGATGTGGATCTTTCCCTATATTATCACCATGTCATTGCTATTCTCGAACAACTTCAAATACAAGCCTTAAGTTGAAGTCTGGATCAAATGCATATATAAATGTAATCAATATTTACAGAATATCCAACCATGCTACAAATTTTAATCAAACATTTACATTATCTTCATTAAAAAAATGATGTTTTGAGAGGACCGAAACAGGGTCCAGGAGACTCCCAGAATGCAGGATTTTGCACCATTTTAAATCAAAGAGCTGATAGCTCTGAAGTGGAAGAAGGTGAATAAAAGGTAACTTGAATTACCATAAAAGCAGCCCCACTTACCCAGGCTGCTTTGTTCCATTATCGTTAAAATGTATTTTTTTTCTTCAAACAAGAAAAGGTCATAAGTACATGGATTTCCCATCCGTACAATCATTTTCTATGTTCAGTTGACTATGAAAATTAGGTAAAATCTTTAATTTGGCAGTAATTAAGAAGATCATATCAAGAGGAACACATGTGTACTAAGTTTCAAGTTGATTGGATTTCAACTTCATCAAAAACTACCTCGACCATAAACTTTATAACCAGAAGCAGGACGGACGGACAGACAAGAAAACATATTGCCCATAAATGGAGCATAAAAATAGTAAGACTTGTTACATACCTGCCAACTTTTGAAAGTTCCCATATGGGTTTTTACTGCACAACAATTTTAAAGGTTACAATTTTTAGCGACGTATTTTGCAAGATCTGGATTGTCTAGAAAAAGTGTCATATTTGTATGATGAACTTACATGCCTTTTCCTTAAGTCTGTTTGCATGATTCTAGTTATATATTAAATCGGTAGAAAAAATATACATGTACATGAAGCTAGCAGACCAGGGTTTATTTTCCAGATTAAGAATATTAGATGCTTGTTGAAATTTCCAATTTTGAATTATGCACAAAGATGGACCTTTAACAGGCTGGGAACAACACTCCAAATGAGGGTAACCTAACTGGAAGATCATCACAACCCACTGTAAAAAATGAACACAAAATAGAATTTTTCAATAAAATGCTGAAAATAGGCTTTAAAGTATTAAAATGCATTGCAAAAAACAAATATTTCATTAAATAAATTTAAGTAGAATATTCCTATGATATTCCTTTTCATATTGGATACAAATTTTATTGAGTCTACTGCAGACACTTTGTAGTCAAAGTGTTTCAACTGAGGTACTACACAGGCGTCAAAAGGCGTCATTATGGAGTAAAGGGGGTGGCGTCAAAATGGAGTAAAGGGGGTGGCGTCAAAAAGCGTCATTATGGAGGAAAGGGTTAAGTACTGAATGGTCAAAACATCATGTTTTTTTATCGACATAAATTTTGTCATAAATGTAACCAAATGATGTAGAAATTGTGTTTTTTCTTCAAATTTCCATCAAATTGTAATGTTTATAGTTCCATTATTGCCTCTCTATTTGAATAAAATAAAATAATAAGAAGAATCTGTTTCTTGTTTTGTTTTGTTTTTGACAAATGATTGTTCACTGCTAGCAAATGAATCATTATATTTATATATCTTATCTGTATATATTTTTGTTCATGTCTTCATCTCCTTATCATTTGTAAATGTATAGACAAATAAGAAAGAAATAAGCTCCACATGTATATTTGCAACATCAAATTTAATTAAAACAACATTCTGCTGTAAACAAAATTAAAATATAAACTTCAATTTAATCCTTGAAAGGAGGTCTAGATTGCTAAAATAATTTATAAATTTTAATTTTTTTATTTGTCCAAAATCATTTAAATTCATTTAATCAACATCCTTTTATGATTATTTGATTAAAATATTAATCATTTATAGTCTTTTTACAATTTACATTTTTAAAAGCAAAATAACTGAAAACAGGATAAAACAAAGGGAAGTAACAAAAAAGTATTTCAATATTCCCAATACACATCGTTTTGATAACACAACGGCAGTTAGCCGGAGGTAAACATCGTTGATTACCAGTATGTTTGACACCCAAGCTGTCAAGTGAAGCCATATAATTATACATCTTCTTTGATGTTCAGGTAAAATTTAACACAGGTGTCAATTACACCCGTACAGTTGTAAGAAATGATCAAATATGGCGTCTGAAAAATTTCATACACGGGAGTTTTTTCTCCTAAACGGGAGGTTCACATGTATGTTACGAAGGACATCTAATTCACATGACAAAGGAAAACCATGAATAAAGACAACACTTTATATATCCTTTTTATTTATATAAAAACAAAATCTTCTTGTCTGCAGGATTGCAAATTCGTAACTTCAAGGGCGAACTTGTAAACAGGGCGAGTTGTCCCGATACCAAATTCACGCATGCGTAATACAAATATCTACAGTTAAAACATCCTGTTACAAGTAAACAAATAACATTCATGTGGATGAGATGAAATCTAATAATTTACATAAATAAAAGGGTCATATTTACGATAGTGATTGTTTTACAATCATAATTTACAAATTAAATGATTCAGATGCCTAATCATGTGTAAAAATCGGTGTCAGGAATCTAAGTTGTTTTGAAATTGTAATACACGAAATGAATGCGGCATACAGAGACTCAATGCCAATAGTCAGCCCCTTAAGTCTTCAGAAGACTTGACGTCTTCTTCCACTAAAAAATCAAAGGGCTGAATAGCTCGGAGGGGAAAGACGGCCCTTGTTTCTATTTCATTTTTTTGAGGTGGGGGTTGGGGGTTATCTTTTGATAGTCTTCATATAAAGAATGAAAAAAAGAACAGCTAGAACATGTGGAAGGTTGACACTATTGGAATCAATTGTTGTTTAATGTAATTTCGTTTCTTTAGTTTAGGATTCAGTTTAGACCAATGGAAGAGATCTGCATCTTCTAAATCTAAACATTCAATTAAAGTTGATAGTTAATTATCTAAAATTCAACTAGTTGAATTCTGTCATTTAACAACAACTACAATTATTTTTGAAATTTTAATAGTGTACGACTGAACTGTAGGCTAGGGCCATTTTCCATTTTTTGTGACAGTACTCTTAAAATTTTTAATTTTTTTCTTAAGAAAGTTAGGACTGAAAAATCTATTCAGTTTTAAATTTCCATTGATAAAGTTCCCAGTTATATCTCTCATCACAGGGATACAGGTACTAATAAAAATAACAATATGATTGATGTAAACTGTGTGAATCTTGTTTCCAAATCCTACATTTTGAAATATTTGTAAAATTTCATGAATAAATATGTTTAAACTACAAAACACAACATTTGTAATTTTTTTGTAACTATTACAATGATTATGTTGGTACACAAAATTTAGTTTTAATGAAAGACTACTTATCATATACTAAATGTCACATTTTAAGTGTTTATTTTAGTGGATAATTAGCTCATAAATTGAGGTGCTCCTGAATTGGAGGAAGATTCTCAAAACAGAGTTTTACAGAAAAAAACGGAAAAGATCGTTTCTCTCCCCAATCTCATGTAGCCCCTCGGACTTCCTGTTTATTTTGAAAGTTGTTGACCTACAAATTAAAGTATTGCATGTTTTGCAGGGTTGATGTTTAAATCATCTACAGCAAACATCATTATGTTTAAATTCAACAAATACTATTTTTTTAATAAGTGCACAATCTTTGAGAACGATTTAAATAACCAGTGAAGGATATCCCTGCTTATGCGTAGTGTGGCATTCCAACAATGACGTCACTATAAAATATAATGTAGGTTGGATATATTTAGAATATCTCGTCATACTGATTTTTCCGGATTGTAAAAGAAACGTAAATAGTGTAAAGGAGAGCTCGATATACGATAATTTCGAGAGAAACAGAAGGGAAATGTGTAAAAAAGTGTTTAAAGTCAATTTATTCATTTGTGTCTCCCCATCTCATCATTCTTAGTAAGATTTGTTGGGGGGTTTTCCACACTATAAAAACAAAATGAATGATGTGAGGGAATGTCACTCTGGTCAACCCCATTGGGGATTGACGGCTTGAAGCCGTCTTCCCCAAAAAGACCCCCCGCCGTAGGTTCGACGAGCAAGCTCGTCGCCCAGCAGGCTTCGCCGTCCGAATTGATGGGACTCCTACTTTTTGGTTTTATCCTCCTACTTCTAAACTTATTGAAAGCCCTGATAGCATTAAGGTATTGTTCACAACCTGATTATGACTTAGATGGAGAATAATGTCTCATTGTCAGTCACACATACATAGACCACAAGTCACACATACATAGACCACATTTAATTATACAATTATTTCTTGGTGAACAGGGAAAAAATACTTCATAAATTAAAGAAATGTCAAAGTACAAGTGATAAATCAAGTTTTAATATTGTCAAAACCTACTATTTTATGTTTACAAAAAAAAATTATAATCGCTCGCCTTTAATTTTCAAGCTTTGTCTCAAAAATTTGCAAATTAAATATTTTTTTATTAAAATTTTCAAATCGCTCGCTCGCCCCAATTTTTGGAGTCCAAAAATCAATAGAACAAGAAATTCAATTGGTGTGGCCTAATTAAAATTAGATAGAAATACTACTGAATATTTACATGTAAATCATTAACATAATCCTATATACATTTGTTTGTAATATGAACAACTACATGTAATTCATGTTGTATTTGTAGATATAGTTATAAAGAATGGAAGATAGTGCAATTTTTGGGAATATTGTATATAATATCAAATTTAAAAAAAAATATACTCTTTTGGCAAAACCTATTCACGCAAGACATCACTATAAAAGCTTCTAAATATACAGTATAAGAATAAATAATTTACTTTTGCCTGTTTGTGGTCGGAAAAGACAAAGTACAGTTTTCTTCAAATCTATTGCTCTTCCTATTTCATATCCTACACCAAGGGAGGGTTGTGTCACCTCAGCTACTAAATCTGTAAAAGATAGAAAGGACATTTTGTCAAACAAGTTCATTCTGTGTTAATCTTTTTTAAGTCTTGAAATGGTGTATTATAATGCTATTGTTCTCTTTTTAGGTAAATATAACTTTTTATTAAACATGATATGATTTGTCTCTCATTTAACAATATGACATACAAGTTTTCTGTACTAATGCATGTCATAATTTATTCTCTGTGAGGACTGTTTTAAAATCATACTGTTGCAAAACTAGTGGTACTGCAACTAAAGCTCATAAACTGTTAAACTGACTGCCACAACATTAAATCAGTAAGCAATGGACAAGTCAAAGAAACCACAAAGATCATTTAAATAAAAACACAAATGTGAGGTGCACTTCAACATTAAAATTCTTGAAAATGTTTCAATAAATTCTAAGAGTTGTGAAGCAGTTGCATTTGCAATATTTTTACCTTTTTTTTATAAAGCGATGGCAAAAATCATGATTTCATAGAAGTTAAACCATAAAAATAATTTGGATTAAAAAAAAATAAGGTGCCTAATTGCATTATATGTTACAGAATATAGTGAAGATTCTTAGAGGTATCAATTCATTTCTCGAATTACGTTTCTTTATGCAATTGGCAAAACATTCTACTGTAGGTCACTTTAATCCTGTTATCCATATCCTAATTAATATTTTTCTATCAACTATCTATATACCTACAATCACTTTCATTTAACCATTCCATGTCCCTGTCATGAATTTCCTTTTCACTCATATCTTTTTCTTCTGAAAAAGAGCATTAACATAAAAGATTATAATGTTATGTCTGTTAAAACCCTGAAAACGTAGACAATGGTAGATGACGTATGGTTGAAAAGACATGGGTGTCCAGCTAAGGCCAAAAAATGTGTTTACATGTTTACTGTACCCTGGCTATCCCTTATATTTAAGAACCAACCCTATCTTTTTTTCACACTGAAAATTGTGCAAATTATGTATTTTCAAAAAATGTAAACCATTGTATCTTAGAATTATGCATCAGACATTATACGTTTCTTAGTCAATAAAAAAATCCACTCACATTTTCATATAATTCTACTTATTTAGCAGATTTACCTTTTTCAACTGCCGAATTGCCGACATGCTCTGTCAACACTTTACCATACTGTCTTAACTGTTCTATAAGTCTGGCGTACAGATCAGCATCCTCTCTACCAGCCCTGATACTTCCAGCAAAATATATCTTTCTTGACATTGTTTCTGTAAAAATAAAAATTTAAATATCAATAAATAGCTACAAATTGGATAACATCTTTCAACATGACCACATCTTGTTCTATTCAATACATCATGTTCATACCCCTTGTTTTTAATTACCCATTAAACTGTTTAAAAAAACACACACATATCATGAAAAGGCTTGTAACTTTTCTGCACAAGAGTCCAGATATTGCATATTGTTGATAATTAGGATGTTTGATAATAAGCAGTCTTTGAAACAAGATATTTTTCATGTCAGGGTCTTTTATAGCTGACTATAAGGTACATGTATGTTTTTTTTCTCTTTTTGTTGAAGGCCATATGGTTGCAAATAATTGCTTATATCCACTTCATCAGAACTTTGGAGTATAGTTGTCTCAGTGGCAATCATACCATATCTCCTTATTTTTACATGTATATCTAACATGTTACTTGATTTGAATATTTACTTGGTTTTGATTTATTTTTTTAACTCTGTAACAAGGGAGACAACCTGTGTTTTCTTTAAACATCTAACCTAACATTGAAGATAACTCTTAATGCCTTAGCCAAAGTTTAAAAAAATGTAAAATCAAAATTATGCAGCTGTTTTATTATTAAATTGTCATGTGTTCATATTGTTAAAGAAGAAAGTACAATGTTTGGTGTTTAATTCAATAAAATTACTAACTGACATTATTTCTCCACAATACACTGTTCAATTATTGATTGATTGATTGTTGCTTGCATAATGTCCAGTGGCAAGTATTGCATGCATGTTCAGGACAATCACTGTTCTATTATAAATACTACAATTTGTATGTGTTGTTAGCAGTTTGTCTTTTTTTGTCTTTGAAGGTTTCTTAGAGTGAAGTGTTAGTACTTGAGGAGTTCGTTTCTACTCTGAAGAATCTTTGACAAAACCTGTCCTCATTTCAAATGTATTGTTAATATTGTTCATCACATCAAAAAAGACCAAATGGCAGTGTTTACACTTCAAAATGTTCAGCGAGTTCAGACAAACCTGTGCATTTGGAAGGCCTAGAGTGTTCCCCCTTTTGTGGAAAAAAATTGGTTGATTATAAAGTCAATCACTGAAGCATGACTGAAGCAGATGCCTCTGAGCCTGAGGGCAGTCAGAGCCCTGAGTGGACAGTATCAAATGCAATTCAGGCATTTGTTTATTTTTAAACCTTCTGCAGGAGGTGAGAAAAAAAATGCCCATCAAGATCCAATAAAGGGCTGCGCTTTAGCGCATGATACGCCCATTGCTTTTTTAACTTGTCTTTTATGCTTTAAATGAATTTATATGATCAACTAGAAATATATATACAAATCAAAAGGGATGTTTCATTAATATATTCACCAAAGTTTCATAAAATCCCCCTTTTTTAAGTATAAAAATTCATTAGGCCACACCAATCTGATTCCTTGTTCGACAGACCAGCCCGCATCTATTTTTTTTCAAAACAGAATTTTTTTATATTTTTTTATATTTTTTTATATTCCCGCTTCCCGCATCCGGAAATGTAATCATGTCCATTTCCCGCACCGTTTTTTTGTAAATATTATAAAAAGATATCAACATTTGTTTTTAAAATCACAGTCTAACCTGTATATAACGATTTTAAACATAAAAGCACCCCACCACACTTTGAAAATATCTGTGAGAATATTTGTTTCAGCATGAAACCTATTTATCCAAAGCGGGAGTGCTCCGATCTAAATTTATAATGTTCAGCGGAAATACCTGTAAAGAACAAAAAATTGGTTACTTTCCCCCTTACTTATATTCCCTACCAAAAATGTTCGTTGTGAGAATAAAGTACAAAGAACTTCTGAAGGTTTTGCCTTCAACTGCAATTATATTGTATGCTGGCGAAACAAAACTATCCATCGCCGCTGCATGTTTATGCACCTGTCCTGATTGATTGAGGGGCCTGTCGTTCAGCAGTTATCGTTTGTTGATGTTGTTCATTGGTATTTTCCCGTATGGATATACATGAATCGATATATAAATTAGATCGTTGGTTTTCCTGTTCGAATTGTGTACGCTAATAATTTTGGGGTCCGTTATAGCCTGCTGTTTGGTCTGTATCAAAGCCCTGTGTAAAAGGCCGTACTTTGACCTGTGTTTGTTATTATCAGGTTGAGAACAACCCTCCCTCAGACAAGAGGTCATTTTACTGATGTAGAAAAGACAAGAGGCTGTCACAACGACAGCAAACCGGATTTATTAACATTTATTTGTGTCCTGGCAATATCACAAGAACCATTACTGATCAATGGTGAAAGTGAAAATCGTCAATATCAAATTTGACCTCCATTTTGTCAATTTGAAAAGCTTAGATTGAATGGTTCATGAGTAAATGCAACAACGTGAATGGAAACGCCATTTTACAATCTTTCAAGAACCATAACTCCTGAACGGTAAAAGTCAAAATCGTCATTATTGAACGTGACCTCTATTTTGTCATCAGTAACAACATATAAAAATTTTAAAAGCTTTGGTTGAATAGTTCATGAGAAAATGCACGGACACGACTGGAAACACCATTTTCAATCTTTCAAGAACCATAACTCCTGAACGGTAAAAGTCAAAATGGTCATTATTGAACTTGACCTCTATTTTGTCATCAGTAACAACATATTAAAATTAGGGAAGCTTTGGTAGAACAGTTCATGCGTAAATGCACGGACACGACTGGAAACTCCATTTTTCAATCTTTCAAGAACCATAACTCCTGAACGATAAAAGTCAAAATCGTCATTATTGAACTTGACCTCCATTTTGTCATCAGTAACAACATATTAAAATTTGGGAAGCTTTGGTAGAACAGTTCATGCGTAAATGCACGGACACGACTGGAAACTCCATTTTTCAATCTTTCAAGAACCATAACTCCTGAACGGTAAAAGTCAAAATCGCCATTATTTAACTTGACCTTCATTTACTTGTCAGTAACAACATATTAAAATTTTAAAAGCTTTGGTTGAACGGTTCACGAGTTAATGCACGGACAATATTTGATTGCCGCCCGCCCGCCCGCCCGACCGACCGACCGACCGCCCGCCGTACATCCCTAATTCAATAACCGACATTTTTGTCACAAAAATCTGGTTAAAAATAGAAATACCAAGGATTTGTATAGTTCTTCTATACAAAACCTTTGAAAAATTAGAATTTTGTACTCAAAAAGAGGAGAGTTCCATCATATTTTTAACAACTTTTTCTAAAAGAGGGGTCCACTTATTTTGAATAATATTAAACTGTTAAAGTAAATGTGTTAACATGGTTAAAGTCCAGGAATATTACAAAATTCTTGGACATGTTTTGACCATTTAATACCAGATAGATATATAGTTCTTTGAGAAAATATGAGCCCTTTTGTACAAACAAATATATATTATAACTTATATTGATCCCTCATAAAACATGTAAAAGGGATATTTATAACATTAAGGGGTTGTCCCCAAACTGATTATGACTTGGATGGAGAATTGTCTCATTGTCAGTCACACATACATAGACCACATTTAATTATACAATTATTTCTTGGTGAACAGGGAAAAAACACTTCAGAAATTAAAGAAATGTCAAAGTACAATTGATAAATCAAGCTTTAATATTGTCAAAACCTACTATTTTATGTTTAAAAAAAAAATTATAATCGCTCGCCTTTACTTTTCAAGCTTCGCCTCAAAAATTTGCAAATTAAATATTTTTTTATTAAAATTTTCAAATCGCTCGCTCGCCCCAAATTTTGGAGTCCAAAAATCCGTAGAACAAGAAATTAAATTGGTGTAGCCTTACTTAAGAAAACGTAAAAGCTAAAATTTATAAAAATGGAAAGGGAGCTTATGTCAATAGATATAAACAATTTATCAAAGTTGCATAAAATTTTGTGAAAGTGTTATTGTCCCAAAATATGAAAATTGGAAAGTCCCCCCTTTTTTAAGCATAAAAATTCATAACACGGAAATGTAAAATCTGAAATTTATAAAAATTGAAAGGGAGCTTACATCAATAGATATAAACAATTCACCAAAGTTTCATGGACATTGGTGAAAGCCTTTTTGAGTTATTGTCCGAAGTGTTGAAAATCCCCCCTTTTTTATGAATAAAGCCCCATAAATCCAAAACTTAAAATCTGAAATTAAAAAAAAACGAAAGGGAGCTTACGTCAATAGATATAAACAATTCACTTAAGTTTCATGGAAATTGGTGAAAGTGTTTTTGAGTTATTGTCCGAAGTGTGGACGACGGACGGACGGACGGACGGACAGATGGACGGACGGACGGACAACGGTATACCATAATACGTCCCGTCTAAAAGACGACGGGCGTATAAAAACGATTTTATCTTTCTGAAACACAAAATGCATTTAACTCTTATATATCTAGTCATTCTAGTGGATGCCAGGCCGTAAACTTTCCAAACTGCACAGGTAAGTGTGTACACAGAGAAGTTTTTTAGATGAAAATATGGCCATACTTTTGTTATGTCAAATGATAAACCTAAATGTCCTTTAAAAAACTGGATTGGCCTCTGCTTCTATATGTACTTCTACAAGATAAATAATGTGTCCCCATTTCAGAAAGATAAAAAAAAAAATGTGGATTTTAATTGGTCAATTTTTTCATTACTACTGGCGTAAAAATAAACAAAGTTGGGTTAAATATTTGAACCCCTCCCCTTTAACTTTTCAAACTGCACTACACAAGACCATAGATGTAATTCTCAGATCTGCAGTGACATCACAACATGTAACTGACCAATCAATGATTAGCATATGTGTTATATAAACAATGCTGAGAGGTGATGCGGATAAGAATCCTCTAGATTTTCCATACACTTCAATGCAATTAATTTAATTGATATATATTGACGCCAGTTGAATCTAGTAATTTTACCCACTTAATATTGTTAAAGACACTATATAATATCTCCATTTTGATTTTTATCATACTATATCCTCTGGTTAAAAAATAATGGGTATTACATTGTACATCTATGACAAGACTCAAGGGAGGTGTAAACATCAGAGCTCCAGATAAGCTGCGTATTTGCATGATCACGCAATACAAATAATAAAAAACCCAATGCAATTGCCCATTGCAGGGTTCAATAACTCAATTAATTCAAAGGAAAACCCAATTATATGCCAAAACCATGAGTTCTCAACCCTTTTATTGGCTACCGTTTGCGTTATTTACCCTTATCTGTTTACAGTCGTCGCGTAAATCTATTTTTATAATATTTATAATTGGAAATTTCCTTTCGTTCTAAAAATAGATCCCTGCATCAAGCAGCTAAAATTGGTCCCTGTTAGAGTTTTCCCTTGCTCAATAGGTACACTTGTTTTTGAAAACATTTCGATCTTCTCGGCGTTTATCCAATTAGCGTGTGTCATGTAGTCATATTTTTTTCGCATTGCTCTGGATATATCATAACATACATTGAATTAAAAAGAAAGTGAATGTCCGGTAAAAATATTGAATAGAAGCATGTTTTCTGCTTCTTTTGAAAAGCTGAGGGAAAGTTATGATGATAACAAGACTCAGCCAGTGTTTTTAGGAAGCGTCCATCGAACGCACAGGCGTGTGTGCGTACCTTAACGAGAACATTGCTAATAAACAAGGGGTTTCGTCAAAAACGAAATCAGTTGGAAAAAGTGAAATGGTCAAATCAATTAGGCCTAAAAAAAAAAGATATGTGTTTCCGGTAACATCATTTTGAAAAATAGGGTCGGTAGGTCGGAATTCTTTTTTTTTTTTTTTTTTCCAAGTCCGGATCCGTATTTAGTTTCAAAAACCGGAAGTGTGCCATTTGCAATGTTTTTGAAGCACCTGCTGTGCAAATTTCTTGGATTTTAACCTATTTGGAATACCTTTTGACATTAATAAAATGTTTTACTGGCTTTTCTATGCAAGTAGAAGCAAGAGAGAAAAAATATTATGTCATCTATCAGAAGCCTGTGTCAAAAACGGGGTCGGTTGATACAATTTTTTTTTTTTTTTTTTTTGAAGATCCAATAAAAAAGTTAGGGTCGGGGCTAAAAAACAGGGTCGGTCGGGTTACCGGAAACATCGATCTTTTTTTTCTCGGCCTTATGACATGATAAAGCATCAGAAACCAAGTTCTAATAAAAGACAACTAAACCCAGATTTATGTAAATTGAATAAAACAAAAACATTCAAGTATAATTAGAGTTTATATACTATTTTTTTTCTCATTTTAAGGTTTATTAATGAATATATACACACAGGCACTGGTCTCGGAATTTATTATATAAAGGTATAAGACGAGTGCCTGTGAAGACACATATCCGTTTTTGTGAGAAAATACAAAACTGGCAGAAGGTTTGAAACGGGATACAAATTAAACCTACAATTGCTCCTCAGTGAATAAACAAAATAAAACAGCTAGCAAATAACCCTAACCCTAAACCAAATAAAACAGCTAAACAAAGAAAGAAACATACAGCATGACATATTTAAGGTGGGAAAAAATCTGGGGTTGATATTGCCTAAATATTCAATATTGTGTTGAAGAAAAAACCCAATACATTAAGGAGCTTGGTGGTGAAAAACCCAATTTGGTATTAACTTGAGGGGTGAATTGGAATTGATAATGCAATTAAAAAATTTTATCACCCAATTATATAAGAAAATGGTGGGTAAAAACCCCAATTTGTGAATTCTTATCTGGAGCTCTGAAACCCATATTCTTCCATTTGTTATGATAACCCTTAAGTTACAATAGATCAGTTTTTTTCTTTTTAGTTTTTATACAACAGCAAATTGATCCTTTGTCTTAGGGACAGTCCCTCATTTGTAAAGTGATATCCCTCAGAATTTTGTGGAGTTGTGAACCTGTAACTCGTAAATTGATTTATGGACAAGGATTGATGTTGAAATGGAAAAAGGTAACATTATTAACACACTCAGATTGGGAAAGAAACACGAAGAAGAGAATAAACATAGACCATTATTAGTTACATTTGACAGTGACACAATTAAACGTAATGTTTTTAAAAACTTTAGTAAACTTAGAGATGAATCAGATTTTGGAAGTGATGATAACAATAATATTGGCATCAGCCATGACATGACACCAAAGGAAAAGAAAGAGCTAACTCAACTTAAAGAGAAGGCAAAAGAAAAGGAAGAAAAATCACAGGGGAAATTCAGGTTCAGAGTACGAGGCCCACCGTGGGCAATGTACATAAAGAAACTGAGTCCATAGTAAATAACAAACAAAATGTAAATAGTTTTAACCGTTCAAAGCACCATGTTAGTTCAAGAGCACCAGTTCGTTTGTTACATTTTCTTGACACTGTTGATTGTATTTACACAAATGCGGATTGTATAACCAACAAAATGGAGGAGCTAAGACTTCATGCTAGAAACAACATCCCTAAAATAATAGGTATAACAGAAGTAAAACCCAAAAACTTCAGATACAACATTCAGAACTGCGAATTAGCAATTGAACACTATGAAATGTACAGTGTAAATGTTAATAATGACATTGGAAGAGGAGTAAACCTTTATATACATGAATCTATTGAGGCGACTCAAGTAGACTTTGAAACAGATTATGAGGAATCAGTATGGGTTCATATCAGATTAGTAAGTGGAGACAAATTACTCATAGGTTGTATTTATAGAAGCCCTAATGGACAAGATAACAACGATGAGTCACTGAGAAAGTTATTTAAAGATGTGGTATCCAGAGACTATAGCCATATTTTATTGATGGGAGACTTTAATTATGATAAGATAAATTGGGAGACATGGAGCACACCAACAAATGAACAATCAAGAGAATATAAATTCATAGAATGCCTCAGAGATTGCTTTTTATACCAACATGTATTGAAACCAACACGAGGAAGAATAAATCAAGATCCTCATATATTAGATCTACTTCTGACCAATGAAGAGGGTATGATTTCTGATGTGGAATACTTAAGCCCCTTGGGGAAGAACGACCACTCAGTATTGACATTTAAATTCAACTGTTACATTGAAAAAACAAACTCAGAAAGGATAAAGTTTTACTATGACAAAGCAGACTTAGATGGACTAAGGATAGATCTGAGCAATATAGACTGGTACAACATAATGAAAGAAAAGTCAACAAATGAACAATGGATATTTTTTAAAGACAAACTCTTGGAACTCCAAAGTAAATACATACCACATAAAAAGATAGGACAATCGAGCAAAAAAAATAAAGCTGTAGGTCTCAACCAAGAAACATTGAAAGCAATAAGGAAAAAACACAGATGCTGGACAAGGTATATGGAAACAAAAAGTAGCGAAAAATATAGAGAATTCTGTAAAACCAGAAACAAGGTAAAGAAACTTACCAGAAAAGCAGTCAAGATGAAAGAGAAAGAAATTGCCAAGCAAGTAAAAAATAACCCGAAAAAATTCTGGCATTACGTAAAATCAAAAACTAAAACTAGAACTGGAATATCCGATCTCGTCATGAATACACAAGATGGTAATGATGTACTAACAACCAACGACAAAGAAACGCCTGAAAAACCTGAACATAAATAAATCACAAGGACCCGATAATATTCATCCTAGACTATTACATGACGTGTGTGATGCACTATCAACTCCAATAACCATAATTTTCAATACGTCGCTGAAAGAAAAAACTATACCTCAAGACTGGAAAGAAGGATGTATTACAGCCGTATTCAAGAAGGGCAACCGAAAACAGGCATCAAACTACAGGCCAGTAAGCTTAACGTGCATACTTTGCAAACTCCTAGAAACATTTGTTAGAGACCATATGGTGTCACACATGAGGCTAAATAAACTATTTAGTGATTACCAGTTCGGATTTTTATCAGGAAGGTCGACTACATTACAGCTACTCCATGTTCTTGAAAAATGGACTAAAATTCTGGATAATAGAGGTTCCATAGATACTATATACCTTGATTTCATGAAGGCATTTGATACTGTCCCCCACAAACGACTGATTGGAAAATTAAAGAGTTACGGAATATCAGAAGAGATAATATCATGGGTAACATCATTCCTTAGTGGTTGAAAACAACAAGTACGTGTCAACGGCAGCTACTCAGAATTCAAACAAGTAACAAGCGGCATCCCTCAAGGCAGTGTACTGGGTCCAATATTGTTTGTCATCTACATTAATGATCTACCAGAAATGCTTGACTCAGATTGCTACATGTTTGCTGACGATACCAAAGTCTTTCGACAAATACAAACAACAGATGATAGTGATGCACTTCAAACAGACTTATCTCATCTAGAATCTTGGTCAAATACTTGGTTGCTAAGATTTCACCCAGATAAATGTAAAGTCCTAACAACAGGGAAACAACATGATAACAACCATAAATACAACCTGTGTAACACCACACTAGAACATGTTGACAAAGAAAAAGACATAGGAGTAACCATTGATAACAAACTAAATTTCGAACAACATATGAATGAAAAAATAAATAAGGCCAATAGTATTATGGGACTAATTAGAAGGACATTTACATGCCTCAATGAGGAAATGTTCTTATTACTTTATAAAGCACTAGCAAGACCAAACCTCGAATATGCCAATGCTATATGGAGCCCATTCAAAGTTAAAGATATAACAGCACTTGAAATGTTCAAAGGCGAGCAACAAAATTGATACCAACATTGAAAGATCTAGAGTACGAACAACGGTTGAAGAAGCTTAAATTACCAACACTTAAATACAGACGAATGAGAGGTGATATGATAGAAGCTTACAAATTAACATCTGGAATATATGACGAAGCGTTACCTAACCTACTCACATATAACACCACTTCTGCTACTAGAGGACACAACAAAAAACTGACTATCCAAAGATGCAACAAAAACATAAGATCCAACTTCTTCACACAACGGATTGCACCAATATGGAACAGCTTACCCAGCAGCGTTGTAAATGCACCAACTATTCAGACATTTGAAAGCCGCCTAGATAAATATTGGACAAATAGTGAAATGAAATATAACTATAGAGCAAAAGCTGACACAGGAACCGGAACCGAAACAAGTCAGCAAATAACTGAAGATCTGAGCATAGTGGAGTGATCCAGCGCTCAGTTACAGACTATGTAAGACTATGTAAGAGATGACATCCTGAATTCGGATTAAGTAGGCTCTGAAATATTTCACAGAGTTTCACAATAATGTATCTTTACATTAAAGTAACAATACCAATGCTAAATAACACCTACTGTGAAAGCCTTAAATATAAACGTGGTCTTTGTTTAGTTTTCTCTTTCCCGGGCTTTTCTTATCATCTGTTCGGAACATTTCTTTTCGTATGGTTTGACTGACTACCTTTTTAATTTCTCTTTACCGATATTCCACAAAGTACTAAATAAGGAGGGCTTCAGAAAGCCTATTTATATACGATATATTTAACTCAATCTATGAACAAACCCAGCAGGACATAATAGCAAAATATGGATTAGAGGATATTAGGGAGCTACCATTTGATTTTTATGGGGGGGCTAGGATGAAAAATTTTGTCCTGCATTTTTTTTAAGCTGTAATCTCTGTCCTGCCTTTTTATTTTTCACTCTGTTCGGTCCTGCATTTTTTTTTAGTTTATCCTGACTTTTTTTTACCTAAATTGTCGTCCTGACTTTTTTTTTTTGCAAGTGCCTCATCCTGCCTTTTTTTTAACTCAAAACTCCTGTCCTGCCTATTTTTTTCAAATTTCATCCTAGCCCCCCCCCCCCCCCCCCCCCCCCCCCATAAAAATTAAATGGTAGCTCTCTTAGTCTTGTGTGATTTTTAATTTTAGTTTCTTGTGTATAATTCGGAGTGTAGTATGACGTCCATTATCACTGAACTAGTATACATATTTTTAAGGGCCAGCTGAAGGACGCCTCCGGATGCGAGAGTTTCTCGCTTCATTGAAGACTCATTGGTGGCCTTCGGCTGTTGTCTACTCTATGGTCGGGTTGTTGTCGCTTTGACACATTCCCCATTTCCTTTCTCAATTTTATATATTTGTATTTTAAAAAGCACGAAGTTACGAGACTAAAAACAAGGTGTATGCGAGCTTTTATCGAGCTACTACACCTGTTTCGAGCCGAGTACAAATACAGCTGATATTTAAAGACACTTATGTTCTTTTTCACGGGTTCAACCGAACATAAAGCATTTCTTTTCTATACAAGGCTTAATAACACAAAACACAAATATACTATGGGATGTAGGTTTGCAGCATCCAGTCTTTTAATAAAACATTCGGAACATAATAACATGTGGAAAAAAAATTTAGAATGGCAGGTGTTACGCCAAAAAACGGTCCTTATCACATTCTCTTGCCTAGAAGTATGATCAACAGCCTGAACAATCTACAAAATATAATTACAAAAATTAGAAACAATTCGCAACTACATTTAAATGAATGAAAAGAGAAATTGATTAAATACTGTAACTTTGGACAGTATACATGTGCATCTATTGAATTGTACAATTCTATAAGAATAATCTTAATATACATGTGAAAGACAGTACCTATAGAACAACAAGTGTTTTTTTTTTTTTTTAAACAAAAACAAAATAAAAGTCAAACAGACCTTAACAGCAATTGAATTAAACGTGTAGACTGATTGAATGCAAACCGTCGAATGATTTAATTCCCGCTTAGGTATGCACGGGTGAATCCACCCGTGCAAATTACTACGCATAACGGTATTCGTTAAGCCTTATAACGAAAAGAAATTTATTTATGTTCTTTTTCACGGGTTCAACCGAACATAAAGCATTTCTTTTCTATACAAGGCTTAATAACACAAAACACAAATATACTATGGGATGTAGGTTTGCAGCATCCAGTCGAGACAAAAGGCGAAAGAGTGTATATTAGATGCTAAGGTATAAGAAACAGACTGTATTTCACCTATCCGTCTTTAGAATTTCGGCTCGCCAACGACCATTAACTTTGAAAAGCATATCTGAAACACCGTTGTTTGCGGTTGAGAAGCGCCTCCTCTTCGTAAACTATACAAACTAAATTGTTTTTGTCTAACCCTATTGCACCTAAAGCTTCTCTGGCTATAGTATAAGATGAAGGCTTATATATTTTACTCAATACTAAGGTATCTTTTGGGGGCTGCAAAGAACAAAAATGTACTCCGAAGAATTAATCTTAAGATTGCTAATTAAGTCACAATAATATTTAAAAAAAAAAAATTAACAGGGTAAGTTGGTATATCTGTATTTGCTATCATAACTATACTACCTTGTCTATAAATATCGGTCTTGCCATTGTGAACTATGATTTCAACGTGTGTTTTATGAAAATTGATATCACTCATTATTATAAGCAAGAGTTCTTTGTATCTAAAAAATCAAGCATGCATAAGCCAATTATAACATACAAAGTAACCTACAATAGGACAGGTTAGAATTATCATGATACAGGTTAAATAGGAAGTTAAATTCTTTCTTTTGTATGGTTTTCGCCTATCCTTCAAGTACAGAAAATCACGACCAGGTCCGTGATACAAGCGGCCAGGTCCGCATATTAAACACATTTACAATGTACAATCTACTGTTACAATACCAAAAAACAAAAATCGGCAAGGTCCACATAAAGAAATTTTTACTCAAAATTAATTAATTCATTTTAGCATCAAGTTTCAATACAACATGGAAAGATATGCAATATCCTATCCTTCAAGGACAGAAAATCCCGGCCAGGTCCGCATATAAAACATATGTACACTGTACAATCTAAAGTTACAATATGAAAAAACAAAAAAGTGGCAAGGTACGCATAAAGAAAGTTTTACTCAAAATTCATTCATTCATTTTAGCATCAAGTTTCAATACAAGACATGGAAAGATATGCAATGTCCTATCCTTCAAGGACAGAAAATCACGACCAGGTCCGTGATAAAAGCGGCAAGGTCCGCATATAAAACATAATTATGTATACTGTACAATCTACAGTTACAATATAAAAAAAACAAAAAAGCAGCAAGGTCCTCACAAAGATATTTTTATTAAAAATTCATTCATTCATTTTAGCATCAAGTTTCAATACAAGACATGGAAAGATATGCAAAATCCTATCCTTCAAGGACAGAACATCACGGCCAGGTCCGTGATAAAAGCGGCCAGGTCCGCATATTAAACATATGTACACTGTACAATCTACAGTTACAATATCAAAAATCAAAAAGCGGCAAGGTCCGCATAAAGAATTTTTTCTCGAAATTTATTCATTCACTTTAGCATCAAGTTTCAATACAAGCACATTTGAAATAAACCTATAATCGTTTAAAACCGAATTCTCAGCACATCCCCTGTTCAAAAAAAAATTTTGAAGGGGTTTTATACTCAACAAAGTCTTGCACTAAACCAACAAACTTGCCGGTGTCAACAGACTCCAGTATCGGCCAGAAAACTGTCGATTTCAGGTAAGGGATACCCAATGTACCGTTAGCTTTACATAATTGAATATGTTTTACAGTGTAAGCTATTAAAGATACATGTGACAAGAGCAAATTATTATCGATTGACCAGTCAAACGTGAATGCATCAATTATAAAAATATACCTTTTGTTAAAGGATCAAAAAGCTTTGAATTATACCTTGGGAGTTAAGCATTGTCACTATTAGCAAACCGATATAAGCTAAAAGGTCCCAATATTTTATTAAAATAATGGAAAATTCTGTCCGACAACGACCAATCGTCAAAATCAAATATTTTCCTATACTGATCCGCGGTAGTATTCAAAGTTCTTGGTATCCACTCAATTTTCAAACACATCGAATTTTTTGTACAAACATAAAAAATCTCCATAGCTAGATTGGGCAAATCCAGTTTCATACTGCCAACTTCGAATATTTTATCTACGTTTTGGTAATCGGTGAGTAGTTTGAAATTTATTTTAAAATGATCAGGAAAGCTTTCCAAGTCAAAATCACTGCCTTTAATTCTCGCCAAGTTGACCTTGAGATTTTAGTGAAGAATGCCAAAATTCTAACTCTTTAATAGACACAAGATCTAACTTAACTCTAGAGTCCCATCGATCATTTACTAAATGGTGTGTCTTGTCAAAATTCTACATATATTACTTAATGCGGGTAATAATGCAATGATTTTACCAATATCCGCTGCAAATTTCCTTGCAGTCGTATAACAAGGATTTATAAGTGTCACTTTTCTATGAAAACACAAGAAACTTTTGTGATTCAACATGCATATCTATATCATGAAGGTACCCCGATGATGTCTTGAATCAAACCTCGTATTTAAATTTAAATAACATTTCGTATTGATGTACGTGTCTGGGGTCAAGAATCAACACCGATAAAGTATTAACAACAAAAGGGGGAGTGCTAACTTCCTTAGCGACTCCCGTAAATACCAAAAATACAGAAGTAGGTGCATCGGTAATTTTCCAAAAAAAAAAAAAAGCCAGATTCAAGTATATTCTCTTCTATTCTATTCTATAGGTAAAACTAATTTTTTTGAACTCGGCCATGCAATAAAAGTTTCTCTTTCCAAAATTGTAGACTATTATACAATCGACCTTTTACATTATAAAGTTGTATTAACTCATTGTCATACTCATATGTGTCTAAACATAAATTAAAGTCAATCAAAGATAATACCTCATTTGGAACTGCTGGTGTTGTTAGACCGCTTATTTCTGGACAATTAGACGACCAATGTCCTGTGGAAAACAACGAGAAAGCATCAGCTGTAGGGATGCTAGTAGGATTGTCATCTTCACTCCTATAATGACTTCTTGCAGGTGCACATTCAGGAGAACTTTGGACTTCCTCGTCAGACATGAAGTAGAAAAAAGTCAAACAGACCTTAACAGCAATTGAATTAAACGTGTAGACTGATTGAATGCAAACCGTCGAATGATTTAATTCCCGCTTAGGTATGCACGGGTGAATCCACCCGTGCAAATTACTACGCATAACGGTATTCGTTAAGCCTTATAACGAAAAGAAATTTATTAAACAGTTATTGTCTTTATCCTGCAATTAATTCTGTATATTGTTTGTGTTTTGAAAGACACAAAAACTAACATATTTAGCATTTATTTTCGATTTGTAATCCCTTGAGGCCAGCGTAGTAATATCAAAATCACACATTACGCTGAAGGCGGGTTCGCAAAAAAGAATCCAGAATGGTCAACAATAATACATCGCTCAAGGTGAATAATTATCTATTTTAGCATAACAACTTATTTCAACAGTAAAAACAAATAACAAAACATTGTCAAATTTAAAACAGAAGTGTACGAGTTGTCCTACGCTTCAGACTTGACATTCACTAAACATGCATGCTGAAATTGACATGGTTGATTTTGTAACACAATCATACACATTCAAATTTTGAAATCGACAAATGTCATCGTCATTGGAATGCAACTGGAATACACATTCTGAGGTCACACAGGTTCAAACAATACTCAGCCCGGCAGTGGGCGGAGCTTTAAAGCGATATCTGTATAGTATACAGATACAGCATAGCGATATCTGTAGGGCTGTATCTGTATAGTAGGACACCCAATTGCAGGATAAAAATTAATAAACGAACCTTTCGCTTGATCCAGTATTCCTATCTTTCATTAAGAAAGAATTTTAACAGGACTGTTTTCTTGGCCGTGCCATAATGAAATAACCAACCCAACCGCGGGTAGGGCACTTTGGCCTACTTCGTGGGAAAGTGAGGTAGGGTTGTTTTTGAACTTCAATTATCAAAGAAATTGTTTATAAAATCCGCAACTACCCGGCATGTCACAATTGTTTTACTTGAACTGCTAAAAGCCTATGATATTTTTTCACCAAACGCAGTACCGCGACTGACACCTTTCTTTGATTTTATAGAACTTATAAATAAACCGTAGGTCAGTTTATTAGTAATCACGTTGATTCTGTTAAACTTACTGTTTTATATACTTCTTTGAATGTTAAAACAGATGCAATGCGACGACATTGATATTCGTCGTCTGTTCAGATACTTTGTTGAGCTGAGGACAACCCATGCTTTGCAAATTTTAGGGGGGGGCGCACGCCCGCCACGCCCCCGCCTAAATCCGCCCCTGGAAATGTATTAAAACACAGAAAAGATTGAACAAAAGACAGTGTCTTATTTGCAAACACATTGCAATATGGATATTTATTTATAAATGATGTAAAATATTTTAGCGGGATTCGAACCCTCCCCCTAATTACCTGGGACCGTGGTGTAACAGTATGACATAAGAACGAACTATAAAAAATAGTCGAGAAAGGCTTAACTCATCAGATTGTCGTCCTGACTTTTTTTTTTTGCAAGTGCCTCATCCTGCCTTTTTTTTTACTCAAAACTCCTGTCCTGCCTATTTTTTTCAAATTTCATCCTAGCCCCCCCATAAAAATTAAATGGTAGCTCCCTTACAAAGCATATAAAATATTCGTCAACTCCCTACTAACAACATTTGAAGAAAACCAAATCGGAGCCACCATTGGCTCAATATACTGTGGTATTCCAACTGTTGCTGATGATGTATGCTCAGATCTTCAGTTATTTGCTGACTTGTTTCGGTTCCGGTTCCTGTGTCAGCTTTTGCTCTATAGTTATATTTCATTTCACTATTTGTCCAATATTTATCTAGGCGGCTTTCAAATGTCTGAATAGTTGGTGCATTTACAACGCTGCTGGGTAAGCTGTTCCATATTGGTGCAATCCGTTGTGTGAAGAAGTTGGATCTTATGTTTTTGTTGCATCTTTGGATAGTCAGTTTTTTGTTGTGTCCTCTAGTAGCAGAAGTGGTGTTATATGTGAGTCTGTGGTACTTACCTTCAACGATTCTTCAGAATGTAATTGGCATTTAAATGGCAAACTTATGGCTACCCCAACGTCATCAACACATCTAGGAATTGAGAGGGACAATACCTCAAATACAGGCACAAAACTAGTCGTAAAAAAACGGATCATTACAGCAAGGAGAACAGTATATGCACTGATGGGTGCAGGTCTTCACGGACTTAACGGAGTAAACCCAAAAGCTGCAATTCATCTGATTCAAACATACGTTCTACCTCGATTGTTATATGGTCTCGATGTCATCACACTTACTACTGAAGACATGAAAAACCTCTCCACTTATTTTCGGAAACTCTTGCGACAAATTCAACACTTGCCAGACAGAACTGCAAACGTAGCTTCACATCTTCTTCTTGGACGGATTACCATTGAATCAGAAATACATAAACGAATACTGAAAACTTTTGGAAATATCATAAGAAATGAAAACTCAATTGAAAGAAAATTAGCTATCAGACAGCTAGCAACAAAATCTCTACAATCTGGTAGCTGGTTTACAAAAACTGTTGAAATTGCCAATATATATGACCTACCGTCGCCATATGATATTATAGTTAACCCACCCGGGAAACAACTTTGGAAAAACCTGGTAAATAAAACCGTCGGTGATCACTGTATAAAACAAATGATAAGTGAAGCAAAATCGAAATCTACTCTGTCTCGCCTAAATTATGAAAATGTCAAAGAAGGGAAAATACATAACATATGGAAAAGCTGTGGCACAAATCCATATGCCATCACATCTGCCTCCTTAAAGGCAAAGTTAGCAACAGGGACAATATACCTGCAATACCATCGAGCTAAATTTAGCAATGGACATGTGTCGCCTATTTGCCAGTTATGTGCAGAGGAAGAAGAAGATATACTTCACTTCATATTAAAGTGCTCTAAGCTACAATATATAAGAGATGATTTTCTACATATGATAGGCGAGGTATTGACAGAAAACCTAGAGGATCAGGATCTTATCCAAGAATTAATAACCAATGAGAACATTTGTGTCAGCTAGTTATTGACTGCTCAAAATTTAGATTTTTAAATGAGAATGCACAGAATAGAATAGAAACATTATCGAGAGGACTGTGTCATAAATTATTCCAGCAACGGGCAATATTAATTGAACAGTGAGTAAAAGCGTGTAATACCGAGCTGAAAAGAAGGGTCATACCAAAAGATAGAACATTTTGTTATATATAGTGTATTTACATTTTACCGTTTTTAATATGAAAGAAGCAACTTTTATATTTGAATGATGGAGGACTTTTTATGCATACTAGAATAGTGTAAATGTTGGTGATAGGGTCACATCCCCCAGAGGAGATAATTAATATCTCTTTTATAGTTTTAAAGGTTTTATATATCTTTTAAACATAATCTTGAGGATTTTAACCGCGAGTGATATTACACCGATTCTAGGATTGGTGGTTCTCCTGACATAGGAGGGAGTTGCAGTACAGGTAAACAGGTAAACAGGTAAACAGTTAACAAGAAAGTGTCCATAGTACACGGATGCCCCACTCGCATTATCATTTTCTTAGTCCGAGATTACTCTGACGTCCAACAGCTGTTTTGCCAGACAAGCTGGGGCCGTTGGACGTCGGGCCCCAGCTTGTCTGGCAAAACAGCTGTTGGACGTCAGAGTAATCTCGGACTATCATTTTCTATGTTCAGTGGACCGTGAAGTTGGGATAAAAAACCTTTTTTTTTTACATTAAAATAAGAAAGATCATATCAAAGTGAACATGTGAAGCCTGTAATTCAGTGGTTGTCGTTTGTTTATGTGTTTCATATTTGTTTTTCGTTCATTTTTTTATATAACTAAGGTCGTTAGTTTTCTCGTTTAAATTGTTTTAATTGCCATATCCAGGCCTAGCTGCGAAAACGTAGCTCTTACGGTCCTTTTGATGATTTTTGATATTTGCGGACCATAGATGGCAAACAAAAAATCAAAGGACAATAGAGCTACGTTTTCGCAGCTAATCGGGCCTTTTATAGCTGACTATATATGCGGTATGGGTTTTGCTCATTGTTGAAGGCCATACGGTTACCTATAGTTGTAAATGTCTGTGTCATTTTGGTCTCTTGTGGACAGTTGTTTCATTGGCAATCATACCATATCTTCTTTTTTATATGTGTACTAAGTTTCAAGTTGTTTGGACTTCAACTCCATAAAAAACTACATTGACCAAAAATTTTAACCTCAAAGCGGACTTACGGACGAACTAACGGACACACAGACCATAAAACATAATGTCCCTCTACTATCGTAGGCGGGGTATAAAAATCCTTGGTATATCTCCAAAGGAAATGTGGTTATTCATTAATTTTCTAAAACTACATTGTAGTGAAATCATGTTTTTTGCCTGAAAACTAATGGGTTTATATATTTTCTCATTCTCGGCTGATTTTATTTTTGCCAATGTTATTTGACCTATACTAGGTCCCGTACTTTATATAAGATAAGGTGATGTGAGGGACAAGTATCCATTAAAGTTCAATTGAAGTGGATGTAATCAATTAAAGGCAACCTTTATACGGCCTTCAACAATGATAAAAACCAAAATGTATAGTCGTCTATAAAAGACCCCGACATGAAAAATATGAAACAATTCAATTGAGAAAAACGAACGAAACTCTAATTTACAGAAATTGGTACTTCTGTATTAACTACCTATAAAATCGAGAATGGATATGGGGAATGTGTCAAAGAGACAACAGTCCGACCACAGAGAAAAAAACCAGCACAAGGCCACCAATAGATCTTCAACACAGCGAGAAATCCAGATGGCCTCTAAACAAAAATGTGTACTAGTTCAGTAAAAATTGAAGTCACACTAAACTGTGAAACATATAAATGAATCAAAATAAAATAAAAGATATACAAGACTAACAAACTGAGGAGCCATGGGACAGGTGAAAAAATACGGCGAGGTTAAACATGTTACGTAAGATCTCAACCCTCTTCCTATATAGCTCTGGCCACTGTAGTCACACAACAATTCGCCAGTGGCGGATCCAGGGGGAGGGGGTTCCGGGGGGGGTTGAACCCCCCTTTTTTGGACGATCAGTGCATTTGAATGGGGACATGTGTTTGGAACCACCACCCCACTTTTTATCCTTGGTTGGGACCCCCTTTTTAAAATGGCTGGTTCCGCACAGTAAAACTCTGCTTAAAAAAGTCCGAATCTGATATCAGAATATGTAGCAGAAGAAACTAAGCAAAATGGCAACATGCCAAGAAATTACCTCCGTTGAAATTCTGCAAAAATCTGCTCGGTAAACAATTATTCAATCGTGTATTCTTTTTGTTTTTTAATACAACAATACTTTCTTATAGAAAATGATCTCAAACTGTATTCGTATTACCTTAGTTAAACAAGTACGGATGATATAGAGACTGCGAAACAGATGAGGATTTTGTGCATTATCAAAATTAAACATAGAAGGCCTTTCTGGACATCACTTCCACGCTACTTTGTTCACGTCTTCTATTTATAAATAATTTAATTTTGGATGTAACACGTCTTCTGATTGTCTAAAAGTGTTTTTCTATCAGTTCCTAGACATACTTTTGTCATGTGACCGCGACGTCATCAAAGTTTTTATCATTATTTACTCCTTTTTATAATAAAATTATAAGGAATGGCTTACATATTTTTCTGTTTATTTGAAATACGAATGTTATTCAGTTGCATCCCCTTTTTCACGTTATTTCTTCAAAGGCAGAACAAATATGTACAGTCATCCCTTAAATGCACGCATCTTCGGCAATCAGTGGAACAGTGTCTTTGGTTGACTGTCTCATCGACGGATATTCACACGTCACCTTTTATTCACATCCAAACCCAATCAGCAAAACGATGTCGATGGGTTGATGTTCCAGTTCTGTTTACCCAACATTTCCATTTTCTATGCTGAAATAGCTTTGTTGGGGTTCATTTACAATCAATCCTTAAATCATTAAAAATAATTCGAAGGTCATCAATTAAAAAAAAAATGATTGCTGTAATATAAATAGGAATCATTAGGACAAACACTTGTACATTGGAACATTTTACAAATTATTGATTGTAGGGTTAAGTTATTAGTTTTATGGTTAGTATTTGGGACAACTGTTGTATTATTCTAAAGTACAAAGTAATTCTTCCAGAAAATGACAGGTGTGTAGCTGCAATGTTATTTATTTAAAAATTAGCCACAATTAAATGTTCTGTTTGTCTTGATACGGCATTTAACATAGATATAACAATTTGAATGAAAGAATCAGCATGTATCAAATTATGTTTATATTTAGTAAGATATTTAGTGGTTAATGGGAGGGACTATTGTTCTAATATGAAGCTAATCAATTACAAGTATTTGTAAACTCTCAACAAAGTTAATGGTACAACTAAAATGCTATCTTGATCTTATAGCTCCATACACAGTCACGTCTAGGGCTGAACGGACGTGCTTGGTCAGATCTCCTTTACCCGCTATCTACAATGAGGGTTTACTGCTAGATGGATCAACGACTTACTACTTTCGATGACAGAAACCAATCCAACGCTGCAGTCTACATCTTGTCCATGTAAATACCCGCGTCAGCATACACTCCAATGCCCATTATTGACGGGGGAGGGTTATGCCGACTGACGTCCGAGGACTGTATAGGGTGTTAGATAATGGACCTCCATCTCTGTCATCATTATTAATACGTCAGAGACTCAACGACCAGTACTCCGTCGTCGTGGTTAGTGGGCTGCCAAGTTGACCAATCTGGCCCTAAAAGCAGCCGTTGTGGGGCACAGACTGTAAAAAAATATCAAAATAGTAAAAAAACAAAACAAGCCGACCGTGCGAGGGCTGAACAGCCAGTCAAGGTCGTTAAACACTGTCTTCCTGTAGCTCCATACGTTTTCAAGCTTTAATCGTGCTTGGCCTTCACAATTTTGGCTTTGAGCATTGCTGGTGAAAGTTGAATCAGAAAAGTACTTCGGACGCAACAAATTTAAAAAGTGTTATTTGCATAAATGTAGTATATAATTGGGTGGTGACTAGAAATCATTATCTTCGCTAGCCAAGAAAAACAACCCACTCCCCTCCTCTCCAAAGAAATCATGTGATCGTTCCAAAGAAAATGTTTAACACATATCAGATTAGCTCGGATTCCTTGTCAGATTTCGGCTGTACTTTTCAGTCCTTTGTTGGTTCTTTTCTGTTGTACTAGCTCTTTCAAAAATTGTATAGTTCTGGGTTTTTTTGTAAATATTTTAACATCTAACCTCATTGAGAAGAAATGTATTGTGCATCTAGAGTAAACCATAATAGTGTCCAATGAAAAAGTGTCCATGTGGACAGTTTTTCATTGAAATTTGGTATTTAATCATGTCCATTGCCATGGAATGGTGTCCATCAAAAGGACAGATTTATACTGCCAACAACATGAAATAGTGTCCACTCACAGGACAAATTTTAATAGTAGTTGCTATTAAATTGTGTCCTCCAAGAGAAGTAATACAAAGGTCATTACAAAGTTTTATTATACTTGAATTTTAATTAAAATATGAAGGACTGATGAGAAATTGATCAATATACAATTGTAAACAAATAAATAATGGATGGAACTAGGAAGTGAATATAGAGAAATTAAAGTTGTAAGAAATTCCCAGCAAATGGTAATGACTATGAAATAATAACAATAAGAAGGAAGTGTAAAATCAAACATGAAAAACTTTACTATATTTATTATGTCAGAGAAGAAGGCAATAGAAAATGAATAATGTCCGTTGCCATGAAATATTGTCTCCTAAGTGGACAGCATCTTACAGCAACAGTTACGAAATATGGTCCATCTGCAGAACAAATTTTCGTAGTGAATGTTATTAAATTGTGTCCTCCAAGGAAAATAAAACTGAACAGCATCTGTTACTTATTTGAGTTTGAATTATACATGTATATAATTATATTAAAAGATATAGATATGAAGATAAGGATGGTATGAGTGCCAATGAGACAATTTTTATGTCACAATTAAGTCAAGTTCGTAATTAAAGTTAAAATGCGTCCAGTAATAACAAGGCAATGGATATCATTTAATACTTTAATCATATTAAAAAAAATACCCTGGCGGACACAATGTCCTCTGAGAAAATGTGCACCTGGACAATATTATGGTAGTGAATAATGTCCATGTTCATGGACATGATGGACACGTTTTCATACCTGAGGACATATTTTCATATGAAATTGTGTCCAGAACACATTTAAATAAGTAAATATTGTCAAAATGTGTCCGGTGGACATTTTTCATGGGGGACATTATTAAATCCGACACTAGTGCAGTGAAAATGATACCGTTAATGTTATTATTGGATGTGATCATCATTGCCGGTTTCGATTTTTGAAGCAATAGTAATAATTGGTCCGAAGAATCTAAAGACACTGACAACTGTAAAAAGTAAAAATCACAAAAATACTGAACTCCGAGGAAAATTCGAAACGGAAAGTCACAGGCACTTGTTTCTGTCAATATGGGGTTTACTATCAATACCAGTACAAAAAAACACAAGGTAGCTAACGGAAAGTTTCAATGTGTTCGCTTCAACCAATATTTTTTTAAATTCCCTTGATTTTTTCACAAATAAAAGTACACCAGTCTGTCGGTAATTGATTTATCTTTACAATGAAACAACTTTCACGTACCTTGAGAATACCCCTCAAACAGAATAACACACTTCAGATGAGAATTATTGACCTTTTTCCTGACCATTGAATTTGTAAGGACTTAACTTCCGGTTAACTTAGGAAGTTAATATAACTGTGTAATCCCATTGGTCACATTTTTCTGGTTACTGGTAACTAGTATAAATAAACAGGTAACCAGATGAATTAAACCAATGGGATTGCACAGTTATATTAACTTCCTAAGTTTACCGGAAGTTAAGTCCTTACAAATTCAATGGTCTGGAAAAAGGTCAATAATTCTAATCTGAAGTGTGTTATTCTGTTTGAGGGGTATTCTCAAGGTACGTGAAAGTTGTTTTATTGTAAAGGTAAATCAATTACCGACAGCCTGGTGTACTTTTATTTGTGAAAAAATCAAGGGAAATTAACAAAATATTGGTTGAAGCGGAAAGTCCCTAATCAAATGTCAAAATCAAATGATCATAAAACGCATTAAACGAATGGACAACAACTGTCATATTCCTGACTTTGTACAGGCATTTTCAAATGTAGAAAATGGTGGATTGAACCTGGTTCCAACTACTTTAAGAAAAAGAGGATGATGTCAATGGCTCTGATGGTCCTATTTCTATATACATAATACAACTGATTATATGAGAGTACTGATGTTGCTGCTGCTTGTGAGGATGATGATAGTGATGATTATTGGAATGAGAATGATTAGAATGAAAAGATAAGATCATATTCCTGTGTCTTTATACAAATATGGAGAAGAGTTGGCATTTTATATATTGTGGAACGAAACGACAATCCTATAAAGTTAGACTCATTTATTAAAGATAAGGTGAACTGTAAATTCTGAGCTAAGAAACACAGAGAGAAGGATTGCAAGAACATTTGAAACTTTTCTTCAAAACTCAGATATTTAACTGAATACTTTAAAAGATCTAACCCCTTTAAATTGTATTTGAGTTCAAACAAAATACATTACCTTTTACTTCAAAAGATTAACAGAGTAAAAAAGATTTTTTTGGCACTCTTTAGAATAGTGAGTAGTGTATTATTTGCTCTTACTAAACAATTGGACTAGGAACATTGATTTTCTCTTTGACAGACAAACGTGCTATTTGCTACATTACAGGTAACTTATATGGTATTGAATATTATAGTGTTAACAAACTAAGCATGGGTCAGAATATGGAACGTCTGCATAATTCATAAAACAAAATATAATAGAATAGTGTATCAATTAAACATGACATTAATTTATTGAACGCACACGAAAAATCCGTATATGCGAGCTTGACTCATATAAACCCTGAATCCAAATTTTAGGTAATGTAGTTATTGAGAAAGATGCAACGAAAAATATTCATGGGACGGAAGGACTGACTGACAGACGAACGAATACACAAAGGTAGAATAGTATATATACCCCACTTTTTAAAGACGGGTATAAAAAGGCATATAAACAAAGCACATCAGTAAAAACGGAAGACAAGAATACAAACAATAACACAATGACGAAATGTATAAGTATTGAGCCACGACAAATGGATATTACCAAAAATAAATCAAACAGTGAAAGTGATAATTTACAAATAAAATAGTACTTAAGTACAACAAGATTTATACATTTAACATTAGCAATATTTTAAAAGTTTCTGCGAGAGACCACCAGCTTTAGAGCAGGCGACATTAGACGAGGTTGCTGCCTATTATGACACATGTAGAATACATAGTAGTATTCAAGAAATTTAAAGCAAAACCTTATTACAGGAACCAGCAATGATGATGACTGTCGAAAGGGGGTTTAGGTAGTAAATGACACAGGACTTTACAAAGAAAGTTTTAAAATCTCAATTATTTCCATGCGTGTATTCTGCATGAAAATGGAGCTGATTTGAAAAGAGCGTTGTGGCATAACTCTGATGACCAAGGCAGGCAGGTACAATTTAAATACGTTTTGTCTTTACTGACAGCTCATTACATTCACAGTGCTTTGAACATTTTCATAAAATCAAACAAAAACCGTGCCATCAAGTGATCTAAATGCATTAATTCACAAGAAAGATAAATGTTTGCTTTTTTTTTTTTAATATGCTGATTTTTCTAGGAGTGGCTTTTGGAAGTCACACTAAAAAACACTTTTCGGCAAAATCTTAGTAATTACACTTAAAACTTGTCAAAAACTATTCATATTCACTCCTCGGTACTGAATACAAACCAATAAGTTAGGAACATACGTTTGGCAGGATAGCTTAGCAATGTTTTAATTGCATTATTTACAATATATCCCTTGTATATTTTACATATTTACATGAAAAAGTAAACGCTTTCAATACAGGAATCCTTCATGGAAACAGTAATTACCTACATGTTATTTTACCCATGACACATTTGTTGCTAAATGCTTCTTCGAATTAAGGATATTAGAAAGCTACAGGGACATACAAAACAATAACACAATACACTTGAAGCTGCTTAAATAACTGTGAATGCAAAAACATCGGTTGAATTAAGATTACTTATTAGAGCGTCCCGACGACAAGTGAAAGTAAACGTACTTGTCTTATTTATGTGGTATCAGTAGGTAAATAAAGAAAAATGAGTACATTTAAAGTGCATACTAGATACATTTGTGACATAATTATATCACATGTATGTATGTACTTGAATTTTGAATTTTTCAAATGTCATATTCATTTTTCAAGATTCGTATGATTACACAGCTAAAACATATAGGCGTAGTCTAACTGTGAATGTTTTATTTTTTTATACCATATTTTCACAATTAAAGGATTACAGTTCTGAAAGTAGAACGCTTGATTCGTATGTAGTGTGGATTTCATAACATTTAAAATAAATGGCTTTCTTATCAGCTGAAACTTCTTTCTATGAACCTTGTTGACACATATATTTGAGTATTGCACAAGGTCTCAGACTCTTTACTTTTTATTCGTTGGCTGTGATATGATTGATATTTTAGTCTGGGAAAACATGTTGGTGTATCTATTATTTATAGTTGTCGTTGAATTACCATGCAGTATCTGTAAGTACTCCCAGAATGGTACCTTGTGTTTTCTACGTCTTTTGATTGCTGTTTATTGTAACAAGTGTCGACAGATAGGCAATCCTTTTTCAACTGATTTTTACATATATATCTTAAGTTTTGCTGTTACAAAGTTGGTGTCCAATCCTTTTACATTCTTAATGCACCTGTCTATACCCGTTCAATAAGATATTTATGATCATCGTTACTGATTCTTGATGTTTTTACTTAAAAATAAAAAGAATACCAGGTTGAGCGCCGAGCATTTCAGATAAAACAATCGTATTAAATCTTATAATTGTAGTTCAGACATGCATGTCCTACGATGGTCCTAAATGATTTTTAAAGACATATCCTATGAAACTTTCTTTGGCATGGCCACCAGAGTGGATAAGTATAGTCGTCAACTCTGTCTGTTACTATAATTAAGTCAAATGAAAAGCTATGAATGGAGTTTGCTGGAAATATAAGATATAAAATTTAGTAACCATTTAATTTATGGAAATGTATCAAACTGGTCGGAACCAATTTAATATGCATTCAGAGGAATGGAAATTTTTATCAAATTTACTTGACAATTGGACTATTAATTATTTATTACGTATACCCTTATTTCCAATATGATGTTAATTTCCTTGCAAAGATTTTACAAGATAAAAACCATGAATGATTATTGAGTAGTTAGTGTAGATTGAAAATTCGACATCATTATTCAGGACCTCAACGAAACAAAACTTGAATGAATGAATGAATTTTATTTCTCATTAACTGCAAATAAAATAGTTACAGAGAATAATTTTGTATACACAATTACATTAAATATTTAAGCACATGCGTACTATACAGAAATAAACATTAAATAACAAACTAACCACCACATGCACCAGGAGGAATGACCCTCAAATTTATATTTTTTTATAAATCTAAGTTTTTCAAGAACAGTATAATTACTTAACCTCATTAATTGTTGATATAATATATTTACATGTTATTATTATGTATAAGTTCTCACTTGTACAAACATTCCGTTTTTGTCTCTATCACGCTTTCACTAAATTCGTTTTTTTCGTCTCTTTTCACACTGTCACTCAAATCGTTTTTTCGTCACTTTTCATAATATCACTAAATTCGTGTTTTTTTCGTCTCTTTTCACATTATCAACAAAATCGTTTTTCGTCTCTTTTCACTCTATAAATAAATTCGGTTTTTTTCCTCTATTTCCACAATATCACTAAATTCGCTTTTTCGTTTTTTTTCACACTGTCACTTAATTCGTGTTTTCGTCTCTTTTTCTCTTTTCACACTATCACTAAATTCATTTTTTCGTCTCTTTTTACACTATCACTAAATTCGTTTTCAACTCACCTGGCCTAAAAGGCCAAATGTGCTTTTCTCATCACTTGGCGTTCGTCGTCGTCGTCTGTTATTCTGAAACTACTGAGTCAAATTTAACAAAACTTGGCCACAATCATTATTGCAGTATCTAGTTTGACAAATGTGTCCGTCTGCATCACTATCACATTATCTATAAAATCGTTTTTATGTATCTCTTATGACATTAATTTATAAACTCGCTTCTGCATCTCTGATCACGCTATTTTTAGATTAGCTTTTGAATTTCTCATCATAATAAAGTAAAAATTAAAATGAAGCTTGTTTTGTCATACCAGCTTCGACCAGTCAGTGACTTCAGTATTAATTGACTTACTATTTACAATCTAGCTTAAGTAAATTGTTTACTTTATTGCCAATCATAAATAAGTGAAATAACATTTTTTTTCGCTAGGATAAATTGTTTGTTTTTCCTCTGAGTATAACACCCAATACGAGGCAATTAATGATCAATTAATTGAACTGTTCGCCTTACAGTATCAAACTTTAATTGCGAGATTGGATGACATGTTAAAGGATTAAGACTGATGCATTACCCGAGAGGCCAGCTCGATATTATCGACTTATTCCTTGTTTGGCTAATTCCTATTTTATTCAAAGCCATCGTATTAACCAATCATCAACACGTATATTTCATTTTACCTGTGTTTATTCAAAGTAATCAATTTGTTTTTATGAAAATTTTAGAACTCGAGAAACTTAGTCTGTTGTGTCTGCCGATATCTTACTCCTACTGACAGCTTTAGAAATACAAGTTATTTTACCATAAATTGTCAGTGTTGGTGTCACAATGTCCGTGATTCTAATGGCCGGCCGTAAGAGGATAGATATAAGTAAGCGTGACATGTCCAAAAAGAAGAAAGTTATAAGGTTAGTTGTTTTCACATTTATGTTTGATAGATTTTACTTGAGAATCCAACCTGTATGCGACCTCGAGGCCGATATAATCTTGACGACCGTATTTAGCATGTCTATCCAAACACACCGAAAGTAAGCTGTTGTCTTTTTAGTATTACCCAAGTTTTCAAGATGTCAAGTTAAATTATTAGAGTACTCATCCACTTTTAGGTTAGATGCGCATAAAATCAAGTGTTACGTTCAATGTATCATGGCTTACTTTATTGTTTTAAGATTTAAAAGCTTAAACAAAATGAAGAAATGTCATCAAAAAGCATATTTTGTAATGGTCATGAGCATTTATCAAAGATTTTGTCATCTTGAAATAGAGGTTTGAATTCCTTTATTTAACATGACTGAAAATGTCATGAAGCAAAATAAAATCTACAAGCGATAAGGAATTGCTTTCAAGAACAAGCAGTATTCAAATGAAATTGAAATGTGAAAAGCAATAAATACAATGACGGTAAAAAGTATCAGACTACAATGACGGAAAATAAAGTATTAAACTACAATGACGGGGAAATAAAATACCAATCAATTATGACGGGAAATAAAGTACCAAACATGATGACGGTAAATGAAGCACAAAAACTATAATTGCGTGAAATAAAGTACCAAACTATTAAAATGTTAACTGAAGCTAAAAAAAACTACAATGGCGGGAAATAAAGAACCAAGCTATAAAGATGTTAAATGGAGCTAAAAACTACAATGGCGGGAAATAAAGAACCAAACTATAAAGATGTTAAATGAAGAAAAAAAACTACAATGGCGGGAAATAAAAAACCAAACTATAAAGATGTTAACTGAAGCTAAAAAATACAATGACGGGAAATAAAATACCAACTACAATTACTAAAACTAAGGTATCTGATAGACATAAGGTATCTGATAGACAATTGTCTCATTGGCTTCTTGTTTCAATACAAAACAATAATCACGTGAAAAAAGTACCAAACAATAATGAAGCCAAATATAGTACCAAACAATAATGAAGCCAAATATAGTACCAAACAATAATGAAGCCAAATATAGTACCAAACAATAATGAAGCCAAATATAGTACCAACCAATAATGAAGCCAAATATAGTACCAAACAATAATGAAGCCAAATATAGTACCAAACAATAATGAAGCCAAATATAGTACCAAACAATAATGAAGCCAAATATAGTACCAAGCAATAATGAAGCCAAATATAGTACCAAGCAATAATGAAGCCAAATATAGTACCAAGCAATAATGAAGCCAAATATATTACCAAGCAATGACGGGAAATAGATTACCAAGCAATGACGGGAAATAGATTACCAAGCAATAATGACTGAAAATAAAGCAGCAAACTACAATGACGGTAAACAGAGTACCAAACAATCATGACGGCAAATTAAGAACCGCACTGGTCTACAATGAAGGGGAATAAAGTAGCAAACATTAATTATGGCAAATACAGCACCACATTTCAAAGACGGCAAATGTATGACCAAATGATAATGAATGGAAATAAAGAACCAAACAATAATGACGTGAAAAAGTATCAAACAAAAATGACGTGAAAAAGTATCAAACAATAACGACGCCAAATAGATTTATAATTTAGCATTAATTAAGGAAATCAAAACAAAACACATAACCAATAAAACAACAACACAAAAGCTAAAGAGAAAACAACAAAGATTACCAAGCAGCAATGACGGGAAATAAAGCACCAAACAATAATGACGATAAATAGTGTAACAAACTACATTGCCACCAAATAGATTACCAAGCAATAATGAAGGAAAAAAGAACCAAACAATAATGATGAGAAAAAAGTACCAAAAAAATAAGTTTTCCAAAAAGATTACCAATTAAGCATTAATTACGGAAAATAAACTCAAGCATCAAATTTTCAAAGATATAACAATGACAGCAAATACAGAACCACTCTATATTGACTGGCAATAAAAACACCCGGCAAATCACATACAACGACTGTGGGGGTGGGAGGGGGCAAATTAATGTAAACGTTTGATCTATTCAGAATCATTAAATAACCAGTGAAAATAACACTTTTATAAAATTAAAGACATTCAAGAGAAAGAGTTTTTAGATGAACTTCTTCAAACGATTTGTTGTAATTTGTGTTTAATGAACACGAAGACAATGCTGATTATTGCTTGTGTACGGGAAATCTTTAGCTAAAAAACATTGTTTAAAGCAAGATTAAAAGCTTCAAGTCAGATTCTCACTGCTCTGTTTTTAAAGTGTCGTTAAAACTATAAAGGAAGATTATTGGATATAAAATCTGAACTTTCCACTACACAAATAATCGTTGTGATATATTTGATTGGTACAGTATCGGCGTCTTTCATTTTCCTATTGACAAGATATCTCTGCCGTAATAACTACAAGTCTACTCTGATCCAACAAACATTTTTATCAATTTTGTCATTTTCCGGACTAGCTGTGAAAGTAATTATAGTCGATATGACCATAACTATGGAATTGTAAAGACGTTGATGCATTCTTAGCAGGAGATGCTTAGTTTGCCGCCGGTCGCGTGCGTACTCGCTCCGTATAGATTTTAAAACGATTCCGATGTTTTTTCGTTATGATTTTCTGGTTACAAAATATATTGTACACGTTCTTACAATAATGTATAATGTAAACATTTAACATTCTAAAACTACCTTATCTATAACAACGTCTCGTGTTAGATCCATATTATAGTCCCCATTATACTTACAATGAACCGCAGTTTAATTATTGCAATGCGAAATTAATAACAATCATCTCGAGAACAAGACATTTAACTATTATGATAACTAGAACACACCCGCGAAATCACGGGCATTCAGAGCGTAGTTTAAAGTATGTAAAGTGTTGTTGGAAGAATTTTGTAAAATACAGAATGACTGGAGAATTTCAGCAAAAGTATCATAAGTCATAGGTTATTGGGGACAGGAAAATGTTTTTTTACCCTCCACCTTTATTTCCAAAGTTCCCAATTTTTGGTTTTCTATCAATTTCAATATGAACATACATTTAGTATGTTATGAACATTTATTTAAGTAAGGAGTCTGTAATTCAGTGGTTGTCGTTTGTTTATGTGTTACATATTTGTTTTTCGTTCATTTTTTGTACATAAATAAGGCCGCTAGTTTTCTCGTTTGTATTGTTTTACATTGTCATTTCGGGCCTTTTGAAGCTGAGTATGCGGTATGGGGTTTGCTCTTTGTTGAAGACCGTACGGTGACCTATAGTTGTTAATATCTGTGTCATTTTGGTCTCTTGTGGAGAGTTTGAAGCTGAGTATGCGGTATGGGCTTTGCTCTTTGTTGAAGACCGTACGGTGACCTATAGTTGTTAATATCTGTGTCATTTTGGTCTCTTGTGGAGAGTTGTCTTAACATGGCAATCATACCACATGATACATCTTCTTTTTTTTATGTAATTAATGAATTTTGTAAAAGATTTAATGACTGGAGAATTTCAGAAAGAGTATCAAAAGTTCACATGAATAATTTTAGCGCTTATTTGTATATTATGAACATTCATTACTATATAAATAAAGCGTATTTACTTTCAATTCTAAGTTTACTAATCGATCCATGGTGATCATTGATATAGTATACAGACCCTTTCTATTTAATAAACTCTGTGACCGCCGTGGATAGTAAACTTGAAAATGATAGCAGATAAAATTCTGAAAATACACTTTATTCGTAGTATATGTATGTTCAAAGTATACAGAAAAACGCAAACCGGAAGTCTAATCTGACTTAAAATTTCGTACAATGACGGGACAATATCCGGATGCCTTTTTTCTCGTTTTTCCCCTAAAATAACTCAATCTGAATAATCATATGAATGGATGACAAATGCGACTATGCACTGTACCTATAGGACACAGAGGCGTGTTGATTAATTTATTCTGGAAAGAAGAGAAGCGACACCAAAAATGAGGTCTTCTCGTTTAATAGTATAGATACAAGCGCGCGAAAAAAGATAGAAACCATATAGTCGTTGAAGTTGTCAATATTTGTTGCAGCATATTTTTGGTTTTCCGGACTTTGAAATCGTTATTTTAAGAACTGCATGAGGAATCGTGACCGCGATAAAATGCAGAGTTCGCGACTTAAGACGATACAAACTGACAAGTTCTATACTGGTTCTGATAAGATAGCATTGTTTATCATTATCATTTCTAAAATACTAAGTGCTGATGTATTTCTCTTATAAATTTGCCTAAATACTTGAGCCTAAATAAGACTTATTTATTTTCGTTTTTGTTAACTTGCTTATAAAGTGTTCTTTTTCCCACCCTTCCGTCATGGTAATGTCAATGCAAGTTTATTATTTACTAAACACAGATATTAACCTGTTCAGTGCCATACATCAGTGTATCTGGTCAATGTATTCATGTGCTCCCCTATTATTAGTGAATAATAAATCATTGCCGTAGAACTTTGACAACACTTGGGAAATAAGACCATGTGATGAATGGTTAATTAAATTATAATTGTTATACCGAGACATGATAATTCGTTGTTGTTTAAATCGTGTATTTGATTATAATTGGTATATATCATGGCATCTTTTTCTCATCACTAAATACATTGATTGATTGATTGGTGTTAAACACCACTTCCAGCACTGTTGGTTCTTCCGTGGCGGCTCCTTTTTATTGGTGAAGGAAACAGGAGTACACGAAGAGAACCACTGACTTTCTGAGGGAAAACAACAACTGTAGTCCATTAAGATTGGAAATAGGGTATATCAGAGAACCACTGACTTTCTGTGGGAAAACTAACAACCGTAGTCCATTAAGATTGGAAATAGGGTATATCAGAGAACCACTGACTTTCTGAGGGAAAACAACAACTGTAGTTCATTAAGATTGGAAATAGGGTATATCAGAGAACCACTGACTTTCTGAGGGAAAACTAACAACCGTAGTCCATTAAGATTGGAAATAGGGTATATCAGAGAACCACTGACTTTCTGAGGGAAAACTAACAACCGTAGTCCATTAAGATTGGAAATAGGGTATATCAGAGAACCACTGACTTTCTGAGGGAAAACTAACAACCGTAGTCCATTAAGATTGGAAATAGGGTATATCAGAGAACCACTGACTTTCTGATGGAAAACTAACAACCGTAGTCCATTACGATTGGAAATAGGGTCTATCAGAGAACCACTGACTTTCTGTGGGAAAACTAACAACCGTAGTCCATTAAGATTGGAAATAGGGTATATCAGAGAACCACTGACTTTCTGTAGGAAAACTAACAACCGTAGTCCATTAAGATTGGAAATAGAGTATATCAGAGAACCACTGACTTTCTGTTGGAAAACTAACAACCGTAGTCCATTAAGATTGGAAATAGGGTATATCAGAGAACCAATGACTTTCTGTGGGAAAACTAACAACCGTAGTCCATTAAGATTGGAAATAGGGTATATCATTACAACGTGTCATACATACAAAATATATGCATATATTCAAAAATGATATATCTTTTTTCATTTATATTCAGTTTAATAGTAGCAAAAGATCGGTTTTTCATAATCTTATAATCAACATGAGGTTCGCCTTCTGGAATACCTGAGGTCACCTAGAATTTTGTGGATCTAATCAGAAAACGAAGTGGACTTTCAATGTTGACATTGTTTTCCTCTTTGGCTGAACACGACTTATTCATGCGTAACCAATCTCTAGCTAAAAGGTTGGATTGACGGTCGCATGAATACGGCTTTAAAGAGGTCGAATTATTCACTTGCAAGTGAATAATTCATCAGCGTTTTTTTTTTTTTTCTTTGCTATTTTTTTCAATATGAAACCAAATTGGTTGCTAATAACGAATTATTATATCATTATTTCAGTTGTATTAATGATTGAACCAAACGAAATCATATTCTATTTTTTTGTCTTATCTCGTAGCTGGAGCCCATTTAAAACAAGTCCAGTCAATTACAGAAATTATGATAATGAATAAGACATTCGGGACCATAAAACTGATTGATATTCATTCGATACAAATATTTCACCAATCAAGACATTGAATTGAAATATTGAATTTTATGTAAATACACTTTTAATGATTATATAGTTTTCCGAGAACATCTAATATAATCCTAAGCGTTAACTTTGTAACATAACCATACTGATGACTTTCTGATGTTACAATATTTTAAGTGTACAGTTCGATTAGACAGATAACATTGTCTTGATTGTACTTCCTCACGACTGTATCACGGTCCAATAGTCTAGATGGTATAATGTCACGTAAACATGTCTTATAAGCAGAATAACATCTGGAGCTGCTGAGATTTACACGACTTTTCATATTTACTGATGGTTTTTATGGATTTCAATATTAAAATCTAGTAAAGTTCTTGTACCTCGGCCTACTTAGTATTCCATTAAATCTGCATTTATCTACGACAGACATCGCAATATCTATTGTTGCATTGCTTAACGGATACATAGATCGCAAAAAGGTTTGATACTTGAGTTTGAACATTCTTCTCTTCTACTCACAAAATGTGAGTAGTCCAATCCAAAATTATTTAGGCATATGAAACCATCAATGATTATCTGAATTAGTCGTATGATACTTAATTTTGAAATGTTGAATTGCACGAATGAGTATGTTCATACAATGTAAATGCTGATATATTTATTATTTTCTACTCGATTCGTTTGCAATAAATAAACGCATGGCATATGCTTTTTCGCTGCTATTACGCAGTTACTGCGGCTGAGATGTGTTTTGAAATAAACAATAAACAGAATGATCTCCCAACAGAATAAACGGTGCTGTTATTATTTTGTTGGGTACGATGCACATTGAAAACTTAAAACCAAACCTTATAATCATGAATTTATGAATAATCAACTTTAGCACCGGGGAAAATATTTTTACTGAAAATTCAGATACTAAAGTGATCAAGAAGACATAAAAAAAAAAACAATTTATCCGTTCAATAGCATATGTGATTGATTGTTAAAGGGAAAAAAAACAATTAAAATTCACAACCAGTGGTCAGAGTGTCTCTGCGTGAACATCAGAGACACTCTGACCACTGGTTGTGAATTTTAATTAACTCTATATTGACACTGTTTGACTTACTTATTCAGTAGCAGGTCTTCCTGGTTAGCCTTTGTCTATTTGTTTTTCTATTATAATAACTTCTTGTATATATATATATATATATATTTATATAAATAGTAATTGTAACATTCCTATCTTGTCATGTGCACACTTTATTTTGTATACTATGTATTATTATTTCATTCTTTGTACCAATGTGTATACAGTGGTTTTAAAGAATAAAATTGTCTTGTCTTGTCTTGACTTACTGCAACAAAACAATATATAACAGAACGTTATTATTAAACACTGTGACTTTATCCATACAAGGTTACTTAGCATGTCGATTTATCACAAAACACAAAATGTAAGAACATAACAACTACATATTAAATATTACCTATGTAAATAATTTGATGAAGTCAAATAAAAAGTTTGAATAAGAAAGTCTGTATATTCATTTGCTAGATGTAATTGAAATGTCAACATAAACTGATTATGAAATTCAGTCATTAAACTATACGAGTGGATTTTTTTTTATCAAAGTTGGAAGGAACTATAATAATTTTAAAAAAAAATTTACAATAAAAGATTTAGAAAACTGTGGTGTGCCCACTTACACCTTTAAATGTTCTTTAAGTTTTTTGTTGTTTTTTTTTTTTTTTATCTATTTTCCCTCGGTTCTATTAAAAACATTATTTACCAAAAACTATGGATGACAACAAATGCAGGGCGAGAAGTATGCAGAATAAACTCGAAATTCTAGAAAATACAAAATAGCGTCGTCTTAAATTGCTGATAACCAAATCAAATACAAGAGTTTTGCACAGAAGTAAAGACTTTCTCACATGGACTGTCATAGTAAAAAGACAAAACCAAATTTCTTCTTTATTTTAAAATTTAGGAACATCTCAAAAGTATCATTACTCTATCAGTACAGTTTGAAATACTAGTATTTATACTAAATAATCTATGATCATGAACAGCTTAGAGCTTGTCAGATAGCATGTAGTACTTTTTATTCCTTACTCGATGCTTAAAAAGTGTTTTATGGTATCTTTGTTGTTACGTGTTTTATGATATCTTTGTTGTTACGTGTTTTATGATATCTTTGTTGTTACGTGTTTTATGGTATCTTTGTTGTTACGTGTTTTTTTTTTTTTTTTTTTTTTTTGTTCTTTTCTCATTGGTTATGTGTTCTTGCGTTGGTTTGTGTCTGTGTCTTGTCTGGGTTTTTTTTTTTTTTTTTGTGTCTGTGCGTTGTTTACTCTTTCGTTTGTGTGTCTGCGTGTTGTTTTCTCATTAGTGTTTGTGTCTTTGCGTGGTTTTCTTATTGGTTATATGTTGTTTTTTTTTTGTGTCTCTGTATTGTTTCCTCTTGGTTTTTGTGTCTCTGTATTGTTTCCTCATTGGTTTTTGTGTCTTTTATGTGTTGTTTTCTCATTGGTTGAGTGTTTTATGTGTTTCCTTGTTGGTTTTGGTGTCTTTGCCTTTTGTTTTTACTCATTGGTTTGTGCGTCTTTCTGTTCCTTACTTCTTGGTTTTTGTGTGTTGGTAATGTTTTCTCATTTGTTGTGTCTTTGTGTATTTTCTCATTAGCTGTGTATTTTGTGTATATTCTCATTCGATATGTGCCTTAGTGATTTTCTCATTGGCTGTGTCTTTGTGTATTTTCTCATTGCCTATAAGTGTATTTGTGTTGTTTTCTCATTGGTTTTGTGTCTTTGTGTATTTTCTCATTAGTTTCTCTGTCTTTGGGGTTTTTTTTCTTTGGTTTTTGCGTCTTGGTAACGGACTTATGTCTCCCTGCCAATTATTTGATGATCCCTGAAATAGTAAAACTTCATTGGAAAAAGCAAGCTTAATGCATATATAATATCATTGTAGCTTATGATCACTCGGGTAAATTTAACCGCTTCTAGAATACTAGTGAAAATGTAGAGAATATTGCAAATCTTTCAACATGATTAATGATTTTTGAGGAGAGCAAACAAGGCTAAATATTGATTTATTTATACAAAAAATATGCATAAACCTTAATATATGCACACTTTGATGATTATCTGCAATAAAACAAGATCAATTATTTAAAGGACAAAAAAGTAAACCGAAGATACGTAGATTTGCTTTAATGAAAGTATTTGATAACGCAAAATGTGTAAATTTTACAGCTGGCAATTTTTTTTTTTTTTTCGAGAGCAGTACTATGCTACTACGGTACCTATACGCCTTATTTGCACTTGCAATATATTGCAACACAGTTATGCATTGTATTCAACGTGATGGAAAAAAAACGTATTTTTAAAATAGAAAGATGAATAATGAATCTTGATTTATTATCTACTTAAGGAAACAGCTTCAGATTACACACTCTTATATTCTGAAATGAGCAAATTAAGTCTTAGATGCATTATATTTTGTTGTTGTTATTTGCCTTTGAACTAGCTGTCAGTAACTTTCATATCTGTACTAAGTGTCATTTTGTTGTGGGGATGTATACGCACCCTGTCCACTGGTGACCTGTCATGTCCATTCTGTGTTTTTGTTAGATGTATTTCTATTTGTAGAAATGATGAGTTAAGCCTTTTTTAAACTGATTTGTAAGTTATAGTTTCTCTCATGTTGCACTGTTGCACCACTTTCCAGGATAGGTAACATAAAAGGGTTTGGCGCCCAGTGTTGGCGCCCGCTAACGTGTGTATGTGCGCCACTTTCTGTATGTACATGTACCAAATTCATGAGAAGCCTTTAATTCAGTGTCTATGCATCATATTTGTTTTTGAATTTCGTTCATTATTTTTAAACAAAAAATAGGGGTCGTCTCTTACGGAGAGTTGTCTTGTTGCCAATCAAACCACATCATCTTACTTATTTATATACAATGTAGAAAGACAAGACAATGTGTAATGTCCAAAGTAAATTTGTAATCAATTCTAAAGAAACAAAATTATGTTATTCGTTTGATAACCCGTAAAACATCTGATTGATATAAATTTTAAAAATAACCAAGACAATATATTTAAAAAACAAGTGAATAATATAAGTTGCAATAAACTTTTTCCCGATACATTATAATACATAAATATGTTTAAACTTAGTAACACCCAGTGGCAAATATTTCAAATACATCAGGACGAAAACAATAAGATAACCAGATTCGGTAAAGTAGGTAAACTTTTCACTCACACATGAAATGCATCCCTTAAATTTAAATTTGATGAAATAGTTCTTTAATTTAATATACTGAGAGCATTATACAATGCCCACACGAGGCATCGGTTTTAACTAGACATAGCTGTGGTAATCCCACTGAGCGGACAATCTCTTTATGGAACATGGAGATGTGAGACGAAATGACATAAGACCATAATCCACAAGAAATCAAATGACAATGGTATGACAAACAACAGGTTATCAAACGGCCTTCAATACAATACAACTTCCGTATAGCAATGGCCATGCATGTTGCTGCTGGGAGAGAAGACAGCCATATTGTTGTATCCCAATCATTCCTTGTTTATGTTGCTGCTGGGAGAGAAGACAGCCATATTGTTGTATCCCAATCATTCCTTGTCATGACAGTCTGCTTTAATGATTATTATTTTACATAAACTCACTTCTCCTTATTCAGCATGTGTTCAATAATTTAATTTTTGTATCCATATATTTTTCATACTTGAGAGCTTTTAAACCTAATCAATGTATGTGAAAAATATTATTAAAACACTCATTGATCCCCTGAAAATCAATTTTACTTCATTTCTTTTGTTTACTTTCACTTAAGTTCACTTAAACACCTTAAAATTGTTGAAGTAACAAATGATGTTATTAAGCAATTTATTCATTTAAATTGTATCTCATTGTATCAATTGTTTGCTTTCTTCTCTATAAATATTTAGTATTAAGTTGAGAATTTCAACATATTAATAACACATATACAATATGATAGTTCGATCACGGGAAGCCGCGTGAAGGTTTGAATATATCCAATAATATATCATACTCAATAAATCACCTGATTATGTACTGAAGTCATTTTACATGGATGCGGATGGTTTCAACTTTATAAATGCATGATCGCTTGATCCTTCATAATTGTTTTCCTTGGAATGAGTCGATCTAATTTATCGTTACCTCGATATGCTCATGATATAATAAAACCTGATAAACAATACGGAGCATGTAAACCAAGTCATCTATGATTGAATCAGCTGTTTATAAGGGAAAACACTAAAAGCCAGTTATTTCAAAGTAAGCCTCATTTATCCCTACAAAAAACTTCCCATCGTTGAACATTTGTTAACTCTTTTACATTAGTTAATGCGTTCAATCGTTGATGCATACGTATACACATATGGATCAAGTTTTTTTCCAGAGAACCAAATTATGCAATCACAGCTGGTACCTTCATTGACATCCGGAAAACAAATACCACGAGAAAAGATGACAATATTATTCATTGAAATATTCTTTTCTTTGCGTCATGATTAAAAAATTATTTGTCATTATATCAATATTTTACCTCATTTTTTTTTATAAAATCTTAACTATTAAGAAGCAGTTTTCTCCTTTCTCCATTTTACGAAACAACTAAATGTATGGTCATTGTATATAAAATAAAAGAGTCAATTTTAAGTTCATGTGCATATGCAACTAAGCTTGAGAGACAAATGAAATATAGTCAACATTAATGTGAAACAGGTACATTGTACTTGTATATTCTATAACATGTTCCCTACTTAAAAATAATAAAAATTAAGTTTATGTTTTTCTTCAAATAATGCGATATAACTAGTTTTCTCTATGAACTGACATTGATTATTAACTCTATACATCTCATAATTACTCTTTACTTGATAGAACGATGATATCTAGCTATAACCAAATATAGGTCATCGATAAATATTCATCGTATTTATAATTTCAACATAATATCATAACCGATATAAAAGTTATATCTTTAGTTATATTGCATTAAGATTCTATTCTTTGAAGTATTTATCAATTGTCAGCTGGATTCTGAAATAGTTCAACTTAAATAATGTTAATATCTACAATCGTTCGAATAAGTACAACAGTGTGAAAAGTACAAAAGTGTGAAGAGTATAGTAGTGTTATTAACTACAATAGTGTGAATAAGTTCAATAGTGTGAAGAGTATAGTAGTGTTATTAATTACAATAGTGTGAATAAGTGCAATAGTGTGAAGAGTATAGTAGTGTTAACTACAATAGTGTGAATAAGTACAATAGTGTGAAGAGTATAGTAGTGTTAACTACAAAAGTGTGAATAAGTACAATAGTGTGAAGAGTATAGTAGTGTTAACTACAATATTGTGAATAAATAAACATAATATTGTGAACAGTTCATTAGTGCTAACTACAAATAGGTATAATAGTGTAAAAAAGTTTAGAAGTGTTAACTGCAATAGTAGGAATAGGTACAACAGTGTCAAAAAGTACAGTAGTGTTAACTAGCATAGTGTGAATAAGTACAGTTGTGTTAGCAACAATAGTGTGAATAAGTACAGTTGTGTTAGCAACAATAGTGTGAATAAGTTCAATAGAGTGAATACGTACACTAGTGTTGAAAGGTACAATAGTGTTAACTACAATAGTGTGAATAAGTGATATAGTGTGAATACGTACAATAGTGTGAATACGTACACTTGTGTGAATAGATACAATAGCGCGAATAAGTAGTGTTACATTGTGTAACTACAATAGAGATACTACAATAGAGATGATTGCACTCTACATAGGTACAAAAAAACGGTTATTGAATGAGGTATTATAATAGTGTGGAAAATTGTACCAATATTTCATATTTGCAATTGAAGACATTTTAGTATTTTGTTTTAATTTATAAGAATACATGTCTTGAAGTCACCCTTTGTAGAATTTATATGTACCTCTTCACAAAACTATTTGACTCCAATCAATGAGGAATAGTTCAAAACCAGTCTTTGAAATAACGTGAAACTGGACGAAATGTGAAATATCAAAAGATGATTCACTGCACAATGTCTTTGATAGGAATAAATATGCAATACCACTTGATATATCAAAGATTATGTCAATTAAAAATGCAGTTTTGAGTATAAAACTTTCAAGTTTGTAAAAATGAGAGCGTTTTTTTTTATTTTATCAAGTAATGATTTGTTCAATCCTCAAACAAAATATGTATGTCTACATTGCCCATATTTTATGAAACAAAACTGGCGTAATTTTATCAATTTGTTATAATTCTCCATATCTCCGTACCTCCGTTTATTCATAACTTGATTACTTGTCTTATTTTTTTAATAAAATAGTTGTATGTCGTTGTTAAATTTCATGCAATATTGAAATCAATATCTCTTACAGCACACAGTTTTCATATGAAAAAAGATTCGATTGAAATCTTGCTCTTTTGACAAATTCACACAGAATAAAATCAATTTCTTTTCATGGCAGTGTCTTTGAAATTATTTAACAAGTTAAAATCATTTACAATGAGAAGAATCTAGCCGGAATGTATTGAATATGATTATTACAAAAATCAATTTTTATTGGTGAAAGTGATTGTTCTAGTTTTTCCTTAATCTGTCGCTGATTAAATGAATTTTCATGAATATAATACGAGTGTTGAAATCGATTAAATGAAACGTACCTCGTTCTTCCATTAAGCAATGACCTCGCATGTGTCAACCGATATCCAATTTACAAAAATCATTTTATCTCTTATTCATACTTATAATGAATATGGAATGACATGGAAATTCTCTTGTTTAAATGGGAGAAGAATCTCTTTTTTAAGATACTAGACCCTTTTGTTCAACATTTATTTGGTGGTGTTACGTCCGTCCAACAAAGTCTAGCCGAATCATTTTGCCAAGAATTCCACTCAAACCGGTACTAGGGGCCGTCTTAAAATTACAGTGAGGTGAAAGTGTTATCTTTGTTTCTCTCTCCGTGTTGAAGGCCTCGCTGTGTCGTATCTTTGTTTCTCTCTCCGTGTTGAAGGCCTCACTGTGTCGTATCTTTGTTTCTCTCTCCGTGTTGAAGGCCTCACTGTCGTATCTTTGTTTCTCTCTCCGTGTTGAAGGCCTCACTGGGTCGTATCTTTGTTTCTCTCTCCGTGTTGAAGGCCTCACTGGGTCGAACAGCAATAAAAGTGTTGTTCCTTTACTTCCAGGTGTTGTTTGCTGTGAATGAACTGATTTTGAATCCAGGATGGATACCTTATATCTTTTTGTTTTTCTCTATTATAGTAGAAATTCCCATTTCTTTTAGTTCACCTTGATTTATTCCTATATATTAGTTAATATATATTTTTACAGCAGATGTGCTCGATATACATTGCTTATGTATTTTTTTAAAAACTTGCTTAGGGGACGATCATTTGATATTATGGGGGTGGGGGGCTGGATGATTTGTTTTTGATCGGTTATTTAATTTTGTAAACTAAGAGAACAGATTAAATTGAGAATGGAAATGGGGAATGTGCCAAAGAGACAACAACCCGACCATAGAGCAGACAACAGCAGAGATTATTCATTTTCTGCACTATTGAAGTAAGATTTTTCATTTTCATTAAAGCAAGGGACTGATTATTCATTTTCACAACTATATTTATGATATTTGAAAACATACAATTATTTTTAAATGATTTGTTTATTATAAATAATACATGTATAGTCAAGTCATTATGTACCATTTAATCAGAATTAATCACCATCCTCTGCCGAAATGAATTTCGTATATTCCCAATATTGATATGAAGACAAGCGTTTGGTTTTGAAATTTCCTACATGAGGCATTTGCCTCAATGTAGTTACGGACCTGTTAAAATAAAAGTGATGTACGGTTTCCTGAGACAATATACCTCAAGTTAAATGAAACAAATTTTCAGACAATTCAAGTATATTCTACGTGTCATTATGAGCTTTTGAAGACATATATTCATGCCCTTTAAACAAATAGGACCAAGCTTCAATCAGTATTCAAGTTATACAATGCACAATACTAATTTAATTAGGTCTTTCCACTTTTCGTGGAAAGACCTTTTGTTTTTCTTCTGATAACTTTTTTTTTTTTTTTTTTTTTCTTCTGCCGTCTGAGATGCTTTTTTGTCTTACAACATATCGAATGGATTTTTGGCCAATGATGTTGTACAGTAATGGGGGTTTCAAAACTCACCCTGTGTGACCGAACACTTATCTTTATAGGAGTTATCTCCCCGCGTCCCCTTTTTCTTGTTATCGCTATATCTCTAAAACCGTAAAAGATTTTAGCAAACTGTTTTCACCAAATTGTTTGTCTATTCTTTAGAATGATTTGGTTAATTTTGACTGGAGTGATCAGAAGACATCTTATGGGAGTTATTTCCCTTTGAAAATTTAAGATAGGCGATTTGTTGGATAAATTCATACGTTATAAGTCGTAGAGGCCTACAGTCTTTTGATATGAAGTCCTTGGTCCATTTGAAGGAAATTGAGGTCAAGGTCAAAGGTCAAGGTCATGTAATAAATTTTGAATTTTGCTTGTTATCGTTATTCTAAAGAAACTGTGACAGTAAATGATATGATGTGTTTGCCATATAACTGTTTACAAAAAGGCGCAACTTCAACCTATGAAGTCGAAGAGTTTTGGTAAACCCTTATAGGAGTTTTCTCCCCTTTTGTATTTGAAATCTACGGAAGCCGATAAGGGCCATTCAAAAAAAAAAAATTATGTCGTAATTACGACATAGCATGTCGTAATTTCGACATAACATGTCGTTATTACGACATCGCTATGTCGTTATTTCGACATAACATGTCGTTAAAACGACATCGCTATGTCGTAATTTCGACATAACATGTCGTAATAACGACATAGCTATGTCGTAATAACGACATCGCTATATATTTAAAAGAATATGTATTATGATTGCCAAGAGACTAAATGACACAGAAATTAACAACTATAGGTCATCATAATGCCCCCAATAATTAGAAAAGCCCCCGCATAGTCAGCTATAAAAGAGGGACGAAAGATACCAGAGGGAGAGTCCCCGAAATGCTGTGTGGCAGACAGTGTTATTAATTAATAATTAGCTCCCTTGGTAAAACTCCAAATTTCATATTTAATGTATTTCATTGTTAAATAATTTCAAAGTATATATTTGTTTATTGCATAGCTTTTGCTATTTGAATTCATTGGTTACAGATATTTATTTATATTGTAAAGTTTAATATTTGCATCGTCGCAAAATCTCTGGTACCTTCTTTGGTTACCTTCTGTAAGAAACTTATATATTTTATAGATCCCATTGAAGTTAAGCAAAGTACCGATCGCGGAAGGGCTATATAGCCTGTTAAGGTCGATAAAATCTTCTATTTGTTTCTGTCCTACCAAGGCAAGCCAAGCTGTCCACCTCCCTTTAAATAAGCGCAAACTACATGGCTTCTTGTAATAAGGGTGAACTGAAGTATTGATTGCTCTTTTTCTACTTTCAAACGGTGGGCACGATGTTCCTACAACCCCTAGGATCTAAAACAGAATCTTCGAAATTTCATCCGCAAAACAAAATAAAAATGTTAGAAAACACGAACCAATATTAAAACAAAATCAATATATGTTTTAAATTATATTTTTACAGCTCTTGATCATATAGTAAGTAATACCTAGTTTATTTGAGGATTAAAATTACAAAGCTATGTGAAAAAAACGGATGTCCAACGTTACATTTATGAAAAACTGTTTTAACCCTTATGCAAAGTGATCCTATTTCTTATTCTCTGATCTTTTTTATTCTTGGCAGGAACAGCGACATGTGTCGGTTCTTTGTGGCGTTAAAGCCGTTATTTTGCCAAATTTCATTTGACTCGGTGGCTGCATATTAAGCTGGAAAAAGAAAAATGTCCAACGACGTATTTCGTTAACTCAACGACTGAAAGTGAATTTTATAAGTAGATATAGCAGAAAATGAATAAAAAGAGTAAGACAATAATAATATCTAACAAAAGTACAAATATTTGCCTCATTGTTCGTGAGTTCAAATATTGCTGATTCAATAAAATCTTCTCTTCACAGTCGTTTTTCAAACGGTAGCCATTTTGTCCAAGTTGATATTTCATTTTTCAAAGCAGTTAACGCGTATTTTTTATAATTGATCAAAACAATAGTTAGATACACGAAGAGTAAAAAATGCCAAGATTCTTTTCTTATTAACTACATATTTGGGTCTTCAAGGAATAAAATGATTCCACACATTACAAAACGATAGCCAATTTGTCCAAACGTCTGAAAACGTCTAAAATCCGAAAGACGCTAATTTCCGACGTTACATGTGCTAAAGTTTCAATTAAATGTTCATGATAATTAACAACAAATCGTGTTATGAAATTTGGAAAAAGAGGTTGATGATTGCTGCCGAAAAAAAGAATAGTGCATGTTGCTATAGACTCCGCCCGGGACATAGGTTCGAAACAGATTAAATTTTGCAATTTTTATTAATCGTTTATAGCTTTTAACGATTTATTTAATAGAATGGGGAAATGGGGAAAAAATCACATGAACTTCGTCCAACTTTTGCAAAGACAAATTGGAGACACCAAGACAGTCCTCTAAATGTAAAATGCGAATTGAAATTTATGTTGCGGAAGTACTCCGAAATAGACCATTTAAAGTCGTCACTTCAGTAAGGTGCAATCACCAATATTAAACTTTGAGACTTAATACCAGTTCACGGAATGTTTTACTTCGCGATTTGTCCTGCTATTCATGGTATTACTGTCGTGATGAAAGTAATTCCTGTACTAGCGAAGCCGGAACTTTTCGTCATGAAACTTGTGCATGAAATGGAGGTAATTGAAAGACGAATCCCAAACAGCGACGAAAACTGTTTCATCGAATTAATAAAAACCCGGGATTATATTAGCCGTTTTCGCGGACGATCCAGGAGTAGATTACTATATTTTAAAATGTATATCAGAAGTTGAACACTATAGATGACTTGGGAAATAATTCTCAAGCCAAGGTTCAAGTAATTGAAGGGGTGTATTTCGACAACTTGTGTGCCAGGGAAAATACAATTCTATTCAAATTTAACCAAGGGTAAAAATGTTCGATTTACTTGCAGTGTCAGATATATTTGTATTGGGGTTGAATTAAGATATAGAAATTTTACAATGACAGATGATATGCACCTTGAAAGTTAAACATCCTTTGATAAAAGTTTTGTACATCTAAAAAAAAAAAATTTATTGAAAACCGTATACATGTACTTCCGTCCCATCTTTCCTTCCTACATTACTTGCGACAGTTCTGCATTTTTAGTTGAAATAACTTAAAGGGTAAACATTATTAAATCGATTTCCACAATTTGAGGTAACTTATGATAAAATGACATCACAAAACGAACAGAACCAGAATCAACCAACATATAAAAAACCGAATAAAACTTGCAAAAATTAATCGAAGTCAAAAACCCTCTTCGACGCCGCATTTCAAGTGTAACGTGGTGTTGTAGGAATATCGTGCCCAACGTTTGAAAGTAGAAATAGAGCAATCAATACTTCAATTCACCCTTATTACAAGAAGCCATGTAGTTTGCGTTTATTGATTGGGATGTGGAAAGCTTAGCTTGCCTTGTTAGGACTGAATGTCAGTCCACGTATAGTTCCACATATAATTCTTCCAATAAATTGAAGTTTATACCGTAGCCCTTCCATGATACGTCGGTAATTGAATGAACTTTAATGGGATCTATAAAATTTTAAAGTTTCTCACAGAAGGAAACCAAAGAAGGTAACCAAAGATTTTGCGACGATGCAAATATTAAACTTTACAATATAAATAAATATCTTTAACCAATGGATTCAAATAGCAAAAGCTATGCAATTAACAAATATATACTTATTAAGCTTCATGTAAATTATTTAACAATGAAATACATTAAATATGAAATTTGGAGTTTTACCAAGGGAGCTAATAATTAATTAATAACACTGTCTGCCATACAGCATTTCGGAGACTCTCCATCTGGTATCTTTCGTCCCTCTTTTAAAACTGACTATGCGGGGGCTTTTCTAATTATTGGGGGCATTATGATGACCTATAGTTGTTAATTTCTGTGTCATTTAGTCTCTTGGCAATCATAATACATATTCTTTTATATATATAGCGATGTCGTTATTACGTCATAGCTAAATCGTTATAACGACATAGTGATGTCGTTATTACGACATGTTATGTCGAAATTACGACATAGCGATGTCGTTATAACTACATGTTATGTCGAAATAACGACATGGTATGTCGAAATAACGACATAGCGATGTCGAAATAACGACATAGCGATGTCGTAATAACGACATGTTATGTCGAAATTACGACATGCTATGTCGTAATTACGACATAAAATATTTTTTTTAAATGGCCCTTATCGGCTTCCGTAAATTTGTGAGGTCAGTTTTGAAAAAAAGATACATAAAATAGAGAATGTAAATGGGGAATGTGTTAAAGAGACAACAACCCGACCAAAGAGTAAAAACAGAAGAAGGCCACCAATGGGTCTTCAACACAGCAAGAAAGTCCCGCACCCGGCAGGGGACTTCAGCTGGATGTATGAAAATCGTATTCAACATTTTAAAACAATTTTAAAATCTCTTTGAAGACGTATTGCTGCTTTTCAATAATCCGTGAAATTTAGAACAGCTAATTAATCACTTGAAGGCTGTTTTATCATGCATTTAATCTTGTAAAGGGAGAAAAAATAATGTCAATCAATACATCCAGGAAATAATAAAACCGATATTAATGAGTAATTGACAGCAAGGATTTCTGTGTATATGCAGTGTTAGCTGTTCCCACACCGGATACCAGGCACATCAAAGAAATGTCGGACGTGTAACACGCAGTTATACATGGTGTGGTTATAATCCTCAAACTTCGCACTCTGTCGAATATGTCAGGGTCAAAAATTACCTTTTAATTATAAAAAAAAATCTGTTTGATCTCTGATTGTACATTATTATATCAGCTCCTGATCATCTGAATTCTATTATCCTTCTACAATGAAACAAGATATAAACCGATTTTATTATTAACATCTAGAAATCAATTAATTATATATTTTAAATGGATTTTATACTGTTTCATGACGGAAAATATACTATAGTGTTGCTGCACATTGCGTATTCGTTTTAACAGTGAATATGCTTTTTGTTGGTAATGAAATAACACGGAATATCAATGAAAACAAATTGCCGTTTACGTGTAGAATTATCTTATCGTAGATACCAGAATTAAAACGTTTAATGCGAATACCTTAACATAGGTTGTAGCCATAATTTTTTTTTAATATTAACACCCAGTCTTTGATAGAGCCATGCAAAATGCTTACAAGTGGGTCCGGTCCACATGACATGTCAACCAAATAAAATGAAATTTTGCACACATGTTATGATAGTCAAGAGAAAAAAAATCTAACTTTAAAATTTTATTTTAAGCTATTTTTAGATTTAACAGCGCCATCTACTGGAAATGCCTCAATTTCCAAAAAAATCTCCAAAAATATTACATTTTTTTTACTCTAAATATGCTAGATAAAGTTTTGTTTAACTAGTAATTGAATCAATTTTTATAACAAGCATCATTCGTCCTTCAAAACTTGACAAAATGTTAAAGCTTGAGTATAGCTAAATTTTGGGGCTAACCGGTCTAAAAAGGTCATTTAGGCAAATTTTGGATACTTGGTAAAAAGATCAACAAAAGGACATGAAATCTCTTAAAGTACTATGATCTTTTAAATGTTTTAAATATTTCTCGAGGTTTACATGTGTACTACAAGTTTTATGATTTTTGAGCTGGGGTCTTTTACACCGTAACCATGGCAACGGAATAAAAATGGGTTATTTTCACATATTTTTCACAATAATCTGTGTAATTAATCATGAACACTTATTTATCATTTGACACTATCTTATGATATTTGGCATGAAGGTGTATTACAATAAGACTGTATATCTCATAAAATGAAAACTGCCAATTGACCTTGACTTTTGACCTCAAGGTCAAAATACTTGATTTTTTGGTGATTTTTTTTTACTGGAGCACACATTTTTCTCTTCCTTGAAGAATTTTTTAATAATTGACACACAATGTCATCCCCTCAATATGATTTGTCGTGTACCATGGATAATGACCTTGATATTTGACCTTCAAGGTAAAATAAAAGGTCATGGTCAAATATGTAATTCTATATGCCTAAAACAAAACATTCTTTTCTTGCCATGTCAATATGAAAGAGAAGTGTACCGACTGCTTATGAGACAACTATCCACCACAGTTAAAATGGAGTGGTAGTAAGCAATTTATATGCCACAGAACTGGCAAGACCATTTCAGTACAGCTAAGGTTTTCCCTGGGGTCATGTCCCGCTCCTTCGTGTAATGACGTTGGTATTTAGATTTATTTTTTAAAAATAATCAGAACCCCATCCCTTATTCATATTTAATCTTAATTGCCTTTTTAGTTCATCATGGGGGTCTTGCCCTGCCCCTACATACAATTGATGGTTAAATAGCTTGAAATATGTTCATATTCCTACCTTTATAAAAACATATTTTCAATCAGACCTTTGAGTACACCAATGATGTTTTTGCTGGAGTTGGCGCCTCTTATAAACACTGTTCAGATACCCACCCATAAACTATATAGTACTTTAATGAATATATCATGACTAGACCAATTAAGTGTACCATATATTTTGTTCCCATATATTTTGTTCCTCCTGTCCTCACCCCTCGATTCATAAATTTTTTAATTTATTGGAAACAGTGCATATTTCCACTCGCGCACCATATATATTCTTATTTGCAATTGCAGTTTTTTTTTCTGACAAGAGTGACTTCTACAGGGGAGACATTAGTTTTGATTCACTAAAACAGTTCTAACGAGTTGTAGTTAAATTAAAAAGAAAATCGTAGAATTTTGGCTTAATGCAGAAACTTGAAATACTGCTAATTCAGAACTTAATGTGCATGTGTAATAATAATATTAGTATTATTGAGTATTCATGGTGACCCTCAAAAATGTGAGATTTATCAAAGCAAATTTAAATCATGCTGTAACAGAATATTGTACAAAAATGAAAAAAACTCGGCATCACATTGCAGCCTGGGATATATAAATGCAGTTCGCTCGCCTGTCTGTCCGAGCATCTGTTTTTATTGTAAAGTATCTAGTATAATTTATCGTTATCTGATTTTGAAAAAAATATGCCATTGATTTCTAAAGATAACCGGTCAAGACTGAATATGAGCCCAGTTCAAACATTTAGTAGGTGGTGGACATTGAAAATCTGTTGTGTTATTCATATTAATTATTTTTGAATTTATAGAAGGTCTCTTTAGTCAATTTGTTTGATTTCCCAAATATATGCTTACAAAGCCATGAACATTTGACAAATAAAGGCTGTGTTTTGAAAGGTCCAAGAAAGTTGTAAAATTTCTTGAAAAAATGAAAAAGAACTTAATAATAAATATTATTATATCACATCTTCTGACTTTTTTGGGGGATCTTATAATGATATGATGTCGTCGTCATCTGTGTCTGCGTCGTCGTCTGTGTGTATTGATTTTTGGGATGATGGTCCCAACCGTTCAGGACTAAGGGGCCACAAAGGGGGCCAAAAACAAGCATTTTTCTAGTTTCAGGATAATAACTAGTGTATAAGTAGTATTTCTTTTGCTCTGAAATTGTACCACAATGTTTAATACCACAAGTAGAAGGTTGGGATTTATTAAGGGGTTATGGGGATAACAGATTAGAAATTAAGGGCAAAAAAGGGGCCAAAAACCAGCATTTTTCTAGTTTCCAGACAATAACTTGGGTGTTAGTGTATGGATCTCTCTCTGACATTGTACCATATAACATAGGGAAGGCTGGGATTGATTTTGGGGTTAATTATCCAAAACATGGAAGAAGTACTACAAGATTCCGTACTACAAAGGAGAGGCTGGGATTGTGTTTTGGGGTTATTGCACCAAGGGTGTTTCAAAAAGGTAAAGGGGGATTTTTTTTCCCAATTCATTAAAGGGATTCATATTTTTTTTTCAAAATTTTTCAAATTTCGAATTCAATTGCACAGTATTGCGCAATATAATTGTAAGATCTTTGACCACATTTATTTTGTGCCAGAAACCTGTATTATGTCAAAATTTTGATCTCAGTCCAAATACAGACAGTACCAAGCTTAAGTATTGTGTACAAATTTGCGCCAACTGTTCAATGTTCGACCTCTGCGGTTGTATCAGGCTGCGCTCAGCAAAAGCATTTTATTTTAGCAAGGTGGAAAAAAACTGAAAAAGACCTCGTTATGAAGGCTGTGATAAAAATGTAATTCTGACATAAAATATATATAAAGTATTTTCTAAAGTTTGCTTCAGACATTATCTCTTAACCATAAAAAAAGCTTAAGCATGTCGTGAGATGAGAGAATATATTTTTAAGGAAAATAATATTTAGAAATGAAATTGAAAGCACCTTAAGTTAGAAGAACTGAGTTTCCTTAAGACTAAAACTAGTGACTTAAATGTGACCAAGATTCGGAACATAATTTTAATAAAATTAACATTACATTGTTAATGTATCACAAACATTTTCTATTATGGCTTTCAAAATTATGTTTTCCAACTAATCCAATGAAAGTGTGCAAAAACACGACGTTATGCTCACTGAAATTATTATAATATAAATTAAAAACATTGGTTTTCCTGTTTGAATGGTTTACACTAGTCATTTTAGGGACCCTTTTTTTTGCTTGCTGTTCGGTATGAGCCAAGGCTCCGTGTTGAATACCGTACATTGACCTATAATGGTTTACTTTTACAAATTGTGACTTGGATGGAGAGTTGTCTCATTGGCACTCATACCACAGCTTCTTATATCTATGTTAAGTATCAGTGTTGTTTTTTAATTGTAGAAAAGCTGGATATATAGGATCAGACGGTGTTGCCAAAATTACGACAGGATGGGAACTTGAAGTGGATGGAAAAAATGTCAAAATATCATTTTGTAAGTAACTCTTAAAATTAAAGCAATGCCAATTCATAAGGTCAAGTTAAAGGGTTAATTTAACATGTACTACGAGCAAATTTAGGTAGATTCAGTAAATGCAAGACCTGTCAATAAAAGGTTTATTGCAATTTGAATACAAAATATAAACGAGTATTGTCAATAAGGAACTAGATCAACAGTTTACTAATTAATATTTTGCAAAGATAAAAGTAAAACTTTCGCAGTCACTGAAAGCAAGTTTCAGTACTTTATCGGTTGCTGAAAAAAAATCATGCTTGCAGTTACTGAAAGCAAGCTCAATCAATGAAATCCATCTATTGGTAGGGAAATCATGCTCATCAATGTGAAGTATAAATCATGCTCATGGTCACTGAAAGCAAGCTCCGTGTACTTCTTCTGTTGGTGTAGAAATCGTAGTTACTGAAAGAATTCTCAGAGTACTTGAGGTAAAAATCATGATAACAGTTCATTTAAAGCAAACTCACAGTACTTCATCTGTTTATGTAAAAACTTATGCACGCAGTTAATACTGAAAGCAAAGTGTATAAAATCTCATGAATTGGTGGAGAAATCATGCTTGAAATTAACAAATGTATTTCGTCTATTATGTGGGTGCTGTTTATTATGTCATCGTATTAAACAATGTGTTATATTACGGATTACAAATGTGTCGAAGTTTGTGATTGGATAACAACACAGAGATGTCAGTATATATTCAGGAAACTGCCGGGGTATATACGACGTTTTTATCCCCAATTGGAACCTCAAAAACGTCATCATAACACCGGTTACTATGTGACGTAGTCAAAAGCTATCAGACTGTCAGAGGCTCACAGAGGGAAAATAATGACGTGCTTCAGTCAATAATACATCTTTGATACAAAATCACGCATTTTACACTTTTAATACTTAAATTTAATGTTAAAAGTGTTATTATAAATTATTACATACACGATAAAATTATGTTCACAGCAAATTAGAAAATCCTTCACGTATGCCGAACATATCAGGTTGGGTTTTTCAATATACATGTTGTCAACAAATACATGCACTGGAAAATAACATTAAGTCAGGGGTAATCCGTAATATATGTGTAATTCAGGTCTCAGAAAGGGTATATACTGTGACATTCCCGGCTTAGGGCTTATATCACCTTCGCCTTCGGCTCAGGGGATATAAACTCTAAGCCGGGAATGTCACAGTATATACCCTGTCTGAGACCTGAATAACATATAATATCAGGGGCGGATCCAGCCATTTGAAAAGGGGGGTCCCAACCCAGAGTAAAGGGGGATTTCCAACTATATATTCCTATTCAAATGCATTGATCGGCCACAAAAGGGGGGTTCCAACCCCCGGTCCCCCCTTCTGGATCCGTCAATGGTGATATGTATGTATAAATATATCTGAAGTGTGTAAAGTTTTATATACAAACAGTTGTTAAAAATATATATTTGATATAAAAGAAAATGTGTGTAGTGTGTATGCTTTAAATGCACTTTGTGTTTATTCCAGTAACGCTAGTTATTAGCCATGCCCTGCTTGTGCAAGTAAATTAACTCCTTCAATTGACATTTGCATAACTCTACTCAGTCTAGAAATAACCACAATGTCATGACATAATATATCTTATGTTGAAATTTGTATTATAAAAATGAAAAATAACTTTTAATATCAATGAAGAGATGTTATCACTTGTTTTAAGTGTGGGTTGGTTCCATTTAAGTGCATAAATCAATAGGGATGTATGATTGCTATTGAGAAAGACAAAAGGGAAATGCATTATAAAATATTCTTTAGCATACTTGCTGTTTCCACTAGTCATTTTGATGAGAATTTAATCACCGTTAAAGCTATATCTAAAAACATTTGAAAGCAGCAATAAAATTTTAAAGACTTTTTAAAAAATAGGAATAAATGACAAATCGTTTGCACTAATTTATCACTATTCTTATTTTAATTAAAAAACATACCTCATCATTACTTTGTAAAATGGTAATATAGTAATGTGTGAATTTTAATTCATAATTCCACAGGAGAATGCATTTGTTAAGTAAAACACAATTACTTTTTATAGACTAGAATTTACCAATGAATCAATAAATATTCTGTATCCAAATAATGCAACGTCATCATACCATTTTTATAAGCAATAAAACAATACGGAATATTTTTCATATTTTTTGTTTGTTTTCAAAGTTCTTATTCCAAACCAAACTAATTTGAATAAAACCATTTTCTCTATATAAAAAAATAAGAAAAAACCTTAAAGTTACCGTTTTAGACAGTAATTTGTAATGGCATGATTACTGTGATTGCTTAACATGATCCCTGCTCAGTTACAGAGATTTGTAAAAGGACTGTATAGAGGGAGTCGAAGGGGTCCTGGTCCCAAAATTATGGACTTAAAAGCATGAAATCCCGAGGTCCCGATTTTAAAAAAAAAACTTAAATCCCGACATCCCGAAATTCGAAAAAAGAATTCCCGGATCCTGAAACGATCAATCCCGAAATCCCGAGCTTAGAAACACCCGATCCCGACGTCTCGAAAAAGGTCCTGTCCCCTCTATATAGTTTTATATATAGCCATAGTTTTTTTGTAATGACAAGATCAATGCAAATGACGGAAATCTAAAATAATAGGTCACTATGCCATTACAGTGACGGTAATCTGAAATGTCTTAATAACTGTACAGTAGCGGTATCTGTAATGAGTTAATTACTATACAGTGACGGTAATCTGAAAAGCCTTAATTGCTGTACAGTGACGGTAATCTGTAATGAGTCAATAACTGTACAGTGACGGTAATCAGTAATGACTGTAATATCTAAATAACTGTGCAGTGACGGTTATCTGTAATGGATTAATAACTGTACATTGACGATAATCGTTTATGTGTTAAAACAACTGTACATTGACAGTAATATGTATGTTAATTACTATACAGTGACGGTAATTTGTATAATGACAGATATTAGTTATGAGGAGTTTTACGGCCAGCATTTTTCCTGCTATTATTCATTGTAAAAATCAAGCACTTTCCTCAATAGTTTAGTGATACATCTTGTGTTCAAATGAGGTCATTATGTACTTGCATACCGTAATTTCTTACTAAAGCATTTCAGCGATAATTGTCATTGCATTAAACACGTTAACCGCGCAGAAGAGGATTGAACCAGATTTTTGTTCCTAGTTGAGGTTGGAGTTCACTATGTCTGTAGCATTTATCTTTTGTATCATTTTGTTAACTTGGTAGTACCATCCCTTACGCCTATTTGCAACCCATGCTGATATCTTACGAGTAATACGGACATCATCAGATCTAGTAATCCGACACATCAGACGAATACAAGCAATACGCTGTTTGGTAAAACACGAGGACCATCCAATGTCACCTCTGACGGCGGTATGTGATGTATATTTACCGGCTGACAAGAATAACTTAGATGCTTTATTCCGTGAATCGAATTAATCACTGAAAATGTTTTAGTTCCCCAAATGCCTGCTCCGTAGAATAAAACGGGTTCTACCATAGTGGAATATAATTTTGTGTACACACTGTGAGTCATTCCACCAGCACTAATAAACTTTCCATAAAGCGCGCCTAGTGCCCTGCTATCTGACTTCGAAAGTTCCTTAACTGCTTTGTCCATAGTCAAATGCTCGTCGAACCATATTCCCAAGTATTTGTATGAAGAAGTGTACTCAATATCCAAGTCGGGACATTTGAATGGGAAGTCCGATCGACTGACAGGTTTATTCCTGAAATGCATAGCGTTGCTTTTGGTTGGATTTATATCAATTTTCCATTCACGGCACCACTCCGAAACCGTATCTAACATCTTCTTGAGACTTTCCTCGTCCGGGGCAAACAGTGCAATGTCATCTTTATATAAAGGTATAGTCAGCATAGTATCATCGATGCGAACCATCACAATGTAGATTATTGATACGTTCAGCAAGGTCGTTGATGTAGGCGGCAAATAATGTGGGAGACAATAAACAGCCTTGCTTAACTCCACGTCCACATTAAACCATGGTGTATGTCTGTCATTGACACGAACTGTACATCTAACATTTCCATATAAGGACTGTAGAGCAGACAGAAATTTGCCATTTATTCCAACTTTTCGAAGTTTATACCACAATAAATTTCTTGGTACAGAGTCAAAAGCTTTCCGCATATCAATAAAATTAACAAAAGTTGAATGTTTTGAAATTTTCCTGTTTGAAATAACGCTAAATAAATTCCAAATATGCTCTTCACTACTGCGTTTGCTGTGGAATCCATTCTGCTCCTCACAAAGGATATTGTTTCCTCAAAAAAAGCGTTCAGGCGATTATTTAGTACACTACAATATATCTTACTGGGTACGGACACAAGCGTAATTCCCCGGTAATTTGATTGTAGTCGGTTGTCTTGTGTTCCTGGTTTGAGTACTGGATTAACTATCCCTTTGGTCTATTGCTCGGGTACTTTACCCAGTTCAAAGCAGCCGAAACAGATAACATATAACAGTTCAATTGCAATTTCATTTTTGAGCAATTCCGCTATTATTTCATCGCATCCAGCCGCTTTCCGAAGTTTAGCTTGCTCTACAGCAATCACGATTTCTTCCCGTGTAAAAGCACAGTTTAAATTTGATAGGTCCATTTTTCCGCAGAATACTCAGGTGTAGTCGCGTTCAAATTATTAGAAAACAATGTCTCAAAATCTGACTTCCATTTATTCAGCACAATTTCATTTTCCTTCTGAATTTGGTATTTTCATTTCAATTTACGGTTAATTTTATCAAATATCTTCCTTTCAGTAAAACTAGAACACACCCGCGAAATCGCGGGCATATACAGCTTGTGAACTGTTGCAGGATAATTTTTTGTAAAATATATTATGTATGGAGAATTACATAGAAGGTATACCTCCCTTTTTCCAAAGTCCGATATTTGTTTCCTTTCTGTTAAATTCAATTATATTCGTGTTTCTGGCCTACGACCACAATTATTCTTCTCCTTTGCTACAATGCTTCTTTTGGTAAAAGTCAAATCAAATTAAAATTTGCACCGTTTCAAACATGAAATAAATGTAACTGCTTATATATAGACCATTATTAGTCTAAAAAAATATGCTTCTATGACAATTCATCAGTGCTTTTTTTTTTGAGAGCCTTATTAACATGCCAATTGTAGGATTTGAATCATGTATAAATGACTAATACCGACTAAGGCTAATTTGAGGGGTTGTCGATCGGAGGGGTCCTGATCCCGAAATCCCGGGCTTAAAACCATGAAACTGAGATGCAGAATTTAAAGAAATTCATATCCCGAAATCGAAAAATATATTCCCGGATCCCGTAGGGATCAATCCCCAAATCCCGAGCTTAAAAACACCCGATCCTGACGCCCCAAAAAAGGTCCTGCCTCCCTCTAATCTCTACCTTACTTTCATTTTTGCCAAATCACTATTTTCCCTTTTTAAAAACAATAAATTTGCCCCAATTATGGGCATTATGTTTTCTAGTCCGTGCATCCGTGCGTTCTTTTGTTCGGTCGTCCGTCCGTCCGTCTCATCCGTCTGTCCCACTTCAGGTAAAAGTTTTTGGTCGAGGTAGTTTTAGATGAAGTTGAGCATGTTTTACTTATTTTAATATATAAAAAATGATAATATAGGCTATGCCTGTGTCGTTATTTACGTGACGATAAGTGATTGAATGACAATAAAACATGATAATATAGGCTATGCCTGTATCGTTATTTACGTTACGATAAGTGAATGACAATAAAACATGATAATAGAATGAAATTCAAAACAGTGTGGCTGTGGCCATTGATTGACACATTAAATTCATCTATTGACTGGGACAATTTAGGTGAACGTTTGTATGTAACGACCACTGATCATTATGTACTTTTTAAAGACACTTAAACTATGGGGTCACGAAAGGTTCTCAACACCTTAATAAAGTAATTCGAAAAATTAATCAGAAATAACACGATGTTTTGATTTATATCAATTGTATAAATCAAAACATAAAGGTTATTCCTGATTAATTTTTCGAATTATTTTATAATTAAAGGCGTTAAGAAACCTTTGGTGACCCCACAGTTTAAATGTCTATCGTAGGTACGTCGTGAACAGTGGTCGTTACAGACAAACGTTCACATAAATTGTCCCAGTCAATGGATGAATTTAATGTGTCAATCAATGGCCACAGCCACACTGTTTTGAATTTCATTCTATGGGCTATGCCTGTGTCGCTCTTTACGTGACGATAAGTGAATGACAAAAATGATTGTGTTTATTTTCACACGGCCTGGGTCGTTGCTTACACTTGGGACAACATATAACGATTCAGGCAATGTGAAAATGGCTTGCATGAATCTTAAATAAAACATGATAATATAGACTATACCTGTGTGGTTATTTACGTGACAAATAAAACATGATAATTTAGGCTATGCCTGTTTCGTTATTTACGTGACGATAAGTGTGAAAATGGCTTGCACTTGGGACAACATATAACGATTCAGGCAATGTGAAAATGGCTTGCATAAATCTTAAATAAAACATGATAATATAGACTATGCCTGTGTGGTTATTTACGTGACAAATAAAACATGATAATTTAGGCTATGCCTGTGTCGTTATTTACGTGACGATATGTGTTAAAATGGCTTGCATGAATCTTAAATAAAACATGATAATATAGACTATGCCTGTGTCGTTATTTACGTGACAAATAAAACATGATAATCTAGGCTATGCCTGTGTCGTTATTTACGTGACGATAAGTGAATGACAAAAATGATTGTGTTTATTTTCACACAGCCTGGGTCGTTGCTTACACTTGGGACAATGAATAACAAAAATGATTGTGTTTATTTTCACACAGCCTGGGTCGTTGCTTACACTTGGGACAACATTCTTATATAACAATTCAGGCAATGAATCTTAAATAAAACATGATAATATAGGGTATGTAATGTAAATTTTCCAAACTTCTGGAAATATAAACGGAAGAGGAAGTTGTCTATGAATAAAAGCCGGAGTGATGACGGACACATATCCGGACTTCTTTTTTTCCGTTTTTCTCCCAAAATAACCGAAACTGAATAATCATAAGAATGGATGACAAATGAGACTATGCATGGTACCTATAGGACATATAGTCACAATGATCAATTTATTGTGGAAGGAGGAGAAGCGACACCCAAAATGAGGTCTTCTCGTTTAATAGTATAGATACTTTTCTTTTAAAAGTTTCTTTTTGTGCGGTGGGCCCTTAAATTTCAACCATTTCTTTTCGCACTCGCATGATGAGTTCCATTGCATTTGTAATGTTTGGTTCCATTACGGCTTGTAAAAGGACTTCGAACGTTTGTTTATATGTTTCTGTTGAAGAAGCGGTAGTTTTGTATCCATTTCGTTCTTTATCTATTTATGAAATTCGTCATATGCGTTTTGTACATTTTGATTTTTAAAAATATACGGAGTGTTCAATTTTCTCAATAGCATCCAGAACTTTATGTCGCACTTCATCATAAGAAATCATCTGGAATCTTGCGCGCATTTCGTTTTATCTTTACTTCGTTTGCGTAATGATTTGAAATTTCATCAACATTCACTGGGTATTTAATATCACAAGATAAAAGCGAGTGGTCAGGTATGCTTTCTGGGTTATAATTCAAAGTATTTATTACATCTGACATTCTCATTATTTTAAAATCTAAAACGGATTCTACAACTCATATGGCACACAAATGTAATCAACCACCGCAGGGCTTTCAATAGAAGGCGGTAGGCGGCGATTTTCGTCGTCTACTTGAAGGAAATCCGCCGCCTACTTTGCTCAAAATTGTAAAATTAAAAAATCAATAAAAATGACTGAAGGGGAAATTTACGCTGTTGAAACAACCAGGGGATTACCGATAAAGTGTGGTTGATATTTATAACCTTTCCCTATCTACGTGAAGTGACCCGAGTAGTCACGAACGCCTAGGCTGGGATCGCTATCAACAAGGAGAGTAAGGCGAAAACTACTGAAAGTAGAAACCAGCAGAAGGCACCCGAACACCGTCCGTAAACAGACTCCTGATTGGTCGATTTACAACCGGTTTTCTTAAACGACCTACTATTGGTGTAATTGATAGGCGTGTACGAAAATGAGTAAACGAAAACAAAGTGACATCAGTCAATGGATTAGAAAAATACAAAAACAAGGTGCTTTATAAATATTGAATGGAATTACAACTTAATCAAAGGAGAACACTGTATATTTTCACAATGTTAAAATAAAATAAAAAAACAAACAAACGCCAATATAAACAACGTACAGCCACTGACCCACGTTTTCGCAAGGACACCGATCCCACGTTTGTTTTAGATTCAAATCCTATTACATAGAGTGAACTACATGGACATGTTCCTTTATAACTATGTTGGCTTTGTATTAAAAATTAAATAAATTGGTGTCGCAATCTTCTTTTCTTTGTATCTGTAAAGCATCACTGTCATATTTGGGGCCACTTTAGGGTCTTCTGACTTCAATGCACAATACAACGATGTACCCACAATCAATGCCCATGTCAAGGATCATATAATTTATTATCCTGTTAAGGACTTGTCTGCCTCTGTTGTATCTACTGAACTGAATGTTAATGTCCCATTCAATTTATGTTCTATTTTCCCTGAACTCATAGAATTTTAATCTGGTATTAATTTTGTGTATATACATACTCTGTTATAAAATGATTAAAAACATTTTAAGTGAAGCTGAATCCAGGAAATAATTTTATGGTATGTACTATGTGTTTTTAATATAAATAAAAAAGGTGGTAGCTATGAATATAATCTTTAGATGCTTTCCCTGATGTTAACGCATTCAAATATCAGCATACCAGGACACAAATTAAAACTTACATTTTGTAAGTGAATCATGTCGTTATGTTATTTAAAACTTTATCTTTGAATTTAAGATTTTTTTCTCCAAAAATGTCACTTGAATCTTTATTCAAATTTTTTACAAAATCATTGGTTTAATCTCCGTGACAAATTTAATTGTTATTCATTTGGTATTAAGCTGACATGTTCAAATTTTGTGCTTGCTGATCTTTTTGAATGGGTTGGCACATTTAACAACTATATACAGTACTAATTCACACATATAATATATATTTTTGTCACTGCTTTTCTGTCTAAACTATTACATCGAAAATGCATTTCTTAGAGGTATACTTGATTTCTTTTTCTATTTTCAATTCTTATCATACTTACTCTTTTACATTTTCTTTTTGAAAATGTCATTATCATTGATTACATTTGTATTTAGTAAATTAGTATCATTATTAATAAACTAATCATTACAATTTTAATATATTTCTACATGTATACGTTAACAATCATATAATTCTGTTTCAAGTCAAATGAAGAAATATATTCAAGCCACAATTCAACATTATTAATTACATTTCTTTTTATTTAATTTATTTTCAAACAAATGTGTATGTTTTTAAAAATAATTGATTAAAGGGACTTGATAATTTTAAGTTATGTTTTAAGTTACATAGTCCTTATCAATGTCCTATAAATTAATAATAGAGAAGGCCAAAATATAGTCATGATAGTGGTCCCTTCTTCTATTTCAGATCAATTGACAACTGAAGATGTCAGTTGTCAGTCTGACCAAGATGAAGACCAGTCTTCTGTCGGCAGTCACATCACTCAGACTGTATCGACCTCTGAAGGCTTTCAAGATGAAAACCCGTCTTCAGTCTGTCGTCAGTCTGACTCTGTATCAACCATCAACTTGCAAGGAGAAAACAAGCAGAAGTCTTCAGTTTGTTGTCAGATTGGATCCACTGTCCCAAAAGATAATGAAAACCAATCTACAGTCAGTAGTCAACCGATTTTTTCTGTCCAAAAATGCAACCAGATTTCAGAAGACATTGTATTAGATATGATAGAAAAGGCAAGTTTCAAAGAGGAACATCTCCACCAGTACAATATTTGCAATAAATCAGGCTGCACAAAGTTAACGGTAAACGAGATAAATAGACAATCAGCTTTTAGAGACAAATTTCCACACACAAGAATTCACAACAAAGAGCTTTCCTTTTGTGAGCAAACAGGAATATGGTGGCTTGTTTTTGCTGAGGGGAAAGGCATGTTTTGCTTACTTTGTAGAACTCATGACACTATGAACACACAAAATAAGTCAAAAGTCTTCAACCTAGATCCAAGTAATAGATTAAAGAAACCGGCTATATATGGTCATTCAAATTCAAAAATGCACAAAGCTGCAATCGAGGCTGAGCTCATAAGTAGGGTGTCAATTTTCCATAAAGAAGTACAAGAAAAGGAACAAGAGGCTCTCAAGAGCCTGAATCGCTCACCTTAATTCTTTTGGTTAAATCTCTCATCAATGATTATTTTGGCTTTTCAATTTATTTAAATGTTTTTTGGATCGTCCTATTTTCTTCAAAAGCCAAAAAAAAAATAATCATTTTCTCCTATGTTCTATTTTAGCCATAGGAGCTATGTTTCTTGACATACAAGGAAATAAAATATAAAATTTATACTAGATACTCTGAAACTCATTTAGCCTAAGTTTGGCTGAAATTGATACAGCAGTTTCAAAGGAGAAGATTTTTTAAAGTAAGTCAACATGATGAACAAATTGTGAAAAAAGTCTTTAAAGGGCAATAACTCCTTAAGGGGTCAATTGACATTTTTGGTCAAATTGACTTAATTGAAGATCTTACTTTGCTGAACATTATTGCTGTTTACAGTTTATTTCTATCTATAATTATATTCAAGATAATAATCAAAAACAGCAAAATTTCCTTAAAATTATCAATTCAGGGGCAGCAACCCAACAACAGGTTGTCTGATTCATCTGAAAATTTCAGGGCAGATAGAAATTGACCTGATAAACAATATTACCCAACGTCAGATTTGCTCTAAGGCCATAGTTATTATATTTTTAGTTTTACGAAATTTTTTGACAAAACCAATGGGTAGGAGGACGAAAAAAAAAAAAAAAAAAACTGCTGCTGATTTTTTTTTTAATACCAACCGTCAATTTCAAACTTTATTTTTTTTTTTATTCCACCAGGAGATTTTCTACTAGTGTAACAACTATTTTTTTTTCTTGACAAGGTTTGAATTGAAAATCAATGTGCAACAACTTACTAAATCACCAAGAGCATAAATTTAGATTCTTTCATGCAGTTATGAACTAAAAATTTATTTTTTTTGCATGAAAAACACTGGGTCGGAGGAGAAAAAAGAAATAAAAATCAACATTTTTGATTTTATTTTTTTTTTCCTATTTGGCAAAAATTAGGGTAGGAGGGTTCGTAAAACTAAAAATAAAAAAACTACGGCCTAAATGCTTTGGTTTTTGAGTTATCAGCCAAAAACTGCATTTGACCCCTATGTTCTATTTTTAGCAATGGCGACCATGTTTGTTGATAGATCATAACTTCGGATACAATTTACAAACTAGATATCCTAAGGAACATTCAGTTAAAGTTTGGAAGTATTTGGCCCAGTAGTTTCAGAGGAGAAGATTTTTGTAAAAGATTACTAAGATTTACGAAAAATGGTTAAAAATTGACTATAAAGGGCAATAACTCCTAAAGGGGTCAACTGACCATTTCCGTCATGTTGACTTATTTGTAAATCTTACTTTGCTGAACATTATTGCTGTTTACAGTTTATCTCTATCTATAATAATATTCAAGATAATAACCAAAAACAGCAAAATTTCCTTAAAATTACCAATTCAGGGGCAGCAACCCAACAACAGGTTGTCTGATTCATCTGAAAATTTCAGGGCAGATGGATCTTGACCTGATAAACAATATTACCCCATGTCAGATTTGCTCTAAATGCTTTGGTTTTTGAGTTATAAGCCAAAAACTGCATTTGACCCCTATGTTCTATTTTTAGCAATGGCGACCATGTTTGTTGATAGATCATAACTTCGGATACAATTTACAAACTAGATACCCTAAGGAACATTCAATTAAAGTTTGGAAGTATTTGGCCCAGTAGTTTCAGAGGAGAAGATTTTTGTAAAAGATTACTAAGATTTACGAAAAATGGTTAAAAATTGACTATAAAGGGCAATAACTCCTAAAAGGGTCAACTGACCATTTCCGTCATGTTGACTTATTTGTAAATCTTACTTTGCTGAACATTATTCCTGTTTACAGTTTATCTCTATCTATAATAATATTCAAGATAATAACCAAAAACAGCAAAATTTCCTTAAAATTACCAATTCAGGGGCAGCAACCCAACAACGGGTTGTCTGATTCATCTGAAAATTTCAGGGCAGATAGATCTTGACCTGATAAACAATATTACCCCATGTCAGATTTGCTCTAAATGCTTTGGTTTTTGAGTTATAAGCCAAAAACTGCATTTGACCCCTATGTTCTATTTTTAGCAATGGCGACCATGTTTGTTGATAGATCAAAACTTCGGATACAATTTATAAATTAGATACCCTAAGGAACATTCAGTTAAAGTTTGAAAGTATTTGGCCCAGTAGTTTCAGAGGAGAAGATTTTTGTAAAAGATTACTAAGATTTACGAAAAATGGTTAAAAATTGACTATAAAGGGCAATAACTCCTAAAAGGGTCAACTGACCATTTCCGTCATGTTGACTTATTTGTAAATCTTACTTTGCTGAACATTATTCCTGTTTACAGTTTATCTCTATCTATAATAATATTCAAGATAATAACCAAAAACAGCAAAATTTCCTTAAAATTACCAATTCAGGGGCAGCAACCCAACAACGGGTTGTCTGATTCATCTGAAAATTTCAGGGCAGATAGATCTTGACCTGATAAACAATATTACCCCATGTCAGATTTGCTCTAAATGCTTTGGTTTTTGAGTTATAAGCCAAAAACTGCATTTGACCCCTATGTTCTATTTTTAGCAATGGCGACCATGTTTGTTGATAGATCAAAACTTCGGATACAATTTATAAATAAGATACCCTAAGGAACATTCAGTTAAAGTTTGAAAGTATTTGGCCCAGTAGTTTCAGAGGAGAAGATTCTTGAAATAGTTTACGACGACGGACGACGGACGACAGACGACGGACGACGACGGACGCCAAGTGATGGCATAAGCTCACTTGTCCCTTCGGGACAGGTGAGCTAAAAAGCTAGTGATGATGTTTTGTTGGCAGTATTTAATGCGATATATTGGCTCATGAAAGAAGAAATTGCTTCAAGCAAATTAAAGTCACTGCTGCACCTAGTTGAAACAATGGGTTTAGAAAAAATGAGATATTTTGCTTACTCAGGGGCTGGCACTGAAAGGGAAATGTTTCTTTTAGTTGGTAAAACAATGGCAGAAAAGATGTTTGAAGAAATTCGGTGTGCTAATAGCTATGGAATATTAGCTGACGAAGTTACTGATATCGCAGTGGTGCAACAAATGGTTGTTTTTATTCAATATGTCCAACAAACGACAGGTTGCACGAAAGTAATGTTTCTTGACATATAAATGTTTTGAAAAACAGCTCCTCTGCAGATGCAGAAACACTTTATAAATGCATTAAAGAAGTACTGACAAGAAATAACCTAGATGTGAAAAAATGTACAAGTTTAGTAACTGATGGCGCCAGTGTGATGGTTGGCAAGAAGTCTGGTGTTGCCACTCGTTTAAAAACAGACAACCCATCTTTGCTTTCCATACACTGTATATGTCACCGACTTGCACTCTCGTGCACAGATTCTAATACCAGCATAAAGTACATGAATGATTTAGAACGAATATTAAGACAGTTATGGACTTTTTTTGAAAATTCTCCAAAACGGTGTGCCATCCTTACAAAAGTTCAGTTAGAATTACATGCTGTCCATGGAAAAAACTTACCAAAAAACACCAGAAAGAGTCTGACAAAAAAGGTTAAAAAAGCATGCAGCACAAGGTGGTTATCCTTTGACCAGTCTATCAAATCTGTGTATGATGAGTTTGTTGCCATAACTCAAACTTTAAGGAATTTAAAAGAGAAAGATCCGACAGCAGATGGTCTATTGAGGAAAATGAATACTGTTAAATTTCTCGGTGTTACAATAATTTTGCACCATGTCTTACCAAAACTAGCATCACTAAGTAGAGCATTTCAGCAAGGGACCATTAATTTTTCAAGCATAGCATCCTCTATTAACTTTACTACAGATGCATTAGATGACCTGGTTAAGACACAAGAGCCAATGCATGAAATAGAAAAGGAAACGAAAGAAGGTGGTCGATATGAGTCAGTAGAATTGACACCAACTCCTCATCAATTGGAGGAATTGAAAAACTTTCTAGAAAAGTATGTAAGAGCTTTAAAAGAAAATATTGACAGTAGATTTTCAAACGTCTTGCCAGTGTTGACAGCATTTGATGTTTTTAACCCAATGCTTGAACCTGAACGAGATGCACTGTATTTTAAAAATTACGGGGTAGACAAAATTGAAACATTAGTTGATCACTTTTTAATTTCACACCAAACAGAGGAAGACCGAAAGGACTACAGAGATGAAGTTTTAGCTAGCTGGGGGTTGTTTAAGTATGAGCTTCTAAACTACAAACACAACATCCCAAAAGAAATTTCAGAAGGAACAATGAGTATGACAGGTACAACTCCTACACAATGGGCTCTTCAGCAGTTATTAGTCAACAAAGCAAGCTACCATTCATTCAGTCACCTGCTATGCTTCATTGAAATTTTTATGTCAATGCCCGTCTCCAATGCATGGCCTGAACGTGGTGCAAGTGCCATAAAGAGAATAAAAACTAGACTGAGATCGTCATTGAAAGAAGATATGTTACAAACTTTGCTTCATGTAAATATCAATGGTAAGGTGACACATGATTTGGAGACCAATCAAGTTATGCAGCAATGTGTAGCCAATTTCAAAACAGAGAAAAAGAGAAGGAAACTGCCAAACTCTAAACCCAAGACAACTGAAACCGAAAATATAAGTGTCACAGAGCATGCAGATGCTTCTGTACAGGTTGAAATAGATGATCAGGAAATACAACTTGTTAAAGACAAAGTAGAATCAATTTCTAAACTGGCATCAATTTTGGGGATTACTAATGAATCAGATGACTGTGATGAAGAGAGTGAGGATGATAGCAACTTTGACTTTTAGAAACAACAATGTTAAGCCAATTAAAAATACAAGATTTTAATCAATATCAATTATATTTTTCTTTAATTAAGCAGATCCATCATCTGACATAATCATTATCACCATGGGTTTTACTCATTGTTGAAGGCTGTACAGTGACCTATAGTTTGTATGTCTGTGTCATTTTGGTCTCTTGTGGATAGTTGTCTCATTGGCAATCATGCCACATCTTCTTTTTTTTATATGTTTACCTTGACATGTCTGTGAATGTTCATAATTGATCATAGTTCAAATTACAAATTTACATAAAGTCTTGAGATACAGTTAACTCTCGTTGTCTCGAACTCGGTTGACTCGAAATTTCGGATGAATCGAAGTTTTCACGTGGTCCCGAACTTTATTCCATACAAAAGTATGTAATTCGACTCCTGATGAGTCGAAATTGGATGAGTCGAAATTTCGGTTGAGTTGAACTAAATTTACAGTCCCAAGGTTAACAAAAGCATTCAAAAATCATTTTTTATCTCTAACTAATACACATATGTCAAAACATAACCTCCGGGATTTAAATGGATTGAAGAGTTAATCTGACAATACACGTGTAATTAAATTTCCGGTCACTGACCACTGTATTGATTTATGACATGCTATTTCCATGAGTGTTTTCTTAAGATTATCTTTTGTAGAATTTTTATAAATAATTAGTGATAAATTGTTAATGTTCATAAAAAAGTATTTTAATTGTTTACAAAACAATTAATTTGTGATTTACACTAATGAGCTTGGGTGTGTATAAAGTGAGGATTATGGCTTCCGTTGATGATCACCTAATCAAAGAGCTGAATAGCTCTGAGGGGAAAGACGGCCCTTGTTTCTATTTCCTTTTTTTTTTTGGGTAGGGGTTGGGGGGGTTGGGGGGTTATCTTTTGATAGTCTTCATATAAAGAATGAAAAAAAGAACAGCTAGAACATGTGGAAGGTTGACACTATTGGAGTCAATTGTTGTTTAATGTAATTTCGTTTCTTTAGTTTAGGATTCAATTTAGACCAATGGAAGAGATCTGCATCTTCTAAATCTAAAAATTCAATTAAGGCCGTAGTTTTTTTATTTTTAGTTTTACGAACCCTCCTACCCTAATTTTTGCCAAATAGGAAAAAAAATAAAATCAAAAATGTTGATTTTTATTTTTTTTTTCTCCTCCGACCCAGTGTTTTTCATGCAAAAAAAATTTTTAGTTCATAACTGCATGAAAGAATCTAAATTTATGCTCTTGGTGATTTAGTAAGTTATTGCACATTGATTTTCAATTCAAACCTTGTCAAGAAAAAAAAATCTCCTCGTGAAATAAAAAAAAATAAATTTTGAAATTGACGGTTGGTATTAAAAAAAAATCAGCAGCAGCAGTTTTTTTTTTTTTTTTTTTTTTCGTCCTCCTACCCATTGGTTTTGTCAAAAAATTTCGTAAAACTAAAAATATAATAACTATGGCCTAAAGTTGATAGTTAATTATCTAAAATTCAACTAGTTGAATTCTGTCATTTAACAACAACTACAATTATTTTTGAAATCTTAATAGTGTACGACTGAACTGTAGGCTAGGGCCATTTTCCATTTTTTGTGACAGTACTCTTAAAATTTTTAATTTTTTTCTTAAGAAAGTTAGGACTGAAAATATCTATTCAGTTTTAAATTTCCATTGATAAAGTTCCCAGTTATATCTTTCATCACAGGGATACAGGTACTAATAAAAATAACAATATGATTGATGTAAACTGTGTGAAGCTTGTTTCCAAATCCTACATTTTGAAATATTTGTAAAATTTCATGAATAAATAGGTTTAAACTACAAAATGCAACATTTGTAATTTTTTTGTAACTATTACAATGATTATGTTGGTACACAAAATTTAGTTTTAATGAAAGACTTCTTATCATATATACTAAATGTCACATTTTAAGTGTTTATTTTAGTGTATAATTAGCTCATAAATTGAGGTGCTCCTGAATTGGAGGAAGATTCTCAAAACAGAGTTTTACAGAAAAAAATGGAAAAGATCGTTTCTCTCCCCGATCTCATGTAGCCCCTCGGACTTCCTGTTTACTTTGAAAGTTGTTGACCTATAAATTAAAGTATTGCATGTTGATGTTTAAATCATCTACAGCAAACATCATTATGTTTAAATTCAACAAATACTATTTTTTTAATAAGTGCACAATCTTTGAGAATGATTTAAATAACCAGTAAAGGATATCCCTGCTTATGCGTAGTGTGGCATTCCAACAATGACGTCACTATAAAATATAATGTAGGTTGGATATATTTAGAATATCTCATCATACTGATTTTTCCGGATTGTAAAAGAAACGTAAATAGTGTAAAGGAGAGCTCGATATACGATAATTTCGAGAGAAACAGAAGGGAAATGTGTAAAAAAGTGTTTAAAGTCAATTTATTCATTTGTGTCTCCCCATCTCATCATTCTTAGTAAGATTTTTTGGGGGGTTTTCCACACTATAAAAACAAAATGAATGATGTGAGGGAATGTCACTCTGGTCAACCCCATTGGGGATTGACGGCTTCAAGCCGTCTTCCCCAAAAACTACTCAAACGGCGTCTTTAATCTTATTATATGTTCTTTTGAAAACAAAGAGTGAGATAAAACAAAATGAATAGAAATCAAAATTTTCTTAAATCTCTTGTATCCGAGAATAAACAATTTTGTCAGCTATTAGCGACCTGAATGATGAAACTGTCGATTGGAAATTACTCTCTTGGAAAAGCCATAGGATTTTGTTTTTAATTGAAACAATTGAATAAGCAAAAATAACAGTCATTATAATAATAAAAGACTGTGACATACAAATACATCGATCTGATACTAGAATATCGATCCCCTTGTCATATTCACCCGGATTTATTTTAGCTTTACCAAGCTAAGCAAGAGTTGTGTCCCTTAGATTGTCGAACTTCCGGTGTTCGTTTGAGTCGAACTACGTGTATCTCGAAATATTTCTCTGGTCCGGCTGACTTCAACATAACGAGAGTCGACTGTAATTTATAATTTACCTTCCATGTAAAAAGTATTTAGGGTACATCAAATTTTACTCATTATATATAATTTACTAGAGTTGAATTCATACAGTTTTGGTAATATTAGGCAGTAAAACATAAGATGAAAAATTGATACTTTTCAGTTTTTCACCCTTTATACCTGAAATGAAGATCAATACAAATCAACTCAAGAAGTTCAAGTATAATAAAATTTTATTAATGAATAAATATGATTGGATGTGGATCTTTCCCTATATTATCACCATGTCATTGCTATTCTCGAACAACTTCAAATACAAGCCTTAAGTTGAAGTCTGGATCAAATGCATATATAAATGTAATCAATATTTACAGAATATCCAACCATGCTACAAATTTTAATCAAACATTTACATTATCTTCATTAAAAAAATGATGTTTTGAGAGGACCGAAACAGGGTCCAGGAGACTCCCAGAATGCAGGATTTTGCACCATTTTAAAAAAATCAAAGGGCTGAATAGCTCGGAGGGGAAAGACGGCCCTTGTTTCTATTTCATTTTTTTGAGGTGGGGGTTGGGGGTTATCTTTTGATAGTCTTCATATAAAGAATGAAAAAAAGAACATCTAGAACATGTGGAAGGTTGACACTATTGGAATCAATTGTTGTTTAATGTAATTTCGTTTCTTTAGTTTAGGATTCAGTTTAGACCAATGGAAGAGATCTGCATCTTCTAAATCTAAACATTCAATTAAAGTTGATAGTTAATTATCTAAAATTCAACTAGTTGAATTCTGTCATTTAACAACAACTACAATTATTTTTGAAATTTTAATAGTGTACGACTGAACTGTAGGCTAGGGCCATTTTCCATTTTTTGTGACAGTACTCTTAAAATTTTTAATTTTTTTCTTAAGAAAGTTAGGACTGAAAAATCTATTCAGTTTTAAATTTCCATTGATAAAGTTCCCAGTTATATCTCTCATCACAGGGATACAGGTACTAATAAAAATAACAATATGATTGATGTAAACTGTGTGAATCTTGTTTCCAAATCCTACATTTTGAAATATTTGTAAAATTTCATGAATAAATATGTTTAAACTACAAAACACAACATTTGTAATTTTTTTGTAACTATTACAATGATTATGTTGGTACACAAAATTTAGTTTTAATGAAAGACTACTTATCATATACTAAATGTCACATTTTAAGTGTTTATTTTAGTGGATAATTAGCTCATAAATTGAGGTGCTCCTGAATTGGAGGAAGATTCTCAAAACAGAGTTTTACAGAAAAAAACGGAAAAGATCGTTTCTCTCCCCGATTTCATGTAGCCCCTCGGACTTCCTGTTTACTTTGAAAGTTGTTGACCTACAAATTAAAGTATTGCATGTTTTGCAGGGTTGATGTTTAAATCATCTACAGCAAACATCATTATGTTTAAATTCAACAAATACTATTTTTTTAATAAGTGCACAATCTTTGAGAACGATTTAAATAACCAGTGAAGGATATCCCTGCTTATGCGTAGTGTGGCATTCCAACAATGACGTCACTATAAAATATAATGTAGGTTGGATATATTTAGAATATCTCGTCATACTGATTTTTCCGGATTGTAAAAGAAACGTAAATAGTGTAAAGGAGAGCTCGATATACGATAATTTCGAGAGAAACAGAAGGGAAATGTGTAAAAAAGTGTTTAAAGTCAATTTATTCATTTGTGTCTCCCCATCTCATCATTCTTAGTAAGATTTGTTGGGGGGTTTTCCACACTATAAAAACAAAATGAATGATGTGAGGGAATGTCACTCTGGTCAACCCCATTGGGGATTGACGGCTTGAAGCCGTCTTCCCCAAAAAGACCCCCCGCCGTAGGTTCGACGAGCAAGCTCGTCGCCGCGGCAGGCTTCGCCGTCCGCATTGATGGGACTCCTACTTTTTGGTTTTATCCTCCTACTTCTAAACTTATTGAAAGCCCTGCCACCGATCTCCCTTGAGTAGAAATATATGTTAAATCGTTTATTCCTATTCGACCGTTTAACATGGCAAAATTTGTGTCCGATAAAAATTCACAAAATAGATCACCGTTGTAATTATCTGTAGTGTCAATAGTTGTAAGTGGCTTTATATCATCAACACCTTCGATATAGTCTGTATTTGATCCACACCGGGCGTTAAAATCACCACATATGATCGTATATCCTTTCGTTTGATTACTATACACTTGTTGCAATAAGTCATTTAAAAACTTTTCTTGATCACTGGGTCTACTTGAATCGGTCGGGGGTAGATAGCATATGGCAATGGAAAAGTTAAAATCAGAATGTTTCCCTGTGAAACAAATCCATAGAATACCTTCTACACTCCGATCTTGAATTTCAACATAAAAAGAATCATATAGGTTTAAACGAATGAAGGCACCAACCCCACCAGATCCGCGCCTAACTTTACTGTGTATATTTTTCCGATTATGCCCTATCCACTTATAACCGGGTACGTTAAGCTGATTATCATCACGTAAAAATGTTTCACAAACTGCAAATATGTCACAATTAACATGTTCTAATACTAAATTTCTAAAAGTCGAATTATCGTTCTTGTGCATTGACCAACCGCGACAGTTCCATACACATAACCGCAACCTGTCCTAATGACGTCTGTGCATTAACTTGTTGCCGATAAAAAACATTTCACGTTCTTTCCCAACTTCTTTTAAGAGTGTTCTCATGTTGCTCTGGTGAATACGTGTTTCGATTGGCAAATCGTTGTTTATGTACACATTTTTGTAGGTGTTACTATTTTTCAATTGCCGCTTATTACTGAAAATGTTTTTCTTTTGATCAGAACCATTATCTATTTCTACCAAAATTATCCCATTCCAATTTTTATTTCAGCTGACTTGATTTTCACGTCGGGGATACCGAGCCCATCTTTGAAGAGGGATTTTACCTTGTTTACTACGGAAGCCGATAAGGGCCATTCAAAAAAAAAAAATATGTCGTAATTACGACATAGCATGTCGTAATTTCGACATAACATGTCGTTATTACGACATCGCTATGTCGTAATTTCGACATAACATGTCGTTATAACGACATCGCTATGTCGTTATTTCGACATAACATGTCGTTTTAACGACATCGCTATGTATATAAAAGAATGTGTATTATGATTGCCAAGACACTAAATGGCACAGAAATTAACAACTATATGTTATCATAATGCCCCCAATAGTTAGAAAAGCCCCCGCATAGTCAGCTATAAAAGAGGGACGAAAGATACCAGAGGGAGAGGCCCCGGAATGCTGTGTGGCATACAGTGTTAACATTAATTAATTATTAGCTCCCTTGGTAAAACTCCAAATTTCATATTTAAAGTATTTCATTGTTGATTAATTTACATGATGCTTAATAAGTATATATTTGTTAATTGCATATCTTTTGCTATTTGAGTTCATTGGTTAAAGATATTTATTCATATTGTAAAGTTTAATATTTGTATCGTTGGTCAACTTCTTTGGTTACCTTCTGTGAGAAACTTATATAATTTATAGATCCTATTTAAGCCCTTCAAGGTGGAAGGGATGCAGAGTCAGTCAAGGTCTTATAAACCTTCTAGACTACTTGTTCGAACAAATATGTGTGGAATTATATGAGGACTGACATATAGTCCTACCTATAAACAAGCTCTAACTACATGCCTTCGTGTAATAAGGGTGAATTGAAATATTGATTGCTCTCTTTCGACTTTCAAACGTTGGACACGATGTTCCTACAACCTTTAGGATTTAAAACAGAATCTTCGAAATTTCATCCGCAAAACAAAATAAAAATGTTAGAAAACACGAACCAATATTAAAACAAATTCAATATATGTTTCAAATTATGTTTTTACAGCTCTTGACCATATACTAAGTAATATCTAGTATATTTGATGATTAGATTAGCAAAGCTATGTGAAAAAAACCGGATGTCCAACGTTACATTTATGAAAAACTGTTTTAAATCTTATATGTATAGTGATCCTATTTCTTATTCTCTGATCTTCTTGATACTTGGCAGGAACAACGACAGGTGTCGGTTCTTTGTGGCGTTAAAGCCGTTATTTTTGCCAAATTTTATTTGACTCGGTGGCTTCATATTAAGCGGGAATAAGAAAAATGTCCAACGACGTTTTTCGTTATCTCAACGACTGAAAGTGAATTTTGTAAGTAGCAGAAAATGAATAAAAAGAGTAAGACAATAATAATATCTAACAAAAGTACAAATATTTGCCTTATTGTTCGTGAGTTCAAATATTGCTGATTCAATAAAATCTTCTCTACACAGTCGTTTTTCAGACGGTAGCCATTTCGTCCAAGTTGATATTTCATTTTTCAAAGCAGTTAACGCGTATTTTTTATAATTAATCAAAACAAAAGTTAGATACACGAAGAGTAAAAAATGCCAAGATTCTTTTCTTATTAACTACATGTTTGGGTCTTAAAGGAATAAAATGCTTCCACACATTACAAAACAGTAGCCAATTTGTCCAAACGTCGAAAGTTCGAAAGACGCTTATTTCCGTCGTTACATGTGCTAAAGTTTCAATTAAATGTTTGTGATAATTAAAACAAATCGTGTTATGAAATTTGGAAAAACAGGTTGATGATTGCTGCCGAAAAAAAAAATAGCGCATGTTGCTATAGACTCCACCCGGGGACATAGGTTCGACACAGGTTAAATTTTGTAATTTTTATTAATCGTTTATAGCTTTTAACGATTTATTTAAAATAATGGTGAAATGGGGAAAAACACTTCGTCCAACTTTTGCAAAGACAAATTTTAGACACCAAGACAGTCCTCTAAATGTAAAATTCGAATTGAAATTTATATTGTGGAAGTACTCCATAGATCATTTAAAGTCGTCACTTCAGTAAGGTGCAATCACCAATATTAAAAGACTTATACTAGTTCACGGAATGTTTTACTTCGCGATTTGTCCTGCTATTCATGTTATAACTGTCGTGATGAAATTAATTCCTGTACTAGCGAAACCGGAACTTTTCGTCAATATAAACTTGTGCATGAAATGGAGGTACTAGTAATTGAAAGACAAATCCCAAACAGCGACGAAAACCGTTTCATCGAATTTTAAAAACCCGGGATTATTTAAGCCGTTTTCGCGGACGATCCAGGAGTAGATTACTATATTTTAAAATGTATATCAGAAATTAAACACTATAGATGACTTGCGCGGAAATAATTCTCAAGCCAAGGTTCAAGTAATTGAAGGGGTGTATTTCGACAACTTATGTACCAGGGAAAATACAATTCTATTCAAATTTAACCAAGGGTAAAATTGTTCGATTTACTTGCAGAGTGTCAGATATATTTGTATTGGGGTTGAGTTACAATGACAGATAGCTAGATGATATGCACCTTGAAAGTTAAACATCATATGATAAAAGTTTCGTACATCTAAAAAAAAATATCTTTCTTATGGAAAACTGTACCACATCTTTCTATATCTACTTCCGTCCCATCTTTCTTTCCCACATTACTTGCGACAGTAATGCATTTTTAGTTGAAATAACTTAAAGGGTAAACATTATTAAATAGATTTCCACAACTTGAGGTAATTTATGATAAAATGACATCACAAAACGAACAGAACCAGTATTTTGTAATATAATAAATAAATCAACCAACATATAAAAAAAAAAACAAATAAAACTTGCAAAAATTAATCAAAAACCCTCTTCGACGCCGCTTTTTATGTGTAATGTCGTGTTTTAGGAACATCGTGCCCATCGTTTGACAGTAAATACAGAGCAATCGATACGTCCATTCACCCTCATGACAACAAACCATGGAGTTCTGCACTTCTTTAATGAGAGGTGGAAAGCTTTGTTTGCCTTGATAGGACTTGAGGGCAGTCCTCATAGTCCCAGGTTGGTTACTTATTACGTCCAATCAGGATCTATAAAATATATAAGTTTCTCACAGAAGGTAACCAAAGAAGGTGACCAAAGATTTTGCGACGATACAAATATTAAACTTTACAATATAAATAGATATCTTTAATCAATGAATTCAAATAGCAAAAGCTATGCAATTAACAGATATATACTTATTCAGATTCATGTAAATTATTTAACAATGAAATACATTAAATATGAAATTTACTAATTATTAATTAATAACACTGTCTGCCACACAGCATTTCGGGGGCTCTCCCTCTGGTATCTTTCGTCCCTCTTTTATAGCTGATTATGCGGGGGCTTTTCTAGTTATTGGGGGCATTATGATATGACCTATAGTTGTTAATTTCTGTGTCATTTAGTGTCTTGGCAATCATAATACATATTCTTTAATATATATAGTGATGTCGTTATTACGACATAGCTATGTCGTTATTACGACATGTTATGTCGAAATTACGACATAGCGATGTCGTTGTAACGACATATTATGTCGAAATTACGACATAGCGATGTCGTTATAACGACATGTTATGTCGAAATTACGACATGCTATGTCGTAATTACGACATAAATTGTTTTTTTGAATGGCCCTTATCGGCTTCCGTAGTTTACAGTAACCTCGTTATTTTCTTCTTCTTGAGCATAGAGATGTTATTACAGATTGTGATTTGTAATGACTTTTTGACATTATCGCTTGTTATTGAGACGATGATTCGAAATACATTATATGTGTCATTTGAGCCACATCGACTAGTAAATTAATGACATCTAATAAACTCATCATAGGTACCAGGATTAGAATGTGGAACGCAAAACGCTCGTTTTGTCTACAACAGACTTATCAGTGACGCTCGAATAAAAAAATAGAAAAGGGACAAATAAAGTACGAAGTTTTAAATATTGAGGACCGAAAAATCCCTAAGGTAATCTATTCCTTGGGAAGTTATGACATGAACCAACGACCATCACTCAGTCTGAATTACAGGCTCCTGACTTGGGACGGGCACATGTGGTCCGAGACCACAATTATTTCGTAGTGCATTTCTTTTAGAACATAAATGAAAATAAAAAAAATCCCACCTGCGCTTTCTCAAAGAAACTTTTACAGTGTGTTGTACTACTCTTGGGACAAATTATATCAAAATTATAGAAAACTTCATCGGCTCTAACTCAAAATATGAACAATTTTATGTTTAGGGCGTCTTGAAATCTTTTGACAGCTCCCGAAGTGCTAATTTTAAACCTTTTTCAGCTGGACCAAATCACTACTTTCCTTTAAAATTCTGGACCCAAATTTTTTTACAGTGTAATTTGACCCCCCTTCTTGCAATTTGAGGTATTAAACATGGAGAAATAAATTTGGAAGGGATATAAAAATTAATGGCAAGTAACCCACTGTCAACACTAGGGACTAATCAAGGGACGACAATTGTGGTCTCGGACCTAATATACATGTAGAATGTGTCGGGGTTACACGTGGTTGTCAAACCCCTTCCTAGCCTGGGACAGTCTATGTTATAGTCCCAACATAAGAACCTTCCTAGCCTGGGACAGTCTATGTTATAGTCCAACATAAGAACCCCTTCCTAGCCTGGGACAGTCTATGTTATAGTCCAACATAAGAACCTTCCTAGCCTGGGACAGTCTATGTTATAGTCCAACATAAGAACACACTATAAAAAGAAGTTACAAATGGCTTAACTCAATAAATTGTTAAGAAGCACAAATAACCCAAAAAAACTAGAATACTGAGACAGTGATTAGTAATGATATGAAAGTTGTTATCTGAGACGTTTGTGTGTTATAAGATCTTATCACATAATAGCTGCTATTTGAGACGATGATAAGTGGTTTTATATAAATGCTGATATCTGAGATGGTGATTTATGATAACATTATATATGTATAGCTGTTTTGAACATTGATTTGTAATAGCAATATACTAGTAGCTGTATTTATGACTGTAGTCTGTGATATAAGGGTCATTATCAAAAAAAGTGCAAATTTCGACGAGTTAATATTTTGAAAAATGATGTCATTGTTTAAAACTTTTAAATGTGTCCCGCTATTCTATAGTATGGTAGCAACGATATTCAGAAATATGCAATGGGAAAAATGAAGAGTTTCTTCAATTTTAACAATTTTAGGTCATCCTTTGTAAGAATCGTGTCAATGGTGTTACCAATTTAAAGCATACATTTAGGTACTAAATATTGTTGTTCAACATCAAACAACTGTTCCAATTTGTTGTTTAGGTTTAAATTACGACTTATTGACATTATTCATATAGCTGTGCATTCTATTTAAACATAAATTTCAGAATACATTGTCGTAAAAAAGTTGGCTGTCCTAATTATGGCCGTGGTAAATACTAAAAAATACACTTAAACTGAATATATGTGAATTGTATAAGATTAAATGATAATAATATACCTAATCCTTCGTACACGACCTAAAAACACTTTCATTTATGAATAAAGATGAAAAAATGTCGCATTTTTATATAGTAACACCACTGACCCTTCAGTAACTCCAATGACACAAAAGTATCACCAATGACATCACATTTCAAATTTTACCTTTATCAAGTACTGAACACAAAGCCAAGATCACCGAGCAAAAGAAAAAGATGAAAAAATAATTCTTAGGCTAAAAATCTCAAATTATATAACATAACATCCATTACTAAAAATGTCAATAGTGTTACTAAATAGTATCATTGGTGTTACCAGCATACATCAGTTTGTGAAAACTGTGCATATGTAATACATGATATTGTTAAAACATTGTTAAATAAGTATTGTTTTTCATAAATAATATGATGTTTAGCTTGTTAAACATGAAAGAAACACAAAACAATGCTGATTGTCATGATATATTCAGTGGTGTTACTAAACTGGTCAATGGTGTTATTTTATCAAAATGGTCTCACCATTGACAGTAACACCAATGATTTAAGGCGTATTTTAAGATTCAGTTACGAAATAAGTGCTCCATTCCCCTATTCTATATGTTTTTACTGGTGCATGTTTCTATAATCAATATGTTTCATTATTCAAAGTTAAGGAAATGTTTTAAAAAAATGATTTTTATAAAGGGTACACCATGGACACTATTTCCAATTACGATATAACCTTTACTTACTTTTACGATTTTTTCACTAAATCTTCAACATAATTGTTTGTTTTCTTTTGCATAACATGCTTACAGGTAACATTGCTAAGGGAGAAACTGTTGTAAATGCCCAAATCTTGCGAAAGATAACTCTTAAGTTATCCTACTAATTTGTCCTTTGGTAACACGATTGACTTAAAAAATGTTACATTTCCTTTTGGTGAAATTTTTTATTATAAAACCAACATACACCTCCCAAAATCATTAAAAAATGTTTGTATGTATCAAAATGTAATAAAAAGTGATAAATCATAATAACAAATGATATGAATAATAGTCCTATTTCAAGTCTGAAAGGATTTATAGTAAAAAATAACAGTTAATTCTGGCTATCTTCAAGGGTTTAAGAAAACATTAAGGATGTTTTTATAACATTTCATACTGTAAACAGTATATTGTGTATCACTAAACATTCATATCTAACATATGCAAGTGTTATTTTGATTGTCATGTCTGTGACTTAAAAAGACCTAATAACATAGTTTTGCATGTTTTTTAACCGGATTTTTGTGACAAAAATGTCGGTTATTGATTTGGGGATGTACGGCGGTCGGGCGGTCGGGCAGTCGGGCGGCCGGGCGGTCGGGCGGGCGGCAATCAAATGTTGTCCGTGCATTAATTCATGAACCGTTCAACCAAAGCTTTTAAAATTTTAATATGTTGTTACTGACAACTAAATGAAGGTCAAGTTCAATAATGGCGATTTTGACTTTTACCGTTCAGGAGTTATGGTTCTTGAAAGATTGAAAAATGGAGTTTCCAGTCGTGTCCGTGCATTTACGCATGAACTGTTCTACCAAAGCTTCCCAAATTTTAATATGTTGTTACTGATGACAAAATAGAGGTCAAGTTTAATAATGACGATTTTGACTTTTACCGTTCAGGAGTTATGGTTCTTGAAAGATTGAAAAATGGAGTTTCCAGTTGTGTCCGTGCATTTATGCATGAACTGTTCTACCAAAGCTTCCCAAATTTTAATATGTTGTTACTGATGACAAAATAGAGGTCAAGTTAAATAATGACGATTTTGACTTTTACCGTTCAGGAGTTATGGTTCTTGAAAGATTGAAAAATGGTGTTTCCAGTCGTGTCCATGCATTTTCTCATGAACCATTCAACCAAAGCTTTTGAAATTTTTATATGTTGTTACTGATGACAAAATAGAGGTCAAGTTCAATAATGACGATTTTGACTTTTACCGTTCAGGCGTTATGGTTCTTGAAAGATTGTAAAATGGCGTTTCCATTCACGTTGTTGCATTTACTCATGAACCATTCAATCTAAGCTTTTCAAATTTTAATATGTTGATACTGATGACAAAATGGAGGTCAAATTTGATATTGACGATTTTCACTTTCACCATTCATCAGTAATGGTTCTTGTGATATTGCCAGGACACAAATAAATATTAATAAATCCGGTTTGCTGTCGTTGTGACAGCCTCTTGTTTGATAATGACCCATAATCATAGCTGTTTTTGAGACAGGGATTTGTAATAGCCTTATAGACATTTTTGGGGCGTCAGTCTGAGATGACATTAAATGCAGTTATCTGATATGGTCATATGTGATGCCTTTATAGCTGTTATCTGAGATGGTGATTTTGGATGACTTTATAGCTGTTTTTGAGACGGTCATGATAGATAACATAATATATATTAGTTTCTCTAATTCTTACATGATTTATCCTTTTTCCGACCTGTTGATTGGTCTTTTGATCTCAGTTCTTCATTGGTTAAAATTCGATTATAACGTCGAATTTTTCTTGCTTTCCTCTGAATTTCCTATTGAGATGGCATGAAAAGGCGACCATTTCTGATGAAGTCACATAAAAAGAGCACATCTTTTTGCAGATCATTTGAAAAGAAGAAATAAGTTTGCCTGCATATGATTTAAAAATCATTACAGAAACAAATTCCAACACCAAACTTCGTGTAATACGATATTTATCCACTCTCGACAGTTAAATTTTAAAGTATAAAACGCTCGACGAGCCTCGCGTTTTAAATTTGAAAATATAACTGTCTCGAGTGGATAACTATCGTATCACACTCGATGGCATGCAGTGGTAGAACCTATATTCAAACGCTGAGTTGTACCGATATTTTAACTGTTGATCTACACTGAGAATACGATTAAAAAAAGATACAAAAAAATATGAAGTCAATTAGTTTCTATTGATATTACTAGTTTTTCAACATTAACATTCAGACTGTATTTCTACATTCAATACTTATTTCAACAGTAAAAAAATGCATACAACACTAATATTAAGCTGAACTTAGTTTTTTGTCTATTGTAGCTCGTGACAATTTTCATGTATGGGTGAACAGCGAACCAGTAGAAACAACAGTAAGTGTAGTAATATAAGTCCTACAATTATTGCGATTATGTATATGGAATCTCGTAAAAAGTTGTACATTTTAACTGGTTTTAATTATTTACAGACTGATGAAATGAAATGAGCAAAACGGTTTTTAGATGCTATATAGTATTCTAACGTCAGCAAATGTACTATCGTATATGAAATATAAAACGTTAACTGAATAATTTGTCTCTGTATGACCTGAATAACATTTCGTAAGCAGAACAAAATATAATTGCAAAAACTCGAATATTTAATATCCTAAATTGCAAACCAATTTTAGTTGTGCTACAATCATTCACAAAGAAAGTCCCGTCTCGTACCTGCTATACTTGTTATATTTTTGTGCAGAAAATCTGACGATGTTTTCTTATTGAGTTGTTAAATTGAAGAAAATGAAATCTGTTATAAAGTAGAGATAAAGTGTTGATATAAAGGCTTCACCAGATGGTTAATCTTATTCACATTGTGTCATCTTCTGCTTTAATAGATTTAAAAAATCTTGAGAAACACAGGTAAAATATCGTTTGAATGACTTAATTGAAATGAACAGTCCTACAGTAAATTTAGAAAAATGGAAGGCTGATTATAATCACCAAATGGATATCAAAACATCTTAGTGGAAGACAAACTGACAACGCCACGAAAAATCACCGTCTACAAAACACTTGACTGCGAAACACGAACCCCATCAAAAAACCAGGTGTGCAATCAGTGAATAAAAACATCTGGACCGATCATTTGCGGTCATAAGCACAGATCTGATAAGCAATCCAGGATGATGAAAAATGATGTGTTTTTCTGATGAAGGTTAACCTATAAAACCAGTATTCGATGAATTTTGAGATTATCAGAGTGAATAGAGTTAATAGACCAAATGTACAACTTGCACTCATTACGTATATATACTCCTGGAGTAAGATGGAATACAATCAGTCTCGCAGTGATGACAAGCCACTTGCAATGCACCATTAAGGTATTCGTCAAGTTACCAAAATCGACATGTCGATGCTATGCATATTTTGATAAATCGACATTTTCTAAAGCTTGTCATTTTCACTACAACAATATCCACAGGATCTTCTTTGGTTCCACCTTTGACCTTTTATGGTGTGGTCTGCCAAACCAATTAAATGAAATTACGGAACAGGTAAATGTTTTGAATGAAATATGGCATCAAAAGCTTTTGAAGAAATTGAAAGCAAAATAGATAGCTTTAGTGCTTTAGAGGTTCAAGCATCCATTGTCAGTTATGAATGTATCATTTCTGTGATAAAAAGTAACGCATACTAAAATATAAATATAAAATATTAGAATATTTTAAAAAGCAGTGCATTATATAGGTATAAGAATATGTGGTATGGGTGCCAATGAGACAACTCTCCATCCAAGTCACAATTTGTAAAAGTAAACAATTATAGGTCAAAGTACAGCCTTCAACACGGAACCTTGGCTCACACCGAACAGCAAGCAATAAATGGCTCCCAAAATGACAAGTGTTAAACCATTCAAACAGGCAAAACCAACGGTATGGTCTATATAAAAACTAGAAACAAGAAACGCTTATGAACCATATCAACAAACGACAACCACTGACCTAGAACAGGTGCAAACAAATGCAGCGGGTTTGAACGTTTGAATAAGCGCCAACCTTCACCCAACCTGAAACAATAGTGTAACTATATGATTAATTATTAAGAGCATCAAATTTAAATGAAAATTGCACAGTGGAATCTCTACAACACCTGCTTTTTACATTACAGACTATTCTATGATATGTTAAATCTTTCTTCAAATTCTAATATGCATTGAAAAAAAGGTTCTGTGACATTAATATTTGTTTAACCTGAAAGTACAGCATGAGAGTTTGATAATATAATATAAAACCATAACTGATCAATTTCTATGTGAGTTTCATAATTAAAGCAGACTAGAATAAATTCTATGAAAACCATGTACTTCTCTGAGAATAAGATGTTAAAATCGATACTTTATAAATATTCATATCTTTTGAATTGCAATTTCAAATAAACTGCATTAATCAGCTGGTCTGACAATGAGATTTAAAATGACATGGTTACCAACTACTCTCTATCAATGGATTATCGGATTACAGTCTAAATAGGTTTTGATACATGTATGATTTTAATATATCAAATGTGACCTTTGTTGATGAATAATTTCGACATTTATTTATTAGATTATATGTTATGAGTGCCAATGGGACAACTCTCCATCCAACTCATTTTTTGTAAAAGTAAACCATTATAAGCCAAAGTCCGTTAGATTCAACACGGAGCCTTAGTTCACACCGAACAGTAAGCTAAGCTATAAAGGGCCCCCAAAAAATACTAGTGTAAAACCATTCAAACGGGAAAATAAACGGTCCAATCCATTATAAAAAACGAGAAACGAGAAACACTTATGGACCACATCAACATTCGACAACCACTGAACACCAGGTTCCTGACTTAGGACAGGTGCAATCAAATGCAGCGGGTTTAAACGTTTTAATATTTACCAACCTTCACCCTTACCTGAAACAATAATGTAACATCACAACATTGAAAGACACACTATAAACTATCAATTGAAACAAATTGTTGAATAATTAAATTTAGCTTGACCAAAATATGCTGGTACAACTATTTGTAAATGAACTTTTATGAAATATAATATTCAGTCAATCTATAATAATATTTTCAACACATTTTAGTACTACGATAGTAGATACACATGTTGAAAAAAATTATAGACTTGCAGCATAAAAAAAATAAATGAATAACCAACAGTTAATTATTGAAACACCTTTATATCAATCTTTTCAAAAACCAATCAAGAAAATTTCATAACGTACTCTATTTTTTTCCTTAGTTTTTAAGCCTGGCATACAATAGTATGAGACATTATGTTTTTAGTTCGTCTATTTGTCCCGTATCAAGTTTAAGTTTTTGGTTTGGTCAGTTAACTATGAAGTTGTTGTTTCATCCACTAGAAGTTCAGTATGGTGTGATTTATTTTAGATAGTTATAGATATGACAAAAGGATTCTAACGATATTTCGCATATCCCCCTTCAGAGAAAAGGTCAGAGCGAGATCGGGACATCATTTTTGTCACATTTCTAAAATACAATTACTAGTAGGTGTACAATTTTACAAGTAGTCGTTTAGTTTTCCGCTCCACAGTTCTGTCAACTCAACATTTAACCAGCAAGTTTTATTTTTCGGGCCTACGTTTCAGACGAGGAGTTTGATGCTGCCCTGTAATAATTACACATTGGTTTTTTTTCTTTCTTTTCAGTCCTACATTTCAGAAGATGAGTATAATGTTGACCTGTTAGTTATATATTACTTCTCTTTTCCATGTCTACATTTCAGACGAGGGGTTTGATGTCCTGTTTTTTTACATATTGCTTCTTTTTTTCAGGCTTACATTTCAGACGAGGGTTATAATGCTAACCAGTTAGTTAGATATTCTTCTCTTTTTCAGGCTTACATTTCAGACGAGGGGTATGATGGTGACCTGTTAGTTAGATATTGCTTCTATTTTTCAGGCCTACATTTCAGACGAGGAGTATGATGGTGGGTGACCTGTTAGTTAGATATTGCTTCTATTTTTCATGCCTACATTTCAGACGAGGGGTATGATGATGACCTGTTAGTTACATATCGCTTATATTTTTCAGGCCTACATTTCAGACGAGAGGTATGATGATGACCTGTTAGTTACATATTGCTTCTATTTTTCAGGCCTACATTTCAGACGAGGAGTATGATGCTGACCTGTTAGTTAGATATTGCTTCTATTTTTCAGGCCTACATTTCAGACGAGGGGTATGATGATGACCTGTTAGTTACATATCGCTTCTATTTTTCAGGCCTACATTTCAGACGAGAGGTATGATGATGACCTGTTAGTTACATATTGCTTCTATTTTTCAGGCCTACATTTCAGACGAGGAGTATGATGCTGACCTGTTAGTTAGATATTGCTTCTATTTTTCAGGCCTACATTTCAGACGAGGGGTATGATGGTGACCTGTTATTTACATTTTGCTTCTCTTTTTCAGGCCTACATTTCGGACGAAGGGTATGATGCTGACCTGTTATTTACATTTTGCTTCTATTTTTCAGGCCTACATTTCGGACGAGGGGTATAATGCTGACCTGTTATTTACATTTTGCTTCTATTTTCAGGCCTACATTTCAGACGAGGAGTGTAATGCTGACCTGTTAGTTACATATTGCTTCTATTTTTCAGGCCTACATTTCAGACGAGGGGTATGATGTTGACCTGTTTTTCAGTTTTGAATCCCACAAAGGCCATATCTTCAGTGATGTTGACAACGATCGTGACGAAATGATAAATTATATACTTATTGATGACGTATGCGTGGGAGATAGTTATCAAACTGTTCACCATCAGACAAAGAAAACTTCATGAGGGTCACGTGATAGCAGTTTTTGTAGAGAGTAGTGTAACAAACTGTTTTGGTAGTTTTTGTTTTATTGAGAAACTAAACATTGTCAAAAGAATTATTATTAGAATAAGCATTGAGATATATTTTAAGAACGGTGAATGCTAATGGCCAATTTGTGATTCAGCCTACAGAATAAAAACAAATAACAAAGTCTGCCAGAAAAAAATCTTTCGTCACTTGATGGCGCTGTAGTTTTAAGACAATATCAGTTGGCTAGTGTATATAGAAGAACGGAGTTGAAACTTCTTCTGTCAACAGCTTTGCAAATTTCATATCAAAGATGTATATAAATGTAAATGTGTATCACTTTCCTGAAGTTTTGTTTGCCATTTTCCTTTTTTTTTTCCCTTACTTTTATGCAACCGAATCTTCGACGCAGATTATTTTCGATCGTTGAAATATGGTTTGATAATTTTACTGTTAGCTTGCATCAAATTTTTCGTTTTATTTAGTATTTGTATGATAAAACAATTGGATTTTCTTTCAAGCAAGTGTCAAAATATTCACAGTAAAACTTTAAATTGTCGTTTGATATGATTTCAAATAGCTTGTTTTTTATTTGATTTTGTGTTTTAATTCTAGTAAAGGTACGTGATAGATAAATAATTTGAACATCTACAACGCTTTATTTATCGAGCGTAATTAGGAAGCTTCCATTTGATTTTTATGGGGAGATAGGGAGCTATGATGAAATTTAAAAAAAAAAATCAGGACAGGAGTTATCAGTAGGAAGAGAAAAATTAGGCTTGATGAAAATTTATGTAAAAACAAGTGTCAGGATAAACAATAAAATAAAGGCATGATCAAATAGAGTGAAAAATAAAAAAAGTAGAACAGAGAATACAACTAAAAAAGCAGGACAAAATTTCTAATCCTAGCTTCCCCATAAAAATCAAATGATAGCTCCCTTACAATCATTTTAAAGCTATGAATTTATATAGTATTTGAGCAGTTTATTGTGATTTTAAGATTTATTTACAAAATAAAATGTTCACTTTTAATTATACTCTATACGAATACATGACAATAAAATCATACTGGAATTATAGAAGGAACAATGATATACATTTATTAACACAATGAAGAGCTTCAATATGATTCGGGGAAATATTTTGTTTTATCTTACCATCTATGCATTTCTAGGAATATGATTGGTTAAAAGCGTCCGCCTGAAGACCGTGTATATTTCATAGGCGGATCCAGGGGGGCCTTGGGGGCCCGCCCCCCCCCCCCCCTTTTCGTGGGAAAAATTTGGTTGATTATATAGGGAATCATTGAAACATGACTGGAGCGGGCCCCGCCTTAGGAAAAGTTCTGGATCCGCTAATTTCATATTAGATTAGTAGGGAGGCGGGGCTTATCTCATACACGGTCAGTAGTGGAGTTACGTCCCTTTATATTCCATATTAGGTAAGAAGGGAGGCGGGGCTTATTTCATACCCCGTTAGTAATGGTGTTACGTCCCTTTATAAAAACAAAACGGTACTGAGAAAAATCTTAAAGGTTTCAACAGACGAAGAAATTGATGATTAAGATTGAAATAAAGTCATAAAACACTTTTAAACCTAACAAGTTGTTATTGACACAATTTGTTGGCATCTGTTTTTATAGGATCAATGGAAGTAGTTTCTTAATCACGCTAACAAGACTTGCTCATTTTGATAGGTCACTAGTCTAAATTTCACATGTTAAGATAGTCGGTAAGATAAATTCGTTACATAGTGTGTTAGTGACCTAATACGGTATATATGGGGTCAGTAAATTTCATATGGGGATTCGAGCAATAAACCACCACTCGTTATTTTTTGTTTTAGACTTATGCACAGTAAACATCTCCTGTTGTCAAAGTTGTAAACCCTTAATTTTGGCAAAAATTAGCGGAACGGAACGAAATTTAAACTTGATCTGTAACTCATCATGGTTAACTCACATACCAAAAATCAGCCCAATCAGGGGCGTTGCTACCCGGAGGCACGACAGCACGTGCATCCACGTCGTTTTTACAAAAAAAAAGAAAAAACAAGAAAGAAAAAAAAGCAGAAGAGAGAGAGATGAGTTGATCAATCGGAATCGGAGACTGTTGGTGTCTTTTCCGTCTATCCCGGATATTAGTTTGACAACCTAGTTACAAGTGTTGATGAAGCTGTTCGTTCAGAAAAAGATCGTAGCTCCAAAGTTGCGTGCACATTGATTCGGCATGCAAAAAAAGAAATGGCAAAAGAAAAATTTATAAATTGAATGTTAAAGGAAACACCTATGTTGTCACTTTTTTTTTTGATGAAATATCATTAGATAACGACATTTGGTTTCAAAATAATTTTTTTTTTGGAGATTATGACAAAATCGGAAGGTTACTTGCATCTCGCGTCAAGTTATCAGAAAATCGCTTCTTTGTGCTGTATCTCACGGCTTCATCGTGTTGTAGGAAATATCACAAACGAACAAATCTCAATATTGTCTGAAACATACGAAACTGACCTAGCATATAATTTTGACGAATTCAATTGGGAAGTCGCTCGATGCCGAACACGTACGCTGGTTTATAACATCTCGCGAGTGCTACCATGCCATGATGGCCCTGAGATCTATCAGTCACGGTACTACGTATGTAATTGAAAACAAATGTACGATCAACAATGAACAACGAAAGTTACATAGCATTACTGCATGTTCATCGGGATTTCAATGTGAATGTTGACAAAGTAATAGAGAAGTTTGTTTCTGCCCAGACACGAAGAGCAGATTTTGGACAATTTTGAGTAAATTCTGTATCACAAATATTTGTTGTTTATGTATTACTATATTCAGAAGATTTATTAATAGTTTTACATTCATAAATTTTTATCTACATATAGCTCCTCTTTTAACCGTCCTATGACCGAAAACCGAAAGAAAAAATAATTTCTGCATAATATATATATAGGGTCCCAAAATTTTTTCGCCTCGCTCCGCTCGGCGGTTGTTGCTTCCACATCGTTTCTTTCTAGCTACGCCCCTGCCAATATCTGAAGGCTCCGTATAATGGTTTGTTGCGGAATTACGGAATGACGCGGGAATGACGGACAAGGGTAAAACTATATGGCACCGACAACTTTGTAGAAAAGTGTCTACAGAAAATGAAGAAAAATATTAAAATGGCATTTTCACCATTGATAGATGCTGATTATTTTAATTCTTGAATACCTCAGTATTTGGATGTTGGCTTCTTATCATGTTGAGATTCTGATATCCCCTCACATCATTATTTTCGCTCAAATATCCGATGCCCACTAAAATGTTGGTATTTCATACAACAAAACAGGAGCAGTGAAGCTATTTCACACTAGATTTAAAAAGTCTTTCAATCTTTTCTAAAATTCATAGCATCACAGCACCGTATGCACTTTTTTATTGTTCTAACAAAAAGGCTGAAACCTCATGTTTTTTCGGATACAATGTACTAGATTAGTGAAGAAGTTCTTCAATGCAAATTTTAACAAAATTTAATATAACCCCATTGACAGTTGTAGTTTTATATAAAAAATATCCTGAATAGCAACATGTAAGATTATTTTTTTATACTTAATTTAGCTATACTCAAATATTTAAGACTATTCTTAACTTTGAGTAAAAAAATATCTGATCTATCCTACATTTCAGTTGACCACTTTAGCCGTGTGTATTCAATAGAAGTCCGTCCATATCAGACAGACACGAATCAGCGAATGCCAAACAAATGCTGAAAATAACACATTGCTCAAAATGTAGTTGCTATAAAAGTAATTTCACAGGGGTTGCATATTTCTATATTTATTGAGTTTATTTAATAATAAGGTTAATGTCAATAGCAAGAGGTACGTAGGATTGATTAATTAAACGAATAGTTATTTTAACACTGCATTAATACCAATTACCAATTTGTGCCCCTTCTATCTAATAAACTATTGCTACCAATGTGTTTAGCCTTTTTTTATCGAACCAAATTGATTTATTTCCAAATCGTCTGTCACCTCTTGCTATTGGGTAAAATTTAAAATTCTACGGATTAACTGCAATAATCCCAAGTTAAATTCTAATCCTAGACCTTGGTTGAAGAAATTGAACAATTGATATTGAAGACGCAATTGGAACAATGGACAACCTATGCAGCAGAGATTTTGATGAAATAAAATTATCTTCATCGTATGATTTTTACTAAACTGTTTAGCTTTCCATACATTGATAGATAAATGTTTTGCCCAAACCTGTACTTACAATTGAAAGACTCTTAATGTGGGTTACATCACTATCCCGGCCAGTGGGATCGCCGCCAGAAAATTAGCGAATCCCCGCCGCGTTCTGTTTCAAGTCAGGAGCCTGTTTTATTTGTTCGTTGTTTTGTACATAAGTCAGGTCGTCAGTTTTCTCGGTTGAATTATTTTACATGTGTCATTTCCTAGCTATTTATAACTGACTACTCGTATGTGGTATGAGGTTTGCTCATTGTCGAAAGCCGTACGGTGACATTTAAGTTGTTAGCTTCGATGTCATTTGTTCTCTGGTGAAGAGGTGTCTCATTGGCAATCATACCATCTCTATGGTTTTATATCTACAAAGAGCAAGAGACGAAGATATTATTGGGAAATTCAAACCCATAAGCCGAAGACAAACTGTCGGTCAACGCCATGGCAAAACGAAAGGAAAGAAAAACGACAAAAGTCTACAAAACGCTAATTTAAGAGACACTTTAAGTCATATTTCAAGTTTCCTTTGAAAAGAATTAGAAAAAAAGGATAGCTACTGTCAGGTAAAATTAATTTAAATGTTCGTCAACCCTCGTGTCCTAAATATTTCTTAAACCAGAAGTGATGAAATGTTATCTGACAAGTGTTCGTCTTTAAATCTCAGCCTAGTACATTGTATCAACTGTATTTCTATAGACCTTTAGGGAACTACCATTTGATTTTTATGGGGGGGGGGAGGGGGCTAGGATGAAAAATTGTGTCCTGCCTTTTTTTTTTAGTTGTAATCTCTGTCCTGCCTTTTTATTTTTCAGTCTATTCGGTCCTGCCCTTTTTTTCTTAGCTTATCCTGACTTTTTTTACAACAATTGTCATCCTGCCTTTTTTTTTGCCAAGTTACTCATCCTGCCTTTTTTTTTTAACTCAAAATCCTGTCCTGCCTTTTTTTTCAAATTTCATCCTCGCCATACTAATTTCCAAATTGTACACAAGAAACTAAAATTAAAAAAATACAAGACTAACGAAGGCCAGAGGCTCCTGACTTGGGACAGGCGCAAAAATGCGGCGGGGTTAAACATGTTTATGAGATCTCAACCCTCCCCCTATACCTCTAGCCAATGTAGAAAAGTAAATGCATAACAATACGCACATTTAAAATTCAATTCAAAAGAAGTCCGAGTCTGATGTCAGAAGATGTAACCAAAGAAAATAAACAAAATGACAATAATACATAAATAACAACAGACTACTAGCAGTTAACTGACATGCCAGCTCCAGACTTCAATTAAACTGATTGAAAGATTATGATTTCATCATATGAATATCAGGCACAATCCTTCCCGTTAGGGGTTTAGTATCATACCATCATAACATATATGAGAAGAACATAACCCGTGTCATGTCAACAACTGGTTTTTGAATAAATGTGTTTAGTTCCGTTGCAAAGACCCTATAAGTGAATCAATATTAACGCCAAAATAAGCAATCTTTAATGACCTGACAACAGTATCGTAACTATATCCCTTCTTGATAAGTCTATTTAAAGGTTTTGTTAGTTTCTGAGGTGAATACTGACATTTTTGTGCTTTATAAAGAATATTTCCATAAAAAATTGGATGTGAAATACCTGAACGTATAAGAAGTCTGCATGTTGAGCTATATTTACGAATGATGTCCTTATACCGATGATAAAATTTAGTAAATGTTTTGACTAGTTTGTGATATCGAAAACCCTGGTGTAATAATTTTTCAGTAATACATAAATTTCTCTCGTTAAAATCTAAAACATTGTTACATACACGAGCGAATCGTACAAGTTGAGATATATAAACACCGTAAGATGGTGACAATGGAACGTCACCATCTAAAAATGGATAATTAACGATAGGAAATGAAAAATCATCTCTTTTATCATAAATTTTAGTATTAAGCTTTCCGTTAGTGATATAGATATCTGTATTGTTTGACCTTCGTCTGCATTGTTTTTGCTCTAGGTATTTTTTTAAATACAAATTTTGTATTTTGCATAAGTCTTAATACTGTTTTGGTGTATTGTAAGGTTGACAAAGTGTACAGTGAAGCCCCTTTTTAAAATCACAACCTTAAGTTCTATTAAATTGAGAATAGAAATGGGGAATGTGTCAAAGCGACAACAACCCGACCAAAGAGTAGAAAACAGCCGAAGGCCACCAATGGGTCTTCAACACAGCGAGAAAATCCGGCACCCGGAGGCATGCTTCAGCTGGTCCCTAAGCAAAACCGGTACTAGTTCAGTGATAATGGAAGTCAAACTAAACTCCTAAGTACATGTATATATAAATGAACTAAAAATAACAATCATATACAAGAGTAATAAAGGCCAGAGTCTCCTGACTTGTGACAGGCACACAAATGCAGCGGGGTTCAACATGTTTTGTGAGATTTCAACCTCCCCCCCATAGCTGTAGCCAATGTTGAAAAACAAACATACTATGTTGTGATGTTATACTATTGTTTCAGAAAAAAGGGAGAAGGTTTGGTATACCATTAAAACGTTTAATCCCGCTGCAAATGTTTGCACCTGTCCTAAGTCAGGAATCTGATGTACAGTAGTTGTGGTTTGTTTATGTTATACGTGTTTCTCGTTTCTCGTTTTTTTATATAGATTAGACCGTTGGTTTTCCCGTTTGAATGGTTTTAATTTTGGGGCCCTTTATAGCTTGTTGTTCGGTGTGAGCCAAGGCTCCGTGTTGAAGGCCGTACATTGACCTATAATGGTTTACTTTTATAAATTATTATTTGGATGGAGAGTTGTCTCATTGGCACTCATACCACATTTTCCTATATCTATATACGGCAAGACGCACAATAAAACACCCGGCCACAATCCATCTGGAGGTCCTGCGATTATCTCAGTTTTTGTTTGTTACCCTGGTTTGTCTCTTCTTAACAAATAAACCAGATTTACACACCGGAAAACTACATTTTGTACTACCACCTTAATTAAAAAAAAAAACACATATGAAAGGGATGCAAAAGATAGCAAAGGGACATTAAAACTCATAGCCATAGGTCGAAAATAAAATGACAAAAACATGCAAAAAGACCAAAACCCAAACAACAGTATACAAAATACAAAATAGAAGCAACACGAACCCCACCAAACCATTGGTGATATCGTGTACTCCGGAAGGTTACGCAGATCCTGCTCCACAAGTGGCACCATTGTGTTGTTCATTTTTAAATTATAACCCCGGTAGTAAGTCTATATATATTATTTGGTAGGCCATATTCGATAGGCAATAATTTGAGTCATGATAAGGTTGTAAACAAGACTTGTCCTTTACCACGCCATCGCATGTGCTGATGTCTTTGTAAAAGTTAAACTGTTTATTTTCAAGAGGATATATATTGATCTTGTTTGTTGTTATTATGTGATGACGGTTTTCAAACTACAGTAACTATCAAGAGTTCACTGAGTATTTATAGTTATCATTGGCTTTCAAATTTGTTCGTTTTCAGAGTCCTGATGATGGTAAATCCAGAAATCCGCTTCACACGCATCAAATTTATAAAGTAGTATCATTTTTATGTTCTATCACTCGGTTAATACTTCTACTGGGAAACTGGTAGTCCCCGAAATTATAAACAGCTCACTAGTCGGTACTGACATGATTTATAACATACATATACATGTAAAGTAGATAGATTACGAAATCAATTCCAACTTAAATCCGGGGAGGATCGCAGGTGTTCCGAAAATTAAAGCAGCTTCTTCCCCACTCGTGGTACCCGTCATGTTTCTCCTTTATAAATACACACACCGTGATAAGTATAATTCGGTAGATCACATTCGAGGAAAAGAGGACGGAATCATGGCTACGACAGTTGGAACATATCTCTCATCAACTTTGAATCAGATATTTCTTAACGGTCAACCAAATAGGGAAGACTTAACTGTATGTGTTGTATTTTTTATTTTAAGTTGGATAGATGCGTTCATCATAGTCACCTATTTTGAATTATGTAGTGAGAGGACATCATGTTTATGAGCGTGAAGTTTAAGAATAGAGATGGCTTCTTTTCATTCTTCATTAGAAGCTCTTGTACGAAGTTTGCCTCATATAAATAAAGGAGCAAGTCAGAAGGAAGAGGAGCATAGTTGGTTTCCAAAGGAATGCCGCCGTCGGATTGTTTGTTAAAAACACATCGTCCAAAAATCTGTTAAATTTGTTGTCAATAAAAAATCGAGTAGCTTGATAATTTCAGTTTCTATATGAGTCCTAATAAAGTTTGGCCCTAAATGATTAAGTCTATTTCCAGAAGAATAAAACTAAACTTGAGTTTCCGTCATGAAAAGACACAAATACATTTGCTATAGATCAGTTATCATTTTTATATCATATATTAATATTGTGAAATACCAGCTGTTCGAATGCATTAACTTGGCAAAAGCTTCCTTTATACAGCGACTCCGAGCGGATATTTTGCAGCATCAATGTTTTAGTAAACATGATAAATCGGTAAAATATTCTAGTCTTTAAGATAAAATTGAGAAAGGAAATGGGGAATGTGTCAAAGCGACAACAACCCGACCATAGAGCAGACAACAGCCTATATTGATCCATTTGTTAAATGGTTCGTGTTGCTCAGTCTATAGTTTTTTATGTTGTGTTTTGTGTAATATTATTGGTCTTTTTCTCTTCTTTTTTTTTATACATGGCGATGTCTGTACATTTTCGACTTGTGAGTTTGAATGTCAATCTAGTATCTTCATTTAAGCTACTGTCTTTATAATTGAGTGATAATCTGTTTGAAGCTTCTTCTGTATTTAGTGCTTGTGTTTTAATAACTGTGAAAATCTTTCAGAGGCTATGTATGTCGATTTTTTTTTTGTTAACAATGAAAGGGTATACTTACGTTTAAGAGGTTATATCCATCTTGTTGGCAATAATTGCTTGTGCCTTTGTATTCGTGCTTTTTCTTTAAGACGCTATATATGGGCGGTCTGGGTTTTTTTTTAGATATGCTGATGTCATTATAATTATACCAATTTTCCAGATGTTTTTTTCTTTCTTCTTTTGATCATTTGATGCCTGTATATTTTGTCATCTTAATGCATTTGTATCTGCCTCGTTACAATTTGTTGAAGGCTTTGCATAAAAAATATCGAGTTGATATCGAGAACGGTTGTTTTACATAATTTTGGTGTTTAAAGCTCTTTTAATAAATGTGTAACGTCGGTCAGAACTCTTTTCAAGCTTGATTTACCTTCATAAGGAACACTAAAAACGAAATTAATGTGTAAATTACTAGATGAGTTTATTACTATTAAGATCATGTGAAAACCACTGGCATCTGAGATCAATTTAACAGGCTGATGGAACTGAAATATTTTTCTTCCTACTTTCTAGATTAACCGCGAATTTATAAAAACTCAAGTTGAGTAACTGTGTGTCGATTTATATATTAAGACATATACGTGACAGAAAAGCAATTGCTAACTCAATCTAAACTCACGTTTTCTTTATGAAGTTGAAACTAAATAATCACTAGTGGACATATTCGACCCAGTCATGATATTATAGATTGGACGTATCCAAAGATCTTCAGTAACATTCATCAAGAACTCATATCATCAAACAATATTTTATATAATCTGTTTTATTACTGCTGCTCTTTTTGCAGATATACTGCAATGTATGATTATATATTATTTGGCAATCGCCAATGGCAGTCAGCAGGGTTAAAGAACATCAGTTGTTCGACCTGTTAGTCAAATGCGTTTTGTTTAAATATACTTCTTCACTTTTTTGGTCTTTTGGAAAATGTTGTTTGTGCTGTATTTAGACCCTTCTACAACGAAATTTGTTTTACATGCACACGTATAAAAATTGCGGTTTTTATCCAACGCAATTATAGGTTTGAACGTAGTTTTCAATTTAGACTCGTTTATATATATATAAGAATTAATAATAATCATTATAATAAATTGTTTGTAATTATACTGCTCTTTAAGGGCGTCCTTGATTGACAATAAAAAATATTGTATTGTATTGTATTGTATTGTATTGTATTGTATTGTATTGTATTGTATTGTATTGTATTGTATTGTATTGTATTGTATTGTATTGTATACATTGCAGTATATTGATGAGTTGATGTTTAGACGAGTTTTATAAACAGAATGTACATAGCCATGTATAACCATCACAGCTGGTGATCCGATGGATAAATTTGTTGTAGAGTTGTCACTGGTGGTGGGCGTAGGAGGGGTCCTGACCCCGAAATCCCGGGCTTAATGACACGAAATCTCGAGGTCCCTAATATAAATAAATCTAAATCCCGACATCCCGAAATTCGAAAAAAAGAATTCCCGGATCCCGCAAGGTTCAATCCAAAAATCCCGAGCTTAAAAGCACCCGATCCCGGATTCCCGATAAAGGTCCTATCCCCCTTCACTGGTTCATATATTATTCAAATATAATTATTTCTGTGACTGTATTTTACATTAATTTGGACGGGATCCTTTACTATAGATAATTTAACTGATCTGTAAAAAATAACATCTTCATACCTTATACATCATGCACTGTAGTGACGACGTTAGATAAAAACTGACGTGGAAAGGTAACACCCGGCCACCGAGAGCTTCATTTTTCAAATGATGATGAAGCCCAGGTGGCCGTCGTGTGGTCTAGCGCGCCGGTTACAGTACAGGCGATTTGGTGTCACGCATGATATCTCAGTAGTATGGGTTCGAATCCCGGCGAGGAAAGAACAAGAAATTTGCGAAAGAAAATTTACAGATCTAACATTGTTTATCTAATTTATAAAGTAGTATTTTTTTCTATTTTCTAGCACTGGGTAGATTTTTTTTCTTGGAGAAGTTATAACAGCTCACCTAGTTGATCTGACTGAAATGATGTATTACATACATATAACTGCACAGTAAATAGATTAAGAAATTACATCCATCAGAGCCATACATGTATAACAATCATATTGTCAAAGCAACACCAGAGCCATACATGATTGTCAAAGCAACACCAGAGCCATACATGGCTCTGGTGTTGCTTTGACAATATGATTGTTAAAATTATTTGTGTTTCCTAAAAAAATCATTGTAATAAATCACTTTGCTCTTCATGGACCCTTTAATTGGAATTGGGGGAAAATAGTTAAAAAAAAGTTTTAAAAAAAATAATTAAAAATTTGAGTGCCTTTCACAAATTGGTGGGACAAGGGGAGTAACTGGTGGTTTGTATGGGGAAACCGCGGGAAAGCCGTAGAAAGTTGTTGACCATACAAAGTATTTTAATATACTAGTATATATAGGTAGGTGAAACTTTCAGCAAGCGAAAAGAGTTTATAAAGAGAAAGAGTAGAGGTTGGAAGAAGAGTCAATATATTATCATATGTCCCACTGTTTAGTCGGTTTGTTTTTTTCATCACCAAAAAATAATGAGGCTGGACATTTCGTACCCAAAGCTATTTTGTAACATTGTCATTTCGTACCCATGAACAAAACCAGTCATTTAGATGTATAGGCAAATTGCATATTAAAACCATCTAGTACCATAAAGACTAAATACATGTTTGTATTCCGTTTCATATATATTTGTGAATAATTGAGTTTTGTACATTGGAATTGTCGATTTTGCAACACTCAAAAAACATATAGGGGCTGTGGCGATTCATGAGGGTCTGGATGGAGTATATAGAAAAGAAAATTGTCTACAGTGCCTTAAGGGGAAAAGAAAAGAGGAGAAATGGGCAAACTAAATAAAGAAATAGAGAAAAATGGGGTCAATAGATATAAGAATAGATATTAAAGGACAAATAAATAGAGAAAAAGAAAAAAATAATAAAGAAATAAAGGACCCAACCTATACACACGAATCACGGAAAAAAGTCATAATACACATATTGCATGAAATAGTCATATGGTATGCACATACATGTATTTATATGAGAAAAATTCCCAATATATTTGTTTTCCCTTTTATTTTGGTCAAAGTTAGAAAGTCAGTATATATATGGCTTCAGCACATTAATTTAGAGTTAAACAAACAACTCATTCATGATCATTATTTAGTTTAGTTATTACAACAATTATTGATAGGGACTGTTTATATTGATTAATGACTTCGATCTTGTGGCACCTTTCCCTTTTTGTGGATCTTTTACTTCCTGTATTGGTAGGAAGCCATACCAATGAAGTACAGCTTTGGATCATTATTAAATTAAAGGAAATAATAAGCTTTCCCTCTGTTAAAAAGTAAGTTTTGAAAAAAAAAATATGATCTGATAGAAGTATAATATTATGACTTTTTTCTATGCATTCAAAATCTCCAGTTCAATTATTGCAAATCTGTGCAAATCATGATTTCTTTGGTTTAGAAAAATATTTCATACACATTTTTTGTTACTTACTACATAAAAGATTGAGTTATTCACCTTTGGATGTGATATATATATATATAATTTACAAGGGTGGCTAACCACTAACGTGGAAAAGCAACTTAGGATAGTGTCACACACTGGTTCAGAATAGTTTGTGTGACTTGTAGTTTATTGTTGTCTCGTTAGATTATGATTATTAATATCATCATATCTCATAACATCTTATGTATAAAAAAACATTGTGATGTAACTGCAGCAGCTGCTAACCAGTCCTAAACAATAGATTCATTATTTTAATATATTAAGCTTAAAATTGTCTGGTGGAAACTGAAAGAAGTTGTGAATTAATTAGACATGAATACGAATTTCTATACTCAACAGCAACTTTGCCAATAACAAAACATTCTGATTTTTTGTCATGGATTGATACTCCATATCCTGTTCTAATGATTTAAGTTATGACAAAATATAATCACTAATGAGGTTTCTGAGATAAATAGGTTGCAAGGATAACTATTTTTGGAGATTTCAAAAATGTATTGTCAGAATTACATTGAGAATGGTAATGGGGAATGTGTCAAAGAGACAACAACCCAACCAATGAGCAGACAACACGTTACAGCTGAAGACTACCAATGGGCCTTCAATGGGGATAATAACTCCCACACCTGGAGGAGTGCTTCAGCTAGCCCCTAAACAAAAATGTATACTAGTAAAGTGATAATGGAGGTCACACTAAACTCCGAAATATACACAAGAAACTAAAATTAAAAATCATACAAGACTACCAAAGGCCATAGGCTCCTGACTCAGGACAGGCGCAAAAATGTGACGGGGCTTTCTCTCTTGGACACACACTCCATTTTCAATGATTATTTAGAATATTATAAGAGCATAAACTGTCAGAAACTTATATGTAAAGATTATTTTCCTGTACTGCAATGAGACAAAGATTGATTGATTGTTGGTAGCTTAAAGTGCAGTGGCAAATATTTCATGCATGTTCAGGACAAGAACAAGTTAACAAGAGAGCCGTGGTGTAGAAATATCGCCATGGTGTAGTGTTTAGTGCATCACACTACCAACACAAAGGTGCCTGGTTCCATCCCAGTTTTGGGGATAAAATTTCAGGGACTGAATTTTCAACTCTCCCCGTCACCATTTGTGAGTATGATCTTGAGGAAACGATGATATTAGGAAGGGGAGGATAAATGGCTGACCTGTGTTAAGAGAAAGCCATATCTTTTGCACATAAAAGACACCCTTGTAGATTTCGAAAACGAGTAGGCTAATGCCGCTACAAGGCAGCACTTGCACCCGCAAAGTTGTAAGGGATTAATATAAGTTGCAATAACTTGTTTCCCAATCCACTATACATAAATAGTACATAAATATGTTTAAACTAACAAGTTTACAATGAATTCATTCGGTAGGTCTTTAAAAAGAGGCCATCCGGGAAATTTGAAATGCCACTGGAAAATGAGGGCATATATTGGATAGGGACAGAAATTTTGCATTGCAACAGGCCACCTACGGACCCCTCAAAGAGTTGTTGCAAGGGTTCTTGACATGCAAAGAGCGTGGCATTCTCTTTACATGAGGAATCAGATTTAACATCCCACTTCTGACCTGACATGGTTGCAAACTTGTACATCCGACGCAGCCAAACAGACACCCCACTTTGGCAAGCGTTTTACTACTGATCGGAAGCTGACCAAGTGACCATATTTCTTTTCCCCAGTCACCCTTTGGGGTCAATGAGACTAGATGAGTTTATTAACATTTAGATCTCTTACAATCCATGTGAAACCACTGGAATCTGAGATCAATTTTATTTAGCCAGATAAAACTGAAATATGTTTCTTCATACTTTCTAGATTTACTGCGAAATTATAAAAACTCAAGTTGAGTTTCTGTATATATGTCGATTTATATATATAAGTGACAGAAAAAACAATTGCCAACTCAATCTAAACTCATGTTTTCTTTAGGAAGTTGAAGCTAAATAATCACCAGCCGACATGTTCGACCCAACCATGCTATTGATATTATCTATAGATTGGACCTATTCGAAGATGTCAATGAGACATAAGCATTCATATAAACTCAAGGAGATTTGTAAATGTATGCTATGATACTAAGGTCAAAAACTATCAAAGATCTGCACACTAAATTAAACTTTCCTATGGCAAAATGTATTGAAATATGTCATCATACTGACCACAGATGAAAATTCTGACAACTGACACGTATGGGAAGTGTTACGGCCAGAAATCGCCTTTAAATTGTAGCCAACAAAAGACACAAATCAATAGTAAAATTTAACAATATTTAATATACAAAAGTTTACAAAAGGTATTACACAAATATTACTGTTAACTTAACTGTCAAAATATGAGTCCAATCTGTTATCTTTATCTGTATCCGGAAATCTTTCGAAATCCAATTTGAATATTACGTTCACTACTAATGTCACAATCCAGTATGATGTTGTTTGTAGAATAAAAGTGTCAATCCAAATGCTGTGAATACTAATGTCTATCAATGTCTATGTCCAAGTTTAATTATGAGAGTTTAACTTCAGTGTCTGTATATATAGTGTTGTCATGGAAAATTCTAGAACACTCTATAATGGAACATTGTGGAAAATCCTGGAAAGTTACAACGGAAGTTTCTGGAATAACGTAGAAGTTTAAATTACGCATCTTTTATAAGGATCATTCTAGAAAGTTCCAATCATTCCTAAACTGCACAGTTATAAGATTATTTGGTAAACAACTATCAGGCCATACAACACAAATTAGGCCAACATAAATAAACATAATAATTACAATATCATAACACCTCCCCCCTTAAAAGAAGTTTTAGTGTAACAAAAACTTATCATGAATAATATGAACAAAAATACATAATATATACAAAGTGATTTAATAAGCTCTAGATAGAGCATCAGCTATTACATTATCTTTACCCTTAATATGTTTTACAATTACATCATATTCCTGTAACAATAAACTCCACCTAGTCAACCTCTGATTCTTGTTTCTCATTTTATGCATGAAGGTGAGAGGATTATGATCAGTATAAACAAGAATAGGATATACAGTGGGATTCAAATATACATCAAAATGTTGAAGTGCTGACAACATTGCAAAACACTCTTTTTCAATAGTTGAATAATTTTTCTGATGTTTATCTAATTTCTTAGAAAAATATGATATAGGTTTTTCAACATTATCATCTGTCTCTTGATATAAAACAGCTCCTATTCCTACATCGCTTGCATCAACGGCAAGTTTAAATTGTTTTTCAAAGTCTGGAGTAATCAGAACTGGACTATTAATTAAAAGTGATTTGCTATTTTCAAAAGCTTTTTGACAATTTCCGCTCCAGATAAATTTAGAATCTTTCCGTAAAAGATGAGTCAATGGTTGAACAACAGTAGCAAAATTTGAACAGAATTTCCTGTAAAATCCTATCATGCCTAAATATCTCATAAGTTGTTTTCTATTTGTAGGAGGTGGAAATTTGGAAATAGCTTCCACTTTAGCCATAATAGGTTTTACTTGACCTTGGCCAACTGTATGCCCTAAATAATCAACAGTGGCCTGACAAAATTCACTTTTACCAAGATTAACAGTCAAATTTGAATATGACAATCTATCAAAAGTATCATACAAATGTGTTAAATGCTGTTCCCAGCTATCACTACATACAATAAGATCATCAATATAAGCATAACAACAGTCTAAATCTTTTATAACATTATTGATCATTCTTTGAAATGTAGCTGGAGCACTTTTCATGCCAAATGGCATTACAGTATATTGAAATAAGCCATCTGGTGTAACAAAAGCTGATATTTCACGAGCTCTCTGTGTCAATGGAACTTGCCAATAACCTTTCAATAAATCAAATTTGCTCACAAATTTTGCTTGACCAATATTGTCAATACAATCGTCTATCCTTGGAATCGGATAGGAATCAGATTTTGAGACTGAATTTACTTTTCTGAAATCAGTCACGAAACGAAAAGTTTTATCTGGTTTTGGCACAAGGAGACAAGGAGAGCTCCATTCACTGTTACTCGGCTCAATAATATCATTGTCAAGCATATATTTAATTTCTTTTCTCATAACTTCAAGTTTGAGTGGGTTGAGTCTGTAAGGATGTTGCTTAATTGGAGAAGCATCTCCGACATCAACATCATGACAAACAGCAGTGGTTTTGTTTGGCACATCTGGAAAAAGATTTTTAAAAGAAAATACCAAAGTTTTTATTTCTTCTCTGCGATCAAAAGACAGATGTGCAAGTTTTGAATCTAAATTTGACAAAATTTCTGAATTTTTCAATCTAACTGTCTCTTCCATAGTTTTACAACTAAAAGTTGGTTCAATTACATCTGGTTTGTCATGATTGTTCTCAAATTTAACCATGCCTAAAGTGGCAACTGGTTTATTATCACATAGTACATTAGTACGCTCAAAATATGGTTTTAACATATTAATATGACACACTCTATTTTGTTTGCGCCGACCTGGAGTTTTTACAATATAATTCAAATCATTAATTTTACTCTCTATTGTATAAGGACCACAATATTTAGCCTGTAAAGGATGTCCAGGGACAGGCAGAAATACAAGTACCTTATCACCAGGCTCAAAAACTCTGTCCCTGGCATCTTTATCATACCATATTTTCATCTTGTTCTGTACATTTTTCAAGTTTTTCTGAGCAATTTGACAAGCAGTATACAATTTTTCTTTAAATCTAGATACATAGTCTAAAAGATTCAAGTCAGTATGTTCAGTAAGCCACTTTTCCTTAATCAATTTTAACGGTCCCCTTACAGTATGACCAAATACCAACTCAAAGGGACTAAATCCAAGGGATTCTTGAACAGCCTCTCGAACCGCAAAAAGTAGAAAGTGAACTCCATCATCCCAGTCTCTGTCAAATTGAAGACAAAAAGTTCTAATCATGTTCTTCAATGTTTGATGAAAACGTTCTAAGGCACCTTGAGATTCTGGATGATAAGCACTTGATCTGTACTGAGCAATCCCTAACTGGTATACGACTTGCTGAAATAAACCTGACATGAAATTTGATCCCTGGTCGGACTGTATAGACTTAGGAAGTCCTACTAATGTGAAAAATTTGATCAAAGCTTTGACGATAGTAGGTGTCTTGATATTTCTGAGCGGAATAGCTTCAGGAAAGCGGGTAGATGTACACATGATTGTCAATAAATATGCATTTCCAGTCTTGGTCTTTGGTAAAGGTCCAACGCAGTCAATTAGAATTCTGCTGAAAGGTTCGTCAAAGGCTGGAATAGGCAGAAGTGGTGCTGGTGGTATTTTCTGGTTAGGCTTACCAACAACCTGGCATATATGGCATGATTTGCAGTATTCTGCGACATCATTTCGAAGTCTGGGCCAGTAGAAATGCTGCAAGATCTTAAGGCAAGTCTTCCTTATACCTAAGTGTCCAGCCAAGGGGGTGTCATGGGCAAGACCAATAATTTCTTGCCTATAAACTTTAGGCACCACCACTTGGTACACCACTCTCCATTCCTCCTCTGGGGTAGCATCAGGAGGCCTCCACTTCCTCATTAAAATGCCGTCCTGATGGTAAAAGCATTCGGCCACTTTGTCTGCTTCCTCCTGTGGTTGAGCCCGCTGGTTGAGCTGAAGAACCTCAGGGTCTTTATGTTGTTCTTCGAGTAAATTATTTCGGTCTAATGAATGGCTGTTAACGTCTGGCCATGGCATAATAACATTCTTGTTAACACTAGGTGGTCTTGTAATGGCCTTTTCTGAGCTACCAGGACCTTCAATGTCAGCTATAAAAGTGTCAGAAAGGTCCATGTAATCAAACTTGTCTTCTTGCAAATTCTCATTTTGTTGTTTTCTAGCCATCGCCCTAGTAACAACACAAGCTGGATACAATTCAGCATCATCTTCAGGTGATTTAACATACACCACCGGTTCACTGGTAACAATTGGTTCAGCAACCACTTTGTTCCTAGCTAGATCATTTCCTAGCAATAAGGTAACACCCTCAACAGGGAGATTAGGACGAACACCTACAACAACTGGTCCAGTTATCAAATCTGACTTCAGATAAATACGATGGAGAGGAACATCTATACAACCTAACTCTACACCTTGTAACAAAACGGAGGCACCAACAGAAGTCTTCTCGGACAAAGGCAACACACCTTCTAACAATAAAGACTGAGAAGCTCCAGTGTCCCGTAAAATCTTAATAGGCTGAAGAGTGGTATCATCAACAATAGAAACAAACCCATCAGACATAAAGGGTTTGTATTCCTCCATGTAATCACAAAAACTGGACTTAAAAGCCTGACGCGCAGGGCATTCCAATGTACTGGTAATATAAGGTGTCGTACAAGCACTGGTCTTCGGCTTATTATCTCGTTCATTCTTCTTCTGGAGTCTAAAACAATCAGCCATCAGGTGACCAATCTTCTTACAATAAGCACAAGTCAGTGACTTCTTCTCAAAAGTATCAAATTTTGGACTAGACACATTATAACTGGACTGACTCTTATTCTGTGCAACAGGCTTACTATCAGTACGCTCAGTGCTTTGATTTTTGTAATTTCCACTTGAAGTATTAACATTTTGACCCTTGAAACTTCTTTTATGTGAAAGGGTATAATTATCTGAAATAACAGCTGCATCATGTATTGACTCAACAGTTTTGTCGTCTAAATGTGTTTTTAAGTCTAAATGAACACATTGTTTGAACTCTTCTAATAACATCAATTGTCTTAGGTTATTAAAATCGTTACCTGTTTTCTTTGACGTAAGCCATTTATCAAAAAGATCTTCTTTTTCCCTAGCAAATTCCACATAGGTTTGTGAATCAAACTTTTTATATGATCTAAACTTCTGTCTATATGCTTCTGGTACTAGCTCATAAGATTTCAAAACTTCCTGTTTTACCGTGTCATAATCGGAACTTTTTTCTGATGGAAGTGCAGAGTATATTTCAGCGGCCTTCCCCTCAAACACACTTTGTAGCATTGTAGTCCAATACGGCTTTGGCCAATGCAAATTACGAGCAATTTTCTCAAACTGTGGAAAATATTTATCAACTGTTTTTTCACAAAATCTGGGAACCAAACGTATATTTTTTGCTGCATCAAAATAATCTGATTTTGGCTGGACCTTAGTGTTGCTTTCTTCTTTGACCATTTCAATTTTCAGTTTTTCCATCTCTAGCCTTTCTCTCATTTCAAGTTCTTTTAATTTAAATTCATCTTCTTTTTCTTTTTTCTCCATTTCTAACCTTTCCTTCATTTCCAGTTCTGCCTGTTTTAATTTAAATTCATCTTCTTTTCTTTTCTCCATCTCCTTCATTTCCATTTCTTTTAATCTAAGTTCATGTTCTAATTCAAGCTGTTTTAACTTAAAGGCGTCAATAGTTTCAACCTTAAGTTCAAGAGCCTCTTCACCTAAAATTTCTGCGTCAACTAATTTGTCTATAACCAAATTTTTAATAATTTGTTTTCTCATAGATACTTTAAAAACTAATTTCAGTTGTTTAGCAAGCAACACTAATTCCTCTTTCTTTAAATTATCAAAACTCTCCAGGTCTGGCGTTTTCAAAAATTTACCGGCGTCAAATGCCATTTTGTAGAATTTTGTTGGCTAGTTATAATAAAAATATTAAACAAATTTTGAATAAAATATTTTTAAGATCCCAGGACGAGCCCCCAATTTCTGTTACGGCCAGAAATCGCCTTTAAATTGTAGCCAACAAAAGACACAAATCAATAGTAAAATTTAACAATATTTAATATACAAAAGTTTACAAAAGGTATTACACAAATATTACTGTTAACTTAACTGTCAAAATATGAGTCCAATCTGTTATCTTTATCTGTATCCGGAAATCTTTCGGAATCCAATTTGAATATTACGTTCACTACTAATGTCACAATCCAGTATGATGTTGTTTGTAGAATAAAAGTGTCAATCCAAATGCTGTGAATACTAATGTCTATCAATGTCTATGTCCAAGTTTAATTATGAGAGTTTAACTTCAGTGTCTGTATATATAGTGTTGTCATGGAAAATTCTAGAACACTCTATAATGGAACATTGTGGAAAATCCTGGAAAGTTACAACGGAAGTTTCTGGAATAACGTAGAAGTTTAAATTACGCATCTTTTATAAGGATCATTCTAGAAAGTTCCAATCATTCCTAAACTGCACAGTTATAAGATTATTTGGTAAACAACTATCAGGCCATACAACACAAATTAGGCCAACATAAATAAACATAATAATTACAATATCATAACAGAAGATGTTGCAGGGCTAAGCTAGTTTTTGATATATATATGTATTATATACAACTCGTCTAAACATCAACCCAACAATGTTAGATCTGTAAATTTGCTTGCTTTTGCAAATTTTATGTTCTTCCTAGGCTGGGATTCGAACCCATGCTGAGATATCGTGACACCAAATCGCCTGCACTGTAACCGGCGCGCTAATCCACACGACCACCTGGGCTTCATAAAAATGTTACTTTTCCACGTCAGTTTTAATCTAGCGTTGTACTACAGTACATGATATATAAGGCATGATGATGTTATTTTTACAGACCAGCTAAATTATCTATAGTAAAGGATCCTACAAATTAATGTAAGATACAGTCACAGAAATCTGGATAAATCTGTAGAAGAGTTGTCACTGGTTCAGACCTACTTATATATATATATATATAACATCACTGAAGAGACATTTATTGTCGAAATCCGGATCTGGTGTACTAAAAAAATATTTACACCGTATGTTTGTGGCATAACATCCTGGCCACAAGTTGATTTTTTTCTGTTTGGTATTAAATTTATATTAAGATCCATTTTGTTACATCTTGTGATCAATTTTATTTGGCAATCGCCAATGGCAGTCAGCAGGGTTAAAGAACATCAGTTGTTCGACCTGTTAGTCAAATGCGTTTTGTTTAAATATACTTTTTCACTTTTTTGGTCTTTTGGAAAATGTTGTTTGTGCTGTTTTTAGACCCTTCTACAACGAAATTTGTTTTACATGCACACATATAAAAATTGCGGTTTTTATCCAACGCAATCATAGGTTTGAACGTAGTTTTCAATTTAGACTCATATATATATATAATATAGGTTTGAACGTAGTTTTCAATTTAGACTCGTATATATATGTGTTTAATTACTTTTGCTATATATATATAAAAGTCTATAAAAAGGACCAACCAGCAAATTTACTATGTACCGGATCGTCTAGAATAGGCAATACTATGCAGATAAGGAAAAAATTATATCAGTCTAAAAATATATATATAAACAAAATGTGAAAAAGTTATATATGTAGGACAAACAGGTGATACAGTATATGAACGGATGCTATTGAACTTTTCAAAAATACGAACAAAGAAAATAGAAGATCATGTAGCTAACCACTTCATTCAGCACAATCATTCGATGAAAAATTAAAAAGTTACCGCCATAGAAAGAGTATTTTGAACAGAAATTTACAGAAAAACTAAAGATGCCTTTTGGATAAAAAAAATTTAAAACTTTAGAACCTGAAGGACTCAACACAATGTATGAACGATAATAAAAACATTTATATTAAAGAAGAGAACGTCAAATGACAAATGAACGTCATAGAAGTTATTATAACGTAATGTATCCAAGCAATGTATTTGTTGTTTCAATGTTGTAATTTATTCCAATGAATAAGGCCGTAATGGCCGAACCTTATGGGAATTTGTGTTATTTTTTTTTATATATATATATATATATATATATTAATCCTTCCCGTTTTATCTTTTATAGATATAGTTTGAGAAGAAAACACAAAATATTTGGCAGAAATGGACAGAAAATATTGGTTAATTTATGGGTCAACAGAAGATGTTGCTTGAATTATGGTGACTACAGTAGATGTTGGTTAAATTATGGTGACTTAATTGGATGTTGGTTGAATAATGGTGACTAAATCTGGTGTTGGTTGAATTATGGTGACTACAGTAGATGTTGGTTAAATTATGGTGATTACAGCAGATGTTGTTTGAATTATGGTGACTACAGACGACTGCGATTATTTTATGGTGATTACAGCCAACAGAATGATAGGTTTATGGAGAATATCATCATCAATGAAATAATAATGGATTCCTGATAAGAAACAGTCATTACAGGCCAGTTAATGAGGTTAATGAAAGGTAAGTTTAATAAGCTCTAGGTAATCACATCATTTTAAAATTATTAGTTAGCAAGTTAGGACATTTCATTAAACAACTGAGGTACTAATTTTTCTGAATATGCATGAAATAATTACCATTGTTTTTTTAATCAGCTATAATAGATCAAGAAAATCCAAATGGACAATTATACTTAGTATTTCAGGATCAAGGTTGTAATAACCACCTATAATATCAGATGACTGCTTGTACTGTAGGAGTCATTCTACTTACAGAAACTATTGTTGCTATTTTTGGAAAATGACGCTTCAGCGGAATTGTTCCGATACCATTGACCAGAACAACAGGAAGTCGATTATTGCCTCCGCCTACCGCACTCGATTTCATATTTACTATTTTACAAACTAACTGGTATCTGCTTGTATTCCGCTACACTCGAACAAAGTGTTGTAGTCGGAAGGGAACCAGTTTACATACTTTATTTTATTTACAACAAAAATGTTGGCCTGTCCATAGAAAGGCTTGTATAGTCCGCGGTTTTATTCTCCAAAATTGGACCTTCCAGAGGGGGTGCGAACTATAGAGTACAATAAATAAGAAATAAGAGAACTAGTTTAATTTCGCGGCGAGGTTGTTGTTTAGTTCTGCCATCATTGATATTGTAGAGGGCGCTGTCATCATTTTTCAAACTAATAATTTTAACTCATCCATATTAATAAGTTATTTCTATTTAATATCAAATTAAATTGATTAATATAAAAACTAAACCTTTCATTACAAATTTCTTGTTTCTTTTCAATGCATTTGAAATAAACTGGTATCTGCTAGATTGAAACGATCCAAAAATAGTAAAACAGACAACCGTAAACCATCTTAGAATTTGTAAACTACAAAACGTAATCGGTTATTATTAGGGTCCCGCCAAAGGCGGTCCCCTATAGTGATCAGTCTGTCTGTCCGTCCGTCCGTCCGTCTGTCCGTCCGTCCGTAACACTTTGTGTCCGCTCCATATCTAGAGAACCATTATGATTTCATACTTTATACTTTACATGTTTATTAACCACCACCAGAGGGCGTGTCATGATGTATGTACAACTTCCTAGGTCAAAGGTCAAGGTCAAAAAACTTTGGTTTCAGTTGACAACCCTGTGTCCTGTGGTGAAGATCGTGTCCGCTCTATATCTTGAGAACCGTTATGATTTCAAAGTTTATACTTGACATGTATATGAACCAACACCAGAGGGTGTGTCATAATTTATGAACGACTGTCTAGGGCATAGTTCAAGGTCAAAAACTTTGGTTTCAGTTGACAACCCCATGTCCTATGGTAAAGATTGTGTCCGCTCTATATCTTGAGAACCGTTATCATTTCAAAGTTTATACTTGACATGTATATAAACCAACACCAAAGGGTGTGTCATAATTTATGTGCAACTTCCTAGGTCAAAGGTCAATGTCAAAAACTTTGGTTTCAGTTGACAACCCCATGTCCTATGGTAAAGATCGTGTCCGCTCTATATCTTGAGAACCTTTATCATTTCAAAGTTTATACTTGACATGTTTATAAACCAACACCAAAGGGTGTGTCATAATTTATTTACAACTTCATAGGTCAAAGGTCAAGGTCAAAAACTTTGATTTCAGTTGACAAACCCATGTCCTATGGTAAAGATACAATTTTTTAATGCACATTATTCACAGCGGGACCCACAGAGATGGCTCCCATCTCAATGATATCTAGTTCATTCTGTTTTGGTGTTTCATACCGACTTATATGGTTTGTATAAGCTTAAGACCCTTTAAACATTAATGTGATAGTATAATAAAGACTGTTTTACAAGAGGATGGAACTGTTTTACTTTCAAAGTCGTATTACAAATGTATAGTGATATCTGTTGTGTACGGATTTCAACTCTCACCAGTTAATTTCTTCTTTTACATGTGCTTTTTAAACTTCCTGTTTAAATTAAACATCTCAAGTTTCAAAATTGTTTTTAGCTCACCTGTCCCAAAGGGACAAGTGAGCTTATGCCATCACTTGGCGTCCGTCGTCGTCCGTCGTCTGTCGTCGTCGTAAACTATTTCAAGAATCTTCTCCTCTGAAACTACTGGGCCAAATACTTTCAAACTTTAACTGAATGTTCCTTAGGGTATCTAATTTATAAATTGTATCCGAAGTTTTGATCTATCAACAAACATGGTCGCCATTGCTAAAAATAGAACATAGGGGTCAAATGCAGTTTTTGGCTTATAACTCAAAAACCAAAGCATTTAGAGCAAATCTGACATGGGGTAATATTGTTTATCAGGTCAAGATCTATCTGCCCTGAAATTTGCAGATGAATCAGACAACCTGTTGTTGGGTTGCTGCCCCTGAATTGGTAATTTTAAGGAAATTTTGCTGTTTTTGGTTATTATCTTGAATATTATTATAGATAGAGATAAACTGTAAACAGGAATAATGTTCAGCAAAGTAAGATTTACAAATAAGTCAACATGACGGAAATGGTCAGTTGACCCCTTTAGGAGTTATTGCCCTTTATAGTCAATTTTTAACCATTTTTCGTAAATCTTAGTTATCTTTTACAAAAATCTTCTCCTCTGAAACTACTGGGCCAAATACTTCCAAACTTTAACTGAATGTTCCTTAGGGTATCTTGTTTGTAAATTGTATCCGAAGTTATGATCTATCAACAAACATGGTCGCCATTGCTAAAAATAGAACATAGGGGTCAAATGCAGTTTTTGGCTTATAACTCAAAAACCAAAGCATTTAGAGCAAATCTGACATGGGTAATATTGTTTATCAGGTCAATTTCTATCTGCCCTGAAATTTTCAGATGAATCAGACAACCTGTTGTTGGGTTGCTGCCCCTGAATTGATAATTTTAAGGAAATTTTGCTGTTTTTGTTTATTATCTTGAATATAATTATAGATAGAAATAAACTGTAAACAGCAATAATGTTCAGCAAAGTAAGATCTTCAATTAAGTCAATTTGACCAAAATTGTCAATTGACCCCTTAAGGAGTTATTGCCCTTTAAAGACTTTTTTCACAATTTGTTCATCATGTTGACTTACTTTAAAAAATCTTCTCCTTTGAAACTGCTGTATCAATTTCAGCCAAACTTAGGCTAAATGAGTTTCAGAGTATCTAGTATAAATTTTATATTTTATTTCCTTGTATGTCAAGAAACATACCTCCTATGGCTAAAATAGAACATAGGAGAAAATGATTATTTTTTTTGGCTTTTGAAGAAAATAGGACGATCCAAAAAACATTTAAATAAATTGAAAAGCCAAAATAATCATTGATGAGAGATTTAACCAAAAGAATTAAGGTGAGCGATTCAGGCTCTTGAGAGCCTCTTGTTTAAGTGAATTAAACTTATTTTAACAATCATGAAGCGTTCTAGAATAATTTTTAAGCAGTTTCTACTTCTGTTTGTTGATGGAAAACAGGTTTTCTCAAGAAAATACCGCAAACGATCGCAGAGGATTTGAAATGTACAAGTCAAATCGGCACCTGGTTAAATCGGCATCTAGTCAAATCGGCACCTATTTGAAGTCAATTCGGCATCCAATAATATTTTCTGTTCAATTGATAAATAACTTTTACCAAGTACATAGTTAATATGCTGTTTTGTATAAAGGTAAACAACGAAGCCCTTACCCAAGCTGTTGTTTTAACAATGAGACAATTAGAAAAATAAAATGGAAAACTATCAGTCCCTTTCAATAAATCAAACTTTCATGCCAAATAATTATAGCAAATTTAAGGGGTTTTTTTTTCAGGAAAGTTTATACAGCATTAAACCAACAATCCTGTAAAATGCTCAACTGGTTAAAAAATGCATAAAGAATATCCAATACCTCATATATATATGATTTAAAATACACATTTTGTTGAGAAAAATAAATATATACAAAATGTACATGAACCCCCAAAAATGTGAAAGTTAATATTTTTGGACAATCCCTTCCTTAGGTATTTAACTCTTTTTGCTTAAATACTGAACAAAATTCTGACAACCCCTTTCTTATTTTTACTCTGTTTGCTTAAAACACTGTTAAAAATATATATTTAACATGGGTGACGAATTGACTATATCAGGTGCCGATTTGACTATATTGGGTGCCAATTTAACCAGGTGCCGCTTTGACTAGAATTCTTTGAAATTACCTGAGTTTCATTAGACCTTTGAAAACAGTATCAAAAAGATTATTTACCTAAAATTTTGTGGGGAGAAGGGGGTTCGGACTATGTACCAGTGAGAAATATACAAGCCTTTCTACGGTATTTATTTGTACAATTCAGGTAGTCTTGACCTATTCATTTGTCTTAAAAAAAAACAGCCAGTTGTCATCTTCACTTCACACACACACATATACGAATATCAGTCATATGCTTACGAGACATGTTGCATTGTTAAACTAATTACGGTATGTGAATCAAGACTTGCATAAAAAATATCCCAATATTAGAGACAGTGACTGCATAAGAAATATCCCAATATTAGAGACAGTGGCGTCATTTTTCCTCAGAGCTTTCAGCTCTTTGATTTTTTACTATTCTCTAAAACCTTAATACATGTAAAAGAAAGGAATGTGTCAGCATTGTATGTATGTACTAGTCAGGGTGGATCTAGCCATTTTAAAAAGGGGGGCTACAACTACATGTTCCCATTCAAATACATTGATCGTCCAAAAAAAGTGGGGTTCCAACCCCTGGAACAGCCCCCACCCCCTGGATCCGCCACTGCTGGTAGATTGCTACATTATTTGGAGCACCCCTCAAGAGCTGCGAGGGTAAAGTGAAATCTGTGTACACTCCCTATCAGAATTTTTGACTATTTTGTAGAAAAATTTAAATAGATAGGCTGAAACAGTAATCATAAAAAATTCAAGCTATTCTGAAATGTGTAATGAGTGAAATCATTGCATTACTGTCTACTTGTATGAGTTATTGACCTTCAATGATGATTTTTACCATTTTTTAGCTCACCTGGCCGAAAGGCCAAGTGAGCTTTTCTCATCACTTGGCGTCCGGCGTCCGTCGTCGTCCTGCGTTAACTTTTACAAAAATCTTCTCCTCTGTAACTACTGGGCCAAATTTAACCAAACTTGGCCACAATCATCATTGGGGTATCTAGTTTAAAAAATGTGTCCGGTGACCCGGCCAACCAACCAAGATGGCCGCCATGGCTAAAAATAGAACATAGGGGTAAAATGCAGTTTTGGCTTATAACTCAAAAACCAAAGCATTTAGAGCAAATCTGACGGGGTAATATTGTTCATCAGGTCAAGATCTATCTGCCCTGAAATTTTCAGATGAATCGGACATTTCGTTGTTGGGTTGCTGCCCCTGAAATGGTAATTTTAAGGAAATTTTGCTGTTTTTGGTTATTATCTTAAATATTATTATAGATAGAGATAAACTGTAAAGAGCAATAATGTTCAGCAAAGTAAGATCTACAAATAAGTCAACATGACCAAAATGGTCAGTTGACCACTTTAGGAGTTATTGCCCTTTATAGTCAATTTTTAACCATTTTTCGTAAATCTTAGTAATCTTTTAGAAAAATCTTCTCCTCTGAAACTACTGGGCCAAATTTAACCAAACTTAGCCATAATCATCATTGGGGTATCTAGTTAAAAAAATGTGTCCGGTAACTTGGCCAACAAACCAAGATGGCTGCCATGGCTAAAAATAGAACATGGGGGTAAAATGCAGTTTTTGGCTTATAACTCAAAAACCAAAGCATTAAGAGCAAATCTGACAGGAAGTAAAATTGTTATTCAGGTCACGATCTATCTGCCCTGGAATTTTCAGATGAATCGGATAATCGGTTGTTAGGTTGCTGCCCGTAAATTGGTAATTTTGAGGAAATTTTGCTGTTTTTTTGTTATTATCTTGAATATTATTATAGATAGAGATAAACTGTAAACAACAATAATGTACAGCAAAGTAAGAACTAAAAATAAGTCAGTATGACCAAAATAGTCAATTGACCCCCTAAGGAGTTATTGCCTTTCATAGTCAATTTTTAACAATTTTCTTCAAATTTGAAGATTTTCAATAACATTTTCCACAGAAAGTACTGTTATAGATAGAGATAATTGTAAGCAGCAAGAATGTTTAGTAAAGTAAGATCTACAAACACATCACCATCACCAAAACACAATTTTGTCATGAATCCATCTGTGTCCATTGTTTAATATGCACATAGACCAAGGTGAGGGACACAGGCTCTTTAGAGCCTCTAGTTAAAATTTGTCTAGTATTATATGATAAATAGGTAGAAATGAATGCAAAAATTAACATTGTCAAAGTGAAAGTAAGTCATTGTAAGGGATACAATATGAAAAAAATCTACAAGGAGATGCAAACTCTGGTAGAAAAATGTTTAATGTAAATTAAACAACATTTGATTATTGTAAAATCAGGAGTTGTATTGGTTTACTATACAAATCTTTGGTTAAATCTTTTATATGAATAGAGGTTTTCTAATATTACACCTTCAAAATTGCGTTTAATATTGATATATTTAATTTATATTACATCAACAAGAGAAAAATATTATTAATGTTTTTTTAATGAAGTATTTAAATGTTGTTTGAAATCAAACCCTAAAAAGAAGAGACGAATGATTCCCTGATATGGATTAAAATTAATTGCTATCTTACAAGTTTTAACGAGAATTGATTTTTGTTGATTTTATATTCAGGATTTTATTTGAGGTTTTGATTTCGCACAAACATTAAATATGGTATTAACAATTTTATCCTAGTACAAAGTATATAGTTAATTACCGGTAATAAGTTCATATTGAACGGTTTTAACCTTGCATTGATCTGTTGTGTTCTGGATGATTAAGCATCTTTAATTTTTATGCGTAGTTTCAGATATAAATAAATATATTATATTTTTGTCTACAGGAATAATTCTGTCAGGAACTTTTATATGGTAATAACAGGTAAATAATATTTTAAATAAAAAAAAAAAAAAATGAAACAAGGAAATTGTATGAATTACAGCCACATATATTTTTGTACATTGAAGGATTTTTATTTTTTTTATTTTTCTTGAAAATGAATGTTAAGTTTCAATATCTAAATTTAAAGACTTGACAATGTATATATATTTATTGCTTTTTTTAGGAAATATTCCTGAAATCTTACTGACTGATTATTTCCTTTCTTAGCTTGATAAAGTGATATGAAAAATTATAGCTAGAAACTAAGGGCACAGGTTCCGTTGTAAATGTAAGCATAATTTGTCATAGGCAAAATAGCGATCATGTACAAATTATCATTGGACATCTCAACTTGTTTGCTTTTCTCACTTTCGCTGTTTCAGCTCAAGCGAGAAACTCAATCTTGTTGAGATGACCAAAGATAATCTATAAATATAATTTGAAGAAGGAATGAAATCTATATAGATATATGTATAATTAAGTCCTTGTAAGCACCAAACCCTTTATTGCTATATTTGATTATCAAAAACCATTTTGAAATGTTTGAACATATTTAGTCTAATCCTATGATTGACAGTTGATCTCTCTGGTTCTTACAGCATGTCATAATAAGTTTGTTATGTATTAATTTTATTTTCCTCCATATATTTATGTTAAATTATTATGCAATGAAAAACCCCTCATCAATGACTTGTTTAAATCTTGTGTAAAAAAATAACCTATGAACTGTTTTGACTTTGTCAGTACAGTTTAATTATATATAATTGATAGATTTCATTTATCAGATCTATGATTCTATCTAATGCATGTGATCACATTGTTTTTAACTATTCTTCTGAAAATAATAACACTGATTAAATGATATGTTAAAAGGAATGGTGGGAAAAAACTGCAAATTAGTTATATATATACAATGACAGTAGATTTATATTTTATACAATTATATATAGCTATGTGACATTTAATTGATTATATATTTATAATGTTTCTAAAAAATGGTTAATATTTGTTTGCTTTCATAGCATCAACTGTCTGCAATAATTTTCAGCTGCAATGTTTTTCTTGAAGTTATTTGAAACATGCAATTGTTATGTAACAATAAATGATTTTAAGTCCTACCAAATTTGTCAGCAATGTTCCTGGGAAGGACCATTACATATTTTGAATCTTTTGTAAGTGTGAGTGTACTCATCCACCCAACAATATGTCATTAAAGGCCTTCCTGGATTTTCCAACCTTCAATGAATTTTAAGTTTTCTTTACTTCATGGTCATTCCTTGAGATTCTAGAAGATTTACATTTTAATTACCTGTTATATATAATATAATGGCTTTACTTTACAAAAGATTTAAATTCATTTATGTTATTAAACGTTGTATAGGTCTAGCCATAGTATTATGTAATTTATCAGGCTAAGTACAGCTAAATATGTACAATATAAATGAGGTCTATGTTTGCTTTAAATCTGTCTTTATGTATTAATATTTAAGGGTACCTGTATGCCAAGCCGTTTTTATATTTATTTAATTTTCAAAATGTCTTTTTTAGGTTGATAAGATATGTTATAAACAAGAAGGCTGTATATAACCTGTATTGCTTTTATCATCCTCATTTGAACTCTGGTGGATAGGTGTCTCATTGGCAATCATACTACATCTCCTTATTTTTATATAAATAAGATTAAATCAAATAGCTGATAAATCACGCCTGTATAGTTTATAAGAAATCTTTTAAAACTAAGAAAATATCTCAGAGAGTAAATAAGATATATTATATGTTGTTAAACTATACAAGATGTATTTGTTTAAATTAAATTAAGTCTAAAAGATATCTTATAAAGTTAATACAATATCTTGTAAAGTATAAAGGATTTCCTATTAATTTCAAAATTAAAAAAGATATCTTATTAACTTTATAAGATATCTTGAAATTGATGAATATTTAAAGTAAAAATGGTTTGCCATTTACCTGTGCTTGATTCTTCAAAACAATACTGGGCTACAGTGAGTCTTCATTTGAATTGTAATTTTAATTGACATTTTTTGGGGTGTTGACATTTTACCATGAGTTTTAACATTCACTAAATTGAGATGTCAAATAAGCAACTTATTACAAATAACAAAGAATTTCTTTATAGACTTAACCATCAGCAATTTTTCACTGAGTTACCATTCAATGTGGGTTGGGTCAATTGAGATACAAACCATGTAACAGCCCTGTATCATGATAAACACAAAGTTCATCAGCCCTGTTGCATGATAAACACACAATACATCAGCCCATGTCATGATAAACACATGGTACAAAAGCCCTGTATCATGAAAAACACATGATACAAAAGCCCTGTATCATGAAAAACACAATATACAAAAACCCTTTACAATTAAAAGCACACAGTACAATAGCCTCATATCACGATAAACACATGGTACAATAGCCTTGTATTATAAAAAAAGCATGTTGTACAGCAAACCTGTATCATGATAAACACATGGTACACATTCCTGTATCATGAAAAACACATGGTACTATAGCCCTGTATCATGATAAACACATGGTACTATAGCCCTGTATCATGATGAACACATGGTACAACAGCCATGTATTTGGATAAACACATGGTACAATAGCCCTGTATCATGAAAAACACATGGTGCAACAGCCCTGTATCATGAAATACACATGGTACAACAGCCCTTTATCATGATAAATATATGGTACAACAGCCCTGTATCGTGAAAAACACATGGTACAACAGCCCTGTATCATGAAAAACACATGGTACTATACCCTTTATCATGATAAACACATACCCTTTATCATGATAAATATATGGTACCACATTCCTGTATCATGAAAAACACTTGGTACTATAGCCCTGTATCTTAAAAAAAACATGTTGTACAACAACCCTGTATCATGATGAACACATGGTACACATCCCCATTTCATGATAAACATGTGGTACAACAGCCCTGTATCATGATAAACTCATGGTTCACAACCCCATATCATGATAAACACATGGTACAACAGCCTTGTATCTTAAAAACACATGGTACCACATTCCTGTATCATGAAAAACACATGGTACTATAGCCCTGTATCATGATAAACACTTGGTACTATAGCCCTGTATCATGATGAACACATGGTACAACAGCCCTGTATTTGGATAAACACGTGGTACAATAGCCCTGTATCATGAAAAACACATGGTGCAACAGCCCTGTATCATGAAAACACATGTACTTTACCCTTTATCATGATAAATATATGGTACAACAACCCTTTATCATGATAAACACATGCCCTTTATCATGATAAATATATGGTACAACAGCCCTGTATCATGAAAAACACATGGTACTATACCCTTTATCATGATAGATATATGGTACAACAACCCTTTATAATGATAAACAATAGCCCTGTATCATGAAAAACACATGGTGCAACAGCCCTGTATCATGAAATACCCATGGTACAACAACCCTTTATAATGATAAACAACAGCCCTGTATCGTGAAAAACACATGGTACAACAGTCCTGTATCATGAAAATGAAAAACACATGGTACTATAGCCCTATATCATGATGAACACATGGTACAACAGCCCTGTATTTGAATAAACACATGGTACAATAGCCCTGTATCATGAAAAACACATGGTGCAATAGCCCTGTATCATGAAATATACATGGTGCAACAGCCCTGTAACATGAAATACACATAGTACAACAGCCCTTTATCATGATAAATATATGGTACAACAGCCCTGTATCATGAAAAACACATGGTAAAACAGCCCTGTATCATGAAAACACATGTACTATACCCTTTATCATGATAAATATATGGTACAACAGCCCTGTATCATGAAAAACACATGGTACTATACCCTTTATCATGATAGATATATGGTACAACAACCCTTTATAATGATAAACAATAGCCCTGTATCATGAAAAACACATGGTTCAAAAGCCCTGTATCATGAAATACACATGGTACAACAGCCCTGTATCATGATAAATATATGGTACAACAGCCCTGTATCATGAAATACACATGGTACAACAGCCCTGTATCATGAAAAACACATGGTACTATAGCCCTGTATCATGATGAACACATGGTACAACAGCCCTGTATTTGGATAAACACATGGTACAATAGCCCTGTATCATGAAAAACACATGGTGCAATAGCCCTGTATTATGAAATACACATGGTACAACAGCCCTTTATCATGATAAATATATGGTACAACAGCCCTGTATCGTGAAAAACACATGGTACAACAGCCCTGTATCATGAAAAACACATGGTACAACAGCCCTGTATCATGAAAAACACATGGTAAAACAGCCCTGTATCATGAAAAACACATGGTAAAACAGCCCTGTTTCATAAAAAACACATGGTACACAGCCCTGTATCATGAAATACACATGGTACACAGTCCTGTATCATGAAATACACATGGTACAACAGTCCTGTATCATGAAATACACATGGTACACAGTCCCATATCATGATCAACACATGGTACAACAGCCCTGTATCATAAAAACACATGGTACCACATCCCTGTATCATGAAAAAATCATGGTATAACAGCTCTGTATCATGAAAAATTTGTGGTTCAACAGCCATGTATTATGAAAAACTCATGGTACAACAGCCCTGTATCATGAAATACACATGGACTGGTACAACAGCCCTGTATCATAAAATACACATGGTACCACAGCCCTGTATCATAAAATACACATGGTACCACAGCCCTGTATCATGATACACATATGGTACAACAGCCCTGTATCATGATTAGGGTCAGTTGTACAGTGGGAGATATTACAAGAGTATTGTAGCTAAAATAAATTTGTATGTAAACAGGAAAATCCATGTTAATTGGGAATATACAGTGGTTACAAAATAGATATTCGATCTGCATACTATATAGATATTCATCTGATACATGTCATACAGGAATTCAATATTTGTTTTCTAATTAAATGATAGTATCTAGTATGAATATAATAGTTTCAGAAGTAACATTTGTTTATCAGTAAACAATCATTCAACAATAGAACAATTATGGAAGGTTTATATTTTAATTTTAATAAAAAGTATGTTTTTTTATGAATTTTATATAATTTGAACATCACCAAACACTTTATTTTTGGTGTTATCTTCAAACTTTTAAAGGTACCCTTGAAGGTGCAATAATGCATTGCAGAAAACAATTTAAACCAATCCCATTTACTTTGAGTTATTTTCTTGGAAAATTGTCTTTACATTGTGTTGAATGTAGGATCAATCAATTAAGATTGGAAGATAATTTATAAATGAATGTGATTAAAGAAGAAAGTTCTGATGTTATGTCATGACATTCTAATGTTGCCTCAATCTTTTCAAATTACTAGGTGAAATGAATTAGTGAAATTGCATATAGAAAATTTATTTTCTGTTTTAATTGTAAAAGCTTTTGGCAACATTTCAACTTTCTGAGCATCAGAGAAATTTACTTATATAGAAATTTTTAATTCTGTTTCCTGTTTTTTTCAAATGTCAGTTGAGTTCTACAATTACAGTTGATAGATTATTGTATTGCATTTTAAGCAACTTCTTCTGCTATGTAATAAATAATATGCATAATATAGGGAAGGAGCAATTATGTTAGTAGCTCTGGGCAATTGTGTCTTGATATATGGTACCAGGTTTATCTGAGGAATCAGGATATTGTGTGACATAGATAAAGGGGCGATATGTTGTCAGATTTCATTCTTTAGCTTATATTCCCTGTTAATACAGGAGGATATATTTTCCGACTCCATACTTATGCTTCTATTCCCTGTTAATGAGGGAGGATATATTTTCCGACTCCATACTTATGCTTCTATTCCCTGTTAATACAGGAAGGTATATTTTCCGACTCCATACTTATGCTTCTATTCCCTGTTAATACAGGAGGATATATTTTCCGACTCCATACTTATGCTTCTATTCCCTGTTAATACAGGAAGGTATATTTTCCGACTCCATACTTATGCTTCTATTCCCTGTTAATACAGGAGGATATATTTTAAGACTCCATACTTATGCTTCTATTCCCTGTTAATACAGGAGGATATATTTTAAGACTCCATACTTATGCTTCTATTCCCTGTTTATATGAAAGACAAAGGGGAATATATTGTCAGAATATTCTTTAGCTTCTCTTCCATGTTTTCATGAGTAAAGGGGAGGGTATGTTTAGGCACTACATTCTTTATCTGCAAATTCCTGAATATGGGGGATATGCTTTCATACTCCATGCTTTAGTTTTTATTCCCTGATTACATAATAAAAGGAGGGATATGCTGTCAGACTCAATACTTTAGTTTTTATTCCCTGATTACATAATAAAAGGAGGGATATGCTGTCAGACTCCATGCTTTAGTTTTTATTCCCTGATTACATAATAAAAGGAGGGATATGCTGTCAGACTCCATGCTTTAGTTTTTATTCCCTGATTACATAATAAAAGGAGGGATATGCTGTCAGACTCCATGCTTTAGTTTTTATTCCCTGATTACATCATAAAAGGAGAAATATACTGTCAGACTCCATGCTTTAGTTTTTATTCCCTGATTACATAATAAAAGGAGGGATATGCTGTCAGACTCCATGCTTTAGTTTTTATTCCCTGATTACATAATAAAAGGAGGGATATACTGTCAGACTCCATGCTTTAGTTTTTATTCCCTGATTACATAATAAAAGGAGGGATATACTGTCAGACTCCATGCTTTAGTTTTTATTCCCTGATTACATAATAAAAGGAGGGATATGCTGTCAGATTCCATGCTTTAGTTTTTATTCCCTGATTACATAATAAAAGGAGGGATATGCTGTCAGACTCCATGCTTTAGTTTTTATTCCCTGATTACATAATAAAAGGAAGGATATGCTGTCAGACTCCATGCTTTTGTTTTTATACCCTGATTATATAATAAAAGGAGGGATATGCTGTCAGACTCCATGCTTTAGCCTGTTGATATAGATACTAAGGAATATATTATCAGACTCCTTTGTTTACTTTCTATTAATGGTTTATGAATAAATATAGAGCGGTGTTTCATTTCAAAAGTGTCTGTTAATTATTTTAATTCTTGAGATTAGTCTGTTAGTTATTTTAATTCTCGAGATTTTAATTGTTTTACTGAAATTTTTAAAGTTTTTTTTATCGAATAAAATGAATGAAGATGAGAAATTGAAGGGAAAAGTTAACAAAAATTCTATTGTGCATTCTGAATAAACAATTATGTATTGAGGAAGTTAACAAAGTGAGTAGGAGAAGAAGGTTGGATGCCCTTCAATTATCCTTTACTTAATGCTTTAATTATATACTTGTATATTGTCTGCTATCATTAATATTGCGATGCTTATCTTGATTAAGGAAACATCAGGTTTATAACCACCAGTTTCATGTGGATAGTAACTATATATCAAGACATCATAGTCATTGTTTGTTACATCCAATGTTTGCTGGTATTTTTATACTTTTGATGTTTGATACTTGCTCTTCTGTTGTCTTTCTGTTCAATATCTGCTGTTCCAATAACTAGTCTCAGATATAAAATATATATTAGATTTTCTTTTATTATCTATATATATGTTTCCTTGGTATAGGAGAACATAAATTCTATGTTTATCTTTGTAAAAACTCTAATAATTCAAATCTATGCATAGGTATGTTATGATAGTGCACTTATGTTTTTTAAAAGATGTGAAAGATTTGTTTATGCAGAAAATGTATACAACTGTTCTGTGAGAAATTCAAGATCTGTTTAGATTCCATCTGACGCACAAAATACAACATATGTTTACTTTTTTTAAACACATTTTTAAAAAATGATATAATAGATAACTGTCTTTCCATTTCTGGCAGTCATTACCCTCATAAAACATATAGTTACTGAAGTTAAATTTGGGTACCGTTACTTTTACCGTTCTTGTGTTATGTCCCTTTATGTTGCTAATAGCAAGTGGGGCCATCATCTGTGTCCATGATCTGTGTTCATTGGGATTCACCATTTATCCAATATAAACCAAACATTCGACAGTTCATTGTTAAAATTTCAAGTGTTTCTATCAGTGAAGAATTTGAAAGGTCTTTATAGAGGTTATTTTTTTTTATAAAATATTTAATGTGTTTTTAACTTTTAAATCTGTAAAAACGTTTTAAACCTAAAGTGATTTTAAGGCTACTTCAAATTAAATGTTCATACTTCAATAATTTTCGGTCAGTGGTCATTCAGTTTAAACTTTAAATTTTTACAAAGCATTGTAAGTTTTATTTTAGAGTTGTTCAAATTGGAAATATGTAAGTTTTGAATGATATAAAAAAGTAATTGCTTTATTTTGGCAAGGAAGTGGCCAATTATTGGTTTATGAAGCAATAAAAGATAAAAGTCAAACAATTTGATGAGGATTTAAGAGTCAATTTTTATGCATAACTTTCAAAATATTTCTTGTGACATAATCAGATAGGTCAAAGTAATTGAGTTGACTAGATCATTCAAACGGGTTGAATTAAAAAAATATGACCGCCAATTTTTTGTTGTAGTTACATAATAGAACCATTAAAAGTCAACTTGAGAATAAAAGAATTATATGTGTCAGCTGTGTAGAGATTATAAGTTAATCATATCATGTACCAGTCAATAGTAATATTATTTTTTTTTATAATACTTTTTCTATAGTATAGATAGAAATCTCATTTGCAGTTTTCTTGTGGATGTATTTATATAAAGGCAGATTGTTCAGTGATTTCAAAAGAGGAATCTTACTTACAAATATTTATTTTCTGTCCTCTGGAATATTACATTAGGAGAATTTGTGTCCGTCATCTGTTTGTACCTTTTTATAAGTTACTTATAGAGGCAAGTAAAGTATTAAATATCATTGAATTAATACCGACTAACAAGACCATTATAGGTAGTTATGGTCGTTAAAAAATAATTCATCAAAATACCATAGCTTTATTATTATTTTTTTTTTTTAAATTCTAGTAATGATTTGATCAAAGCTGGAACAAAATTTAGGTAGTCTGAAAAATGAAACTGTATAATTGATCAAACATCATGCATGACACCTACTTGACCATAAGGCAAAATTGTTGTTTTATTTGAATAGATACATTTAAATCAGCATAATTTTTCATACAAGTGGTCAAGATGTCACATATATCATACTAGCTTTATTTTAAAACCAGATGCCACCAAACAAGTAGTGCTTGTCACTTGATTTTGACCTTTAAGTTAATAGGCACTGGTTAGTGAATGAGTTGTGTCCTCACTGTCCAATCCAAAATTGGCATTTCACAACGAGTGTCTATCTGGATTTTCCTTTGATTGTAAACTAACAATTTCTAACTGCGCCCGTGTAATTTCCCTCCTCCACCCTGAATGTGACAAAATTTTCAAGTACGCTGACGTAAACTAAAAAAAAGATTGTCGCAAAACTGGTTACAGACATTATATGCATTATAAGTAAACAAAATTGGATTTCTAGATTTGTTGTAAGGATAAATCTCTTGTGAATATCTTCCATATGACCCTTTGACCTAAACTGATCTTTCTATTGAACATGTAAATGTTATCTTTTTTTCTTGAATTAGAAAAGAAAGCAATTATCAATGCATGACAACAAATCACTACCCACACATTAAAAAACAAAAACAAAGGAAGTGCATTTTTATTTCTGTCTCTGTCACAGTGAGGCTAAAATAAGCATTGAACAAAAACTCTCAAGTCACTGCAATTATTTTGTTCCAAGACAACATGTAATCATTGGTTAGAGTAGAATCCTCTCCTAGATATACCAAGACAACACGTAATCATTGGTTTAAGTAGAATCCTCTCCTAGATATACCAAGACAACACGTAATCATTGGTTTAAGTAGAATCCTCTCCTAGATATCTATCACTGCTACATCTTTGTGTTGTGGAACTGACCAACAATCTCTCTATAATTGTAGTGCTAACAGTTGATTGCAACATAAATAGACCCATGATATATTTTTTTTTTTTTATATTTTCCATGTTTTCTCAATAGTTTAACTATTCCTTAACATTTGTTCATTGATTTTGTATATATAATTATTCAGTTCTCATGCACTATTTATCTTCTGGCATACTTTAAATTAAAAATATGATGTGCCTGATTCTTTCACAGGTTTCCAAAAGATAAAACCTATTATCTGAAGCTATCTAATATAAATGCCATTTGGTTAGTTTGACCTTAGAAAAAGAAAATTGTGCAACAGACAAAGAATTACAATTGATATATTTTTACATTAGTTTGTCATTATCATTTTTCAACATCGTTTTTTGAAAGTTTATGCATAATTTATAAATTTATTGACAAACAATTGGTGTAGATGTTACATAGATCATTTTCTGATTTCAAAGAAATGTTTTTAATGAGAGAAGATTTTTACCTATCGTTGTTGGATATGGTTTCATACTGTGATTTGATGTCAATTTCATACTTTTGTCCAACTTGTACAGATCTTGATTGAAAAATAATATTGCGAAATTGATTGATCACATGTATTGATTCTAACAAAAGATGATAGGGTGCTAAGTGTAATAAATACACCAGTAGAGAAATAACATAGCAAATTTTGTTTCTTTTTTAGTGATGATTACTTGTTAAAAAGAGAAGAAATAACAATAAAAACTTTGACTCCGGAAAAGTGTAATGTGTCAGATTATCAGGAAAAGGAAGCAATTGATTTCTTATCCAAAGGAAAAACAGGTTTGTTAATTTGTCCTTAAATAATTTAATTATACTTACTATATTGTAGTCTATAATGTACTGGAGTTTTGTGGCTTTGTACGACCAAACTTGACAACAAGGTTTTTAATTTATCTTTGCATTTGTCTTGCGTTTTTAAATTGACCTTCCTAGAAATTCAAATTTACTTGAGCAGAAAAATATTGCCATTGTGAATAGTGCACCTGCTATTTGAGCTTTTACCAGATTACTGACTTTGAAACTCGGTAATGTTTTCAGTAAAATTTCAAAAAGAATAAAACATGGCTTTAATGAGAGGTATACTGTCACTGTAATTTCAATGGTGTATACAGTATACATTACATTAAAGCCATGTTTATAGATTTATATCAGTTTTTATATGACCGCAAAAATTTTTGCAATCGTATATTGGTATCACAACTGCTTCGTCGTCAGCGTCATCCGAAGACAGATGATTTCCAGATAATAACTTTAGTATAAGTAAATAGAAATCAATAAAATTTTAACACAATGTTTATAACCACAAAAGGAAGCTTGGGATTGATTTTGGGGGTTATGGTCCCTAAGATTTAGGAATTAGGGGCCCAAAACAAGCATTTATCTAGTGTCAGTACAAAAAGTTGTGCATAAGTATTTCAATTGTTCTGAAATTGTACCACAATGTTTAAAACCAGAAGTAGAAGGTTGGGATATATTTTGTGGGTTATGGGGCAAACAGTCCAGGAATAAAGGGAAAAAAAGGGGCCAAAAACAAGGATTTTTGTAGTTTCAAGACAATAAATTGGAGTTATCTTTCTTTGTCCAGTATGGTTGTTGAATCACCTAAAACCAATGCTTTATGAAATCTTTTTTGAAAATTGGAGTTGTCTTTCTTTGTACAGAATAGTAGTTGAATCAAATTAAATCAATGCTATATACAATATACAATGCAATATTCACTTTACTACCAACTGATAAATTAAAGCCGTTTTTACCATTCAGTGATTACAAGCACTTTGACTACCATTCAAGGGTTATGCCCCTTTACAAATGGAAAAATTGAAGAATTTTCTAGTTTCTGTTTTTTTCTCATTTCAGATATCAGAAATTAAAAAGAAAATTTCTTCAAATATTTTTTTTTTGAGAGGATTAATATTCAACAGCATAGTGAATTGCTCAAAAGCAAAAAAAAAATTTTGAGTTTATTAGACCACATTCATTCTGTGTCAGAAACCTGTGTCAACTATTTAATCACAATCCAAATTCAGAGCTGTATCCAGCTTGAATGTTGTGTCCATACTAGCCCCAACCGCTCAGGGTTCGACCTCTGCGGTGGTATAAAGCTGCACCATGTAGAGCATCTGGTTCCTTTCTATACTTCTTTATATAGATGTACACATTATAGAAAATTGTCCATTGTTCTAGAAACATTCTGTGCAGCCGAGCCATTAATGATCCATTCTTGTTTTAAATTTTTTTTAAATTATCCCTATTATTTTATTTATAAAAGTCTTTGACCTATTTGTATACTATATCAAAGTTTTGATACGTTCTAGGCATTCTTTGGACAGTTGAAGATCACTATCAAACAAACTGAGTTAAAAAAGGCAGAAATAAATCATAATTTTTATGCTGAAAATTTGATCTTTGTAATTTCAAAATTATTAGATGTTATTGAATTCTTGATTATTAAGAAAAAGATTAATCATACTCCATATAAAATAAATAAATAATAAAAGAACATTAATTATATAGTATCTCAAGCAGTATTTAACAATAAATAATACAAGAACATTAATTATATAGTATCTCAAGCAGTATTTAACAATAAATAATACAAGAACATTAATTATATAGTATCTCAAGCAGTATTTAACAATTTAACAGAGAATAAAACTGTAACATTTCATATTAGAACTTTATCATGTTATAAGTAAATGTTTAAATCATATAAGGGATGTTTGTAACAGATATTATGGATTATCTGTTATCTTTAAGTTGTGATTTACAGTTTAGTCATTATTTTCACTAAAGACTTCAACTTTTGTCTTAATGATGCAACATATTTCTGTTGTATGATAGAAAACATGTTTTAAGTACAAACAGTTTAGTGCTGTCAGTCAGGCTTTGCCTTGGTGATATTGTAGTAGTCCTGTAAGTCAGTGTATGTTAAATATGGTGTGTTTAGAGACCTTTTATGTCAGTATTCTATTAATCTTTACTCAGTGTAGGTAGCCTCAATAGTTTAGTTATTTTGTCACTATTAGTTGGAATTAAACCAGTGTATTATCTTTTCTCTCTTTCAGTATCTGATTTTAATTAGTCATGTCAATCAGTGTTTGTATTCCTGTGTTAACGTTTTTCTACAAGACAGACTGTGGTTTAGTTTATCTGTCTGTCTCTACCTTCTGTTCTTGTTATTGCAACCGATCTGAAACCACATCAGAATTTTATGATACTTTGTAGATAATAAGGACATATGTTGCAGTGCATAAAGACAGGTCCTATAATGATTCCATATTTTTTATGCCTAACCTATTGGCATTATGTTTTAGGGTCTGTCTGTCTGTTCACTTCTCTGTCTCACTACTAGTTTGTTTTTGGTCAGGGTAGTATTTTTCTAACTTCTCATATATAGCGGCTCATATATATGCAATTGAAAATAACTGATTGTAAGGTGCTGTCTTTGAAAAAAAATCCTATATATACTGTAATATGTTATATCAAGGTATATGGGGGAATACAACTCAGAGACTTGGGCCTGTGGGTTCATAGGTAAATTTCATTACATAATAATATCACCAGTTTTATCCAGATTTCAAAAGTTTTCATATTTTAGTCAAATTCTTAAATTTAGATTTTAGAAGATGCACTGTTTATTCCTTTTTTTTGAAATTGCAAATGATGGTTGATGTTATTGTCAATTACACTATCATGTGCAAACAATAAAACAAATGAAGGTAATTTATAAGTAATAAATTCTGCAATGTATAATGCATTGATTAATTATCCATGGGGATTCTTATCTCTAACAAGATATATAGTCTATGATCAAAGACTGAGAGTCTTAAAATACCTATCATTATTTTGCCAATAGTATTTATAAGAATTGGTTTATAAGAATTAAGGTTTAAATGACAATAAGTCTGATATAATATAGTAGGATTGTTTTTAGTACATTGTACAAAGTATTACAAATAAAGGTTAAAGGTTCAATCAACAAAGATCATTAAGTATTAGAGAAAAAGTTGTTACGTTTGTTACCCCACATATATACTGCCATCCTGGATTTGCAATACGCAGAAGATATTAATCTTAATATAGTGTATGCAGTAGCTTTGGGAGATTATATTCAATAAAGCTGGTAAGATTGTTTGACAAGTACTATGATGAAATAAAACTTGATAATGCGATAGAATTAAATTAGTGAAGATTATATTATACCTATAGATGAAATAATTATATTTTACAAAGAAAACACTTAGAAATATAATTTATTCAATTATTATGAATGTTAAGGTTTAATAATGTGGTATAATGGAATTTAATTTAAAACATTAATGCAAAGTTATTGTGTGACAGTTATCAGATCATGATAATTGTTATAAAATTTGAATAACTTCTTTGACCAAAAATGTACTTTTATTTTGAAGATTAATTAAATATGTACCAGTTTCAACTTGTAGAATAGTAAATATTTTGTCACAGTCATTCTAAAAATTACTTAATTTTATCAGTGAATTCTGTTAATTTGATTGAATCTAAATAAAATATGTCTTTTTACAACTAAATATAATAGTCCAGTAGTCCCATTAGTTGAATAGTCCCAGTTTAAAGAGAGTAAACACAGTTTAACTTCTTTATAAAAAAAAAATGCAGTCAACACTCTGAATTTTTACTTGTTTATGAAAATTTTCAAATGTTTGAAGCTTGATTCTTATAACAAAAAAGTAACTTCAATTGAACTGTTTGAGGAAATTGAAGTTGAAAATATCAAAGTTATAAAAATTTCCCATGCATCTCACCTCATATAAAAAAAAAACTTGGGGAGGAGAGATTATAATGAATGAATCCTACAAAAAAAAAATTCTAAGGAAAAGAAAATATTATTTTCCATTTGATCATCAAATTTTTCAGACTTGAAATTGTTAACCAGGATTTGATAAAAGGTATTTTGGGTAAAAAAATAAGTTTGGAAATTCTTATAAGTAGATTTATTTTACAAAAAATGATTAGACTATATTCTAGTCATTGGAAAAGTTAGGAATGTCATTTCGCTATTTGTACGGTGATGTTAATAACAGAAACATTATTATAAATGGATTGAGTCCCTAGTTTTTGCAGTACATGTATAATTACATATCAATAAAGTACTTGTCTTAAGTAGATAGATAATCAGGTGAATTAGTGTTAATGGAGACTTCATTAAGAGTTAATGGGTAAGAGTTCCATATGGCACCCCCACCCAAAAAGTTGAAAAATATATGTTGAAATGTATATATTAAAAAAAACCTTTTTAGAATGTTTTCTAATCGGGAAAATATATTTTTGGGTGGGGGTGCCTGCCATATGGAACTCTTTCCGGTCAATTTTTCATTTGGTTTACACTCCAATAAACCATGTTTCCGAAACTACTTGCCTAATCTATTCATGTGCGATACACATTCTTTTGAGGATACTGGGATTTTTTAGCAAATTGGGATTTCAAAACAATTGCATAACAGTTGTTTCTATTCTAATGCATATACATGTAAAACAAAAAAAGAAATAAAATAAATATACTAAAGATTCGAAAATGTATAACAATTAAATTTAATAAAATTCCGCGAAAATTCATGAAAGATTTGGCAAATTTACGTCATGGCAAAACACAACACAATACGAATGAAAATTTTTAAGGGAAAGATTATTTTGTTACGTGTGCACTTCAAATTACGAAATGCCATTGTGCTTTTGATGGTAAATATAGCAGCCATCAAACAAATAATGTAAAATTGATAATCGCATATGTTTGGCTTATGAAGAATTATAAGGATTAAACACATTTTTTCTAGAGGTTATTGATGTGTAAACTGGGTATCTTACTCACAAACTTGACATAAAAGTCCTGTGGACTTTTATTTAGTTTGTGAGTTAATCGCACCGGTTTACACATCAATAACCTCTAGAAAAAATGTGTTTTATCCTATAGTACTCTATCCATGTTAACTGGCAGTGTATTTGACATAAAAAAATTCTCTGGAAGCATTTACAACAGACCAAGAGGACTGAAATGTCCTTTTAAATATTTTTGACAGGTCCTAGTTTTAAAAACTAATCTAGCAATATACCACCTCTGTGTATTTTAGAACAACCTATAGATATTTTTAAATTATCTAGGTTATATACTATAGAGGCAACAACATAACTCCAACTCCTCATTTTTCTATTTTTACAAACCTCATTAATGGATTAGCTTCAAAGTTTATAATTTACAGGCCCTTAGATATTATTTCTGTTTATATTGAGAAAGGGCTTAATTATATAAACTTCTTATGCACATCACATTATTAATTTTGAAGTTATGATCCCTTCATTTTGCATAATTTTTGGTTTTAAAACAGTTTTGTTCAAATTTGTCAATTTATAACAGTTTTCAGAAAAGTTAACTTTGGCAGCAACCCCTGATCCAGAAAATTTATGGTAAGGGATTCAATATTAACCCTGTATAAGACATTGCAGTCTTTCAGGGTTATACAGTTTTAAAATTTATGTGTCCTGTATCTGAGTATACTTATTGTAATGGGCAACCAAAGAATAATTATATCATTATTTTTATCACATTTCTCAAGACATCTTTTTTTACAGAACATTTTGAATGATAGGTTGTGGGAAATATGACTTGGGATCCTACAATGTAGTGAAGTGATTTGTTTTCCTTGGCAATTATTTTGGTTTTAGAAAAAGATTCATTTAAGAACCACTTTTATTAGCTCACCTGGCCCTTATTCTCGTCACTTGTCGTGCAACGTCTTTGTTCGTCATTATTGTTAACTTTTCATGTATTGAACTTCTTCTAGAGAACCACTGAATGGAATGAAACCAAGCATGGCATGATGGCGTGCTGACCAAGTGTTACTTTTAAGCCAATCCACTTTCCAAGATTGCCATCAGTGGTGTACTTGCTTCAACATAGGACCCTATGGGAAATACATCTCAATTCTAAATGTCTTCTTTTATAGAACCACTGAACAGAATGAAACTTAACATGGCATTAATGTTCCATATGAGGTGCTGATCAAGTGTTGCTTATACTTTGATGCCGATCCATCATCCAAGATGGCTACCAGCGGGGTACTTCATTTAAAATAGGACCCTATGACAATACAATCAAATTTCTTCTTTTAGAGAACCACTGAATGGAATGGAATCAAACATGGCATGAATGTTCCTTATAAGGTGTTGACCAAGTGTTGCTACTTTGTTGCCGATTTAGTGTTCAAGATGGCCACCAGGATTTTTTTTATTAAATTACGGGCCAATATTCAACCAAATCTGACCTCAATCATTAATTGGGTTGTCTGTTATGATTTTATCTATTTTTAATGATTTCTCAAACCAAAGATGAGTTAGGTGAGCGATTATGACATGCTCTTGAGTGCCTCTAGTTGTAAACGTTTTGATGATTTGTAATAAAGATGAAATTCAAAGCCTTTTTATGATAAAAGTAAAATATAAGTAATTTGAAAAAAAATAGTAACCTTTACAGTTGTTGGTGAATTATTGAAAAACAGATTTGAAAGGTTTTAAATCTTTATATACTACTTCATTTAATTGGAAAATGAAATGAAAGTCATTTGAATTAAGGCTCCTTATGCTCAAAAGCTAACTTTGTGAGGATAATCTTAATGAACCTTTTTTAGAGTAGATTTACTGGAATTATGTTGCATAATTCATTGTTTTAGCTTGATTCTGTTGTAAAGCCTGCATCCTGCAAACTATAAAGATGCACATGATTTTCTAATTGAAAATGGTATTCAACTACTGTGGATTCCTCATTATACAAAAGATACCAATTTTCATGGTTTTCATGGGAACAGGTGAACAATAAATATAAATGTTCAACGAGTTACAAATTTTCTGTCAGGTTGTATGTAGACTTTTGTAAAACCATGAAATTACAGATCCACCAAAATTGGTACTCACGAAAATAAATGATCCCCAGTAGTATCATGACAGATATAAAGTATGCGACTGAACTTGTCTGCTCTTTGGTCAGGTTGTTGTCTCTTTGACATATCTCATTTCCATTCTCAATTAGAACTTGGCTGCAGAATGTCAGATAGTACCCCCATATTGACATGCAATCCAGTTGGTCATAATAGCTAGCTTTACACGTACTCAAGTCACATGTTTTGCATTTGAAAAGCACAGTTTACATCTTATCCTTTCAAAATAATCTTTCTAATTTTTCCTTTTAAGATTTATAACTCTACCTCCATGAGCAGAAATTTTGGTCTTGATTTTAATGTAATTAATTGATATGTCAAGAGTATATCAGATTGAATGACTGGAACTTATGGGGAGTCATTTGTGTTCTAAAAGTTAATGAATAAATAGTAAAAAATTGTTTCAAATAACCTTTAAGCCTATGCAATACTTTATTATTTCCTAAAAGTGTCAGAAAAATTACAAATGAACTGGTTTGATTTATCGATACTTGACACAAGGGAATATGTGTTTGACATTAAATGAAGGAAATGAAAGTGTTATACTACTTATACATAACATCATTGACATTCAGTTATAATACTACATTGATTCTTGGCACAAAAAATAGGAAGAGAAAATCTTGGCTGAGTCTTCACAGTGAGATATTTTTGTAATTCAGGTGTCACTTTGTGTACATTTTACACTGATAATTTGGCAGCTCTTGTTTCTGAGATCACACCAATTTAGAAAGAAGTGCAAGTTAATGAAATTATTATTTTGAAATTTGTTTTGCCTTACACTTTTATGCTATAATGCAAAAACAACATCAATTTATTGTATAAAGCCTAATATTTTAGGTAGAAGATTCATGACAATCAATATTTTTATATATAAGTGTCTAGTGATAAACATGTCACTTACTTCATTTTCATGGTTAAGACACCATCTTAAGTCAGTGTTCAGTTTCTTATTTAATGACTAATTGTTCATCTATACTTGGTCAACATAATCATTTTAAAGTGATCATGTCTATCTAAATAGTCACTTTACCTTGACGTCATGGCGGTCAGTTTTTGTTGGTGGTCGAAGCCGAGTTACTGATGAAAACCTGCGACCTTCCTAAATAGGAAAACTGACAAACCTTCTAAAATCTGTGTTAGAAATTCAGGCAGTGTATGGCAAGCCGTTTTACTATTTATTTGAATTTCAAGATATCTTATAAACTATATGAGATATCTTGAAGTAAGAAAAGATAGCAAAACAGCTTGCCATAGCAGTGTGTTAAATATTATGCAATATTATTCCATTAGCACCATTTAGCCTAAGATTCAATGTTCAAAGTAGTCTCTTTAAGATTCACTTATTTCTCCTATTGCATTATACAGCAAGCCCATTTCTTTCATTATTTTGAATAAAATCTTCCATCTATCACCCTCGTAATCAGAGTTCAATAAGTAAAGCATTTAGATATATCAGAGATATTAAAAACTATCAAAAGGAATATACATACAAAAATTGATCAGAAAAACAGTACAAAACTAATCAGTTTAACAGAGTTATATTTATAGCTTTTTGGCATTCTAAATATATATAGAGTGATAGATTAGTTTGCACCAGTAGTGGGTGTTTCATTAAGGTGAAAATTGCCTCTTTGAATGTTTTTACTCCTGTAATGAGCCATGGTTTGCCAGGTGAGACATAGGTATTACTTTTCTAAGACAGTTATAGGGCACTCTGACATATGTCATATGGCATTGACCTTGTTTTGTTGTCTGTTCCTTATCATAACTTTACATGATTTAAGTTACCCATAAATTATGTTAGTGCTATAACATTATGACTCCTACTGAAAATATGTCTTTTGGACCCACATTAATTTGGTTCTTTATCTACTTTACTGGTATTAAGCTGTTTGATATTGATTTTCAAAATTCATGCATGTTACCTAAATCTAAGGTTATTTATTTTATGTTCCTCAGATTTAAGTTCAGGTTTGACCCAAATGAGCTGATGTTTAATGTCATTCTATAAATGAGTAATTTAGAAGCACATACAATATCTGAGTTTTAATGTGGTTTAGCTTGTTTTATATAAAAAGTAATAAGACATTGGACAATAGTATGCTGATATTTAGTCTGTGTAATGAGTTACCTCAGAAATTACAGATCTGATATGTGAATTGTACTTTTCTATAAATTACTGACCACTGACCATTAAAATTAGTTCACTACGTTGGCCTTCTTTCCAGACATTTAGATGATTTTGGGTAAGATTGGGTAATAAGAAGAGCTTTATAAATGTCATGAGTTTTACTCTCGATTGAATACAGGAAATGTAGGGTTTAACTCAATGAGATAACATTTCACTCTTGTTTGATTTTTTGGGACTAAATTATAGGGTAGACAGGAAACAAGCCATCATGCTCCATTTTTTCTGCATTAATTTTATAGTTGAGGGAGAGAAAGGTTGAATAAGGCAGCTCAAATTGAAGCAAGATCAGCATACAATTATAGAGTTTAATGCCATTTTTTTTTATCTCTCATTTTTTCTGTAATTTAATAGGATTAACAACCCTATGACCTATTGGATATCCAACATTTGTTTAAAATGAAGATCCAAATAACCTACATGTTGAACTTTTTGGATTTTTGAATTTCAGATTAAGTTGCAAATAGCATAAATAATTCATTAATGTTTCATTATTTGTTTTATGAACTAAAAATAACATTTTTAACAATTGTGCAAAGAAGGTACATGAGTTGTACAGGCTAAATTTGGTTATTTTGTGAGTGGGTTTCTGTCGAAAATTGACTGTCCCATATCTATTTTTACTCATAATAGGAGTTAAATTATTTCCAAATCCCTCCTGAGAAATCACAAAGAACTTGACTAATGTTATTGAATAAGTTGTCATTGCTGTCTGAAAATCTCTTGATAGACATATAAGACAATTTGACAATAAAAATAACAACGGTTGCCCTTAATGACAGTGGATATGATAGTATTATATTTTTCACCACTATTCACCAAAGTATTGACTAGTTTGTCAGAGCATGTCAGTACTAAGTAGTGTTTCTTAGGTCTTTGTTAACTATCTGTCAATATTGATGTAAGTTAAACACTGCAGTCTGTATCTAAGGGATATTTCTTTCTTATCATGTATCTGTAGCTGTTTCTATGATATATATATATATTGTAACCATTATAAAAAGACATATAGATGCTTGTAGTTGGTTTATATAGGTCTTGTTTTGGTTTTCCTTAATTGTTCCCTGGATATGATGGAAAAAAAATCTGCCTGAAAATTTTAAATGAGACATTGGAAAGTCAGGGTATTTGAATTACTTTTGATTAATACAAATTTTCCAATAAAAGTTGTATCAAACAACTGTTTGCTTATACCAATATGACAGTTGAAGAGTATTAACATACGTTTTTACTCATTTTGATTAAGATATTGTGATTCTTTTGAATGATTAAGCAAAAAAAACAAAACTTGTCAATAATTAAATGTAACTTGGGTTCTAGATAAGATTACAGACATGGCCATAAGTGCTTATTAATAGATTACAGATGAGTTGGATATGGCTGCTGATACTAGGCTTTTAATTGGTTGGCTAAAAAAAGGAATTTTCCAATTGGCTGAAACTAAAACTTTTATGATTGTCTGAACCTTAAATTCAACTTCTCAGATAATTAAAGTGTTATTGGCAATTGATAAAAAAAAAACCCTTTTTTTTTGGAGCTCAGGACCGGTCACCAGCTGATATGTGACCTGAAATTTTTTTTTAATCGCCCTATAGCTTAAACTTGAATTTGTTTAAATGTGACCTTGTGACCTGAGGCATTTTTGAAAGTGACCTTGCAACATACTTGAGCCCCACATATATTTGTACAAATTTGTTTTTATTTTAAGTCCTTTCCAGTAATTTAAATTCACTAAATTTGTCTGCTTACAATTTCACATGAATAAATCGTTTATAAAAAATGCAATTACAAATTAACTGTATCACCTTGACACAAATGGTTTGTTACATCCCTGGCAGTAGCTAATGGGGCTTTCAGGTTTTTTTTTTCCATCATGAGTTATGTCCTGAAATTTGCACAGTACCACAAAACTCAGATCAAGTTTTAATTTGGGTGGCGTCATTTTACCATTCTTCCGAGTTACGCTCATTTATAAGGTTACATACCTTTGGGAGTTAAAGGGGCCATCATTTTTGTCCCATGGACACATTCTCCATCTATTTTTTTATTTTTTCCGAAGGATTCTCCAAAATCACTCTGATCAATTTTATTGTTTTTGTAAGAGAAAAGTGTATATTGATTAAGTTTACAAGACTGAGTTGTAGACTTTAATCAGCTGTTTGATGTCCAGTAAATTATCCTTTCCAGCATTTATTTAAACATAAGGTGAATGCTAACTAATTACTGATTTTACATTTATTTCCCAAGAGCAATATATCAATAGATGTGCAATCACCTTTATTCAATCCAATCTTGGTATAGACAAGTTTGTTTTTTTGGAAAATAATATTGATCTATGTTCTATCTTGATATAAAAGAGTGCAATTGTTTTTGTCATCATTAATTATGTAAGAGTTAAATAAATGAAAGGACAATTTATATGAAGTTGAGATCAATATTGAAGATGAATTTTAATTAGATATTATATACATCATCACCAGACTAATTGTACAGCTCAGATAATCCAGATTTACCATGCAATGATGAAACTATGTTTGTGTTCTCAGATAGCACTGACGAAACAAGACACATATATTGATGTCAGATATTTTTATTCTCCATATGTTTGATTTATTTGCTATATTGAGTCTTCTGTATTGTATATAATATTGGCGTAGTTATTAGTGGACATTTTTTGAGGTAAGTCTTGAATCGTTATTTCATTTTCTGAAAAACGTTCATTTTCATTTTTTGTGTTCTTCATTTATTTCTAGGATGTTGCTCAATTCTCAATATTTTAAACATTTATGTTTTCCCGATATGACATTATGGAGGCACTGAAATCAGCTGTCACATGCACTATTTCCTTTCTGGAAACCTACATTCAACAAAAGCTTTCAAAATTTGTATAAGATTTAAGGCCAAATTCATATTCCTCGCAATTATTGTAGAGGGGCATTTTGTTTTTCTGTCTATTGATCTGTAGCAAACCAGGTTAAAGCTTGATAGAATAAAGTTCCATTTAAATCAACTTGAAACTTAGTACAAACATTCTCCGTAAAGTTATCTGTTTAATTTATTTGCAGAAATAGGGTTTTACCTTAGATATTACGGTTCACTGAACATGGAAATGTAATACTGCAAAAGAGTGATAGCATGGTGTCTTATGAATGCATATCTTTGATTTATAATGAATAACCCAAATTCAAATGTACAGTGCAATCTGTTATCAAAAGTGAATTATTGTAATTAAGTTATCCCCCCTTATAAATCAAACATTTTCTTTATATGATAAATTAATACAAAATAAGTTGTAAATATTAGATACAATTATATAAAACTGTTTATTTGAATTACAATTCTGTATAAAAATTTGCTAATTTTAGTTAATATAAATGATAAATTGCCATCCATTAGTTGGCAGAATACTCTGTTTGACTTTATCACAGCATACAGAATGATGGATCATTTAACAATCCAAGCACTTTACAGACACCTTGATAACCATTAGTTACAAAGAAGTAACTGCTGACTTGTTATTATTCATTCAGCTGGTTTTATAAGGTGAACCAGAATTTTGAATGTCCAATTTCCTAAAGGCTTATATTCAGAATTAGTAGTGATCAAGAAGTCATGTATCCAACAAAATACTTTTTCTCAATCATGAATTGAACGAATCTACAGTTTCCTGGATTTGTTTTTATCTGTTTTCACTCATAATTTATAGCACTGTAATAATACTAAATAAGTGAAAGTCTGAGTTACCATTTTAAAAAGATTTTTTATTAACATTTTTCAAAACATTCTTGCATGATGAATATCTTTCTAAACCAAGATTGTTGACCTCTAGACCTGGAAATGTTGTTTGGTAATTTAAGTTTCATTGGGTTTTTACTGCAGTGTCTCACTGTATATATGACCTACAATTGTATGTTTTCTAGACCAAGAACATTTGTCTTCAGTGTCTAGATATGAAAATAAGAAGATCATTATATTTTAAAGTACGTCCTGAAGAGTATTCCCATCATAACAATGGCATTGTGGATGATTGTACTGTTCTAAAATACAATAATAAAATAAAAGTGATGGATATCTTTATTTTACTGCACATAATGTATTTGTTCATTCTATTAGAAAATGAAATGAAAATGAAAGATGTCATAAATAAAAATCTATCACTATTTAAACCTGCACAAGATTTATGTTTTAATCGTAACATGTAAATAATGTGCAATTGTACAATATTGTATAAGATTAACAGAAATCCATCATGTTTTATTGTTTGTTGCAAGTAAATGCTACAAATTTATAAAATTAGTTCTTTTGTTGTTAAATTTTTTTCTGTAGTATATATTACATAAGATTGTCTTGTATATTTCATAAACAACAGTTACTGTACAATTTAAGACTGCACCCCAACCCCCTGCCAAAAAATAAAACTAAAACTATTAGAAGTGGTATTCAGGTTTGAACCACAATTTGCATACACTTTGCAAGGAATATTGCAATTATCTAATTAGATAGAGCATAGTACGTCTTTGACAATATAATTTAATTTTGGATGTTACACGCCATCTGATTTTACAATTTACAATTCAAGGTTTGGTTAAAAAAAAAGTGACAGATTTTCTTTATTTAGAGTATTTTTATTTTTATTTGCCTTTTGTCATTTCTTAAAAGCTTCAAATAACTGTGTAGATTTGTAGGAACTCTGGGCATTGCTTGAATGAGATTCTTTTAATATACACTTAAGGATGTACTTAGGTGAGGTTTTGGAATTTGTGTCAAATGTTCGGACTTGTTGGAGTTTTTCCATACAATACAATGTAAAATATTTTGCCCCATAACACCCATTTATTTTTTCATATAAGACTTAATAGCTCATGAAAGATCATTTACCAAAATTTTAGAAGATTCTTGAATTTCTTTCTTTTGTTTTGAGACCCAATAATACCAATGCAAATACAAGGTAAAAGTCAGAGTCAGCATTTTCTCGCCATACCGGTATTTTAAATCTCAAATATCTCAAAAAGGAGGTCCATGACCTATCAATATTCTTAGCTTATCTTTATCCTTAATTGATGCTATACCAGCTTATAGTATAAATTTTTATTTCTCAATTTATTATATTTTACCTAACCTCACCTAAGTACATCCTTAAGCCAGATTAAGACACACTAAAATGGGATTAATTTATAAATGCTAAAATGGAGATTATTGAGACTTATTATTGTTAGATTTCATCCTTTTTCTTTGATTTCACAACAAACAGCAACATAATAAGCTATCTAAGTTATGAAATTTTTTCTGTTAATTTACCATAATATTACATTTATTTCAAGGATAATTGTTATAGCTAAAAGATTCTTGAATTCATCCTTATAGTTGCTAATCATTTGATATCCGAATGACATTTGTCACATATGCAATCATGCCACATCTTATATTATATTCAATTTTAAAATCTTAAAACTCAGTCTTTATCCATACTGCAGTTATATGATATACCATGGCTGCACTTTTGATACTCATTGCAGCTGTTTGCTGTTTCATTATAACAACAGTCTTAAAAAACAACTTCAGAATCTGTGATATTTGAAAATTAAATTTCATGACTCCCAGTTGCATTAGAAAGAATAAAAAAAACTATTATTCTTAAGACACAAAAGAGTATTATGAACTTTTTATTTAATCAATAAGTTTGAATATAAACATGAATGTCCTTGACATTGGTTGAATAAAACACGTTTTTTACTCATCCTTAGGGAGAACTGAAATATAACTTAATGCTTCTGAGATACTGACATCTTCTTAGGTTATATGTATATTACAGATATATTAACACCTGCTCTGTAAAGCATATATATTGATTGTTTACACCTGAGATACAGGTGTGTAGGAACCCATTATTTATCAATCAGCCTAGAATTTGTTTTGGTCGATTTCCAATAATCTACATGATAATTCTCTGGCTAAGAAAATGGAGAGGTATAAGAAAAGCAGCAATAAATCATAACCAATACAGGAAGAATGCTTTAATAGAGAATGTGATAATGTTACTTGATTGTCTGTCTTTATATTTCTGATGAAACACTTGTACCAAAAATATAGACAGTGGCAGATCCAGAAGGAGAGGGAAAAAGGGGGGGGGGTGTTGTTGGATGATCAATGCATTTTAAATGGGAACACAAACTTCGGAACACCCCTATTTGACTAATATTATCTGATTACAATGGTGGAGGTTAACACTTGTAACCATATAGATAACTTTCATATTGGTGTGTTTTCCTTTTATGTTTCTTATGTAACAATGCTTATTTTAAAACCTCATACAATTACAGTAAAAGATAGTTAAAAGATTTTATTTACACTGATTGACCTGGGCCTAACTCCTAAGACAAATTTACTAACTCAGTGACATTGTAAATCCTATATCTTGTATTTATTCACACAGGTAGGTATGCATCGGTAGGTTCCTATGAATTCTCTTTTTTGTGGTATATTAAGTATCTCATTAATATGTATGGATTTTATAGGTTCAATATGCTCAATTTTTATCCCCATGTTGTCCTCATGTCTGAGCCTGTTTCAGAAAATTGTTGGAATATGCTGTTTTGTTCTGATGACATTCATAGGCATTCTGCTTCATTTATGTTTTTGTCAAATTATAGATAGGAATGTTGTATCTATACAATGTTTTATTGATGTACATATTTGTCTGTACAAACATGACATTGTTTAGAATTGCAATGTCACAGTCAGATTAATTGATTTCTATATGCTGTAAACTTAATACCATAGTAATGCATTTACCCTTTTATACAACTACAAGGTCAATATATATCTGCTGGTCAGTATCAAATTAATATATTTTGTCATATACAAGTATACTGTTGCCGAACAATAACATTGGTTTACTTTGTTTTCTGTGGAAGGTTGTTTTCTGTGGAAGGTTGTTTTCTTTGGAAGGTTGTTTTCTGTGGAAGGTCGTTTTCTATGGAAGGTTGTTTTTCTGTGGAAGGTTGTTTTCTGTGGAAGGTTGTTTTCTACGGAAGGTTGTTGTCGAGCCTGCAACTTTTGTTGCAGAAAGCTCGACATAGGGATAGTGATCCGGCGGCAGCGTTAGCTCACTTCTTAAAAGCTTTATATTTTAGAAGGTAAAAGACCTGGATGCTTCATACTTTGTATATAGATGCTTCATGTTACGAAGTTTCCGTCAGTCACATGTCCAATGTCCTTGACCTCATTTTCATGGTTCAGTAAGCACTTGAAAAAAAGTTCAAATTTTTTGTAATGTTGATATCTCTCTTATTATAAGTAATACATGTAGGATAACTATATTTGATATGTGTGTACCTTGCAAGGTCCTCATGTCTGTCTGACAGTTTTCACTTGACCTTAACCTCATTTCATGGATCAGTGAACAAGGTTAAGTTTTGGTGGTCAAGTCCATATCTCAGATACTATAAGCAATAGGGCTAGTATATTCGGTGTATGGAAGGACTGTAAGGTGTACATGTCCAACTGGCAGGTGTCATCTGACCTTGACCTCATTTTCATGGTTCAGTGGTTATAGTTAAATTTTTGTGTTTTGATCTGTTTTTCTCATACTATATGCAATAGGTCTACTATACTTGTTGTATGGAATGATTGTAAGGTGTACATGTCTAGCGGGCAGATGTCATGTGACCTTGACCTCATTTTCATAGTTCAGTGGTCAAAGTTAAGTTTTTGAGTTTTGGTCTTTTTATCTAATACTATATGCCATAGGTATATTTGGTGTATGGAAATATTTTATGATCTTTATGTCAGTCACGCAGGTTTTATTTGACCGTGACCTCATTTTCACGGTTCATTGCACAGTGTTAAGTTTTTGTGTTTTGGTCAATTTTTCTTAAACTATAAGTAGTGGGTCAACTATATATGTTGTATAGAAGCATTGTTAGCTGTACATGTCTGCCTGGCATAGTTCATCTGACCTTGACCTCATTTTTAAGGTTCATTGGTCTTTGTTTGGTTATCTTGGTTAATGTTAAGTTTATGTGACAGTTGTAATAAAGCTTAGCTTTATACTTAGGACTATCAACATAATATCAATGATTTGTATAGAAGGCGAGACATTTCAGCGTGTGCACTCTTGTTTTCTATGGAAGGTTGTTTTCTGTGGAGTTGTTTTCCGTGAGAAATTCAAGCATTTTGTATCATACTAAACTTGCTCAATCAAACATGGCAATAAAAGGCAGACACATTTTTTTAGTCTCAAATGGTATTAAAAATACCTCTAAATAGGTTGACACAGATATGTGTTACTTTTTTATTGCACTAGACCCACGGGGGGTTAACTTCCTATTATTTGGTATACGGGGATGTGCCAAAAATATGGGTCATAATTTTGTGAGATTTTATATAAAAATGACCCTCCTTTTTAATGACATCCTATATTAAAATTCATTTACGTTTGATAACTGTATATTGATTTGGGGTATGATCTACTGACATATCACATATAAATATGCTATTGACACCCACTTAAACATGCAGTTAATCCAACAATCCATGCATATATATAACGATAAAATATATGTGCACCAAATGATGTCAATTCATATGTAAAAACTTAAGGGTAGCTGGTATATTTATGAATTATGAGTGATGATGAGTTAGTGCTAATATAAGCATGGGTCATATTTTAAATATTGTATAGAAGTATATTAGTATAGGTCATTCTTTCTTAAATATTTATAACTATAGGTACTGAATTTCAGTGAATGTTATAGTAAAATGGGTACTGATTTTCAGTGAATGTTATATTAAAATGGGTACGTTTTTTGAGGCAAAAATGGCACACCCCTAACAAAAAAATATCGAAGTTATCCCCCCGTGACTAGACCAAACTAGATTCTTATTCCTTACAAGTTTGTGTCTTGTTTTGACAAAACAAGATGGTCAAACTAAAGCATGCTGTTTCTTGCAGCAACTTCAACAATATATAATTATGTGCATCATGGTTATGTAAATTTATTGGGAGCTTCTTAAGAGGAAGGCCTATGTTATTTAATATGCAGTTGTATTAACATTGGCACATTTCATTATAATGGACATTATTTGGTGTAAATGTCCCCTCAGTTATGTGGTCAGTCCTCCTACTCATGGTCTATTGCATATTTTAGATTTGGTTCAGTTTAGAATATAACCACTTATTATAAGTCAATTGTATTTTTTAGGGAGTTGTGTAAGCATTAACATTTTTTTTTTTAACAGAGATTATATATATTAGGCCCTTCAATTTCAATCATGGTTCATTGACTTTAAAGGGTTTCATAGTTGACAATTTAAACATTACAGGCCAGACACATCTCTGTGTCAACGATTTATTCTTGATTTCTATCTAAACACTTAAGTTCAGCATTTATGTGAATCCATCTATATACCAGACTAACATGTTAGTTTTACATGAATTTTGTTGAGCATTAATTGAGACAAGACAGCCTTTATCTTAGGGATAGTATCTCATTTTATGACACTGTTTTGATTCTATGCCAGAACCTCTGTCCTTTTTACACCAGAAGTGTAATCATTTATATGTACAAAAAATGAAAGTTTTGGCTTAAAAAACAAACAAGACGTGATTTAATGATTTTTTTCCATAGAATCAACAGTGATATACTATATTACTTGAGATGGCATTAATGTTAATATAGCAATGATTTTTTGTTCATAATTAGAAGATTAAAAGTACAAAAATAGTGGATTAAAAATTCATTGAGATATTTTTTTGAAAAGGCTGCATGGGCCTGGAATCAATAAACATTGAGAGAAATTTGTTGATTTTCTAAAAATTGGATTGAAAAAACATTGAGAGAAAGTTTCAAAATAGTAGATCAAAAAGGTTAAACATCAAACAACTTTAACATGAATATTCATTACTACATGTAAATTGAATAGTTAATTTTTGGTCACTGAAAGTCTGGCCTCTGTTAAGTAAGAGAACCATTACATTCTTTTCTTATCATATCAGACATATTGAGTAGAGTTATAACAGATACTTTGAATTAAATTTCAGCTTTGAATTGACTTGGTACAATCAGTGGTCTATTCTAAGCCATTACTATATACTTGATTGAAAGTGTGGAAGATGTCAATCAAACCAGAAGATTTATTTTAAAGTGACACTACATTTATCTTTTATAAATAGATAAGGGTGTTTTACTGAATTCTCCAGTCTGTATGCTGTTGTAATATTTAATCTCAGTTTTCTTTGGTACTTAGTAGAATTTTCACATTGATTCACAATTAATTTAAGGGATAAAATTGATTTATTTTCTCTTGCACATTGCCTTAAAAAAATACTGAAAAGTGTTGATAATTTAAATGTGATGGCTAGAAAAACAAGAATAACATTCACAATGCAGAAACTGATGATAAAGTTATTTTCCATTAAATTAGATTGGCAAGTTGAATTTCCTGTTTCAATCTGCTGGAGTTTTAAATGTTGTAATAACTCAATGGAGTATTCTAGTTTTAAGTCATATAGGAAATGCCTTTTTTTTTACTTTTTAAATTTTATATATCACTGATTTTATTTTTGGTACATTGGATTAAATTGATTCTCTAAAGATTTACAGATAAATTCAGCCTATGAGAAATAGACCATTTAATATTGTTGGGGACAGTACTATAGTGCCTAACAAGATTTTGTGAGGGAATTCGATGTTTACTATACCACTGTTTATTTCAACGCACTTTATGACAATACTTCTGTACCAATCGAAATGAAATTTTTTGCAGTGTTTTGAGAAATGATTTAACTTTGTAGAAACGATTTGTTTTGGAAACATTTTATGCTTTAAAAGGATAAGTTTTCTGTATAAAGTCAACAATTATGTGGACTTTTGAAGCCCAAACTTTGTGTGGCCATAAATACATAAATGAAAGATAAAAAAACTACCAATACAGAACGACATGTTAATAAAATTAAAAATAAATTAGACATGCAATAAATGTAAGGTTTGTGATTGTTTTTGTTTGATATTGTCACGACATTTGATTGTTTTCATTGAAAGCATCATTGAAATCATGAGGATATTTCTAAACATGCATTTCATAAGCTGATGTAAAATTTTATTACATATTGAAGATGTAGAAACAAATTTGAATTTCCTGAAGATCGGAGTTATTGGAATAAGAAAGCCAATGATGGTTTGTCATAATATATTAACTGGTAAGATATTGTTTGATTATAGTTATATTTAGAATACTCAGACATCTTACCAAAACAATATTACTTTTCATTTGTGGCATTCTTGGAAGATAATAAAAGTCAAATAACCAACAGTTAACATTGAAATGGAATGAAACTAGTAGAGGTACCACATAAATTTACACAGTAGAAGTATATAATATATACTCACCAGGTATATATATTACAAATATTTGACTAGTAGAAGTACCATATATACATGACCAGTTGGTATATATCACATACTTGTCCAGTATGAGGTACATTACATATACTTGAGCAGTAAAAGTTACTATATATACTACCACATCTTCCTATATCTTTTATCAGTGGAGGATCTAGACATTTTCCTAAATGGGACCCACTGACTGCCTATTATGGGGCCAACTCTGGTCATGCTTCAGTGATTACCTATATAATCAACCAATTTTTCTACAATAAGGGGGGAGGCTCCCCTCTAAATCCGCCTTTGCTTATATACAGAATGATTATCATATATATACTTGTCCAGTATGTATATCACATATATATTTGTCCAGTATGTATATCACATACATATGTGTCCAGTATGTTTATCACATACATATTTGTTCAGTATGTATATAACATACATATTTGTTCAGTATGTATATCACATACACATTTGTTCAGTATGTATATCACATACACATTTGTTCAGTATGTATATCACATACACATTTGTTCAGTATGTATATCACATACACATTTGTCCAGTAAGTATGTATATCACATACACATTTGTTCAGTATGTATATCACATACATATTTGTCCAGTATGTATGTTCCAGACCGTATGAGTATTTGGACCGTACGCGTACGGTCTGGACCGTATGCGTACTTTTTCAAAATACTCATACGGTCGGACCGTACGCGTACGGTTTGACTAATATTAAAAAGTTGGTCAAGTTTATTAGTTACAAATGCATATAGCAGATCAACATAACTTAACTATTAAATTAATATAAAAAAGTTCAATTGCAATTGAAATAAAAACTTTATATATTAACTTCTTTTTAAATTCACGCTAATTAAACCTGTTAGTCTCTTGAATTAAGCATGTCGATCAGTAATACATTAATTGAATTATGATCACTGAAATTGAAGATATTGGAAGTAAACATGATGTGGGAGGTCAATTGTTTTAGAATATTTAGCAACTTTACAAAAAATGCAAATGCAAAGGAACGTGCATGAACTGCATACATGAAAATGTAAAAAATATTACGTTACTTGAATTGTGTCCCCTTGGGCGAGAGTACCAAAATAGGATTCAGATATAAAATTAAACAAATACTTAATTTCAAATGTTCGTTTGTTCATATCTATCATTGTAATAAATTATCAATAACAATTTGTAAAACTAAAAATAAAGGTTGTGATAAATGCTTGTTTCAATTTAACCCATATGATCAAATAACATGTATGGTCAGCTCGTACTGGACCGTACGCGTATACTCATACGGTCCGACCGTACGCGTATGGTCGGACCGTACGAGTATACATATACGGTCCGGACCGTACACGTACGGTCCAAATACTCATATGGTCTGGAACATGTATATCACATACATATTTTTCAGTATGTATATCACATACATATTTGTTCAGTATGTATATCACATACAATTATTTGTCCAGTATGTATATCACATACATATTTGTTCAGTATGTATATCGCATACATATTTGTCCAGTATGTATATCGCATACATATTTGTTCAGTATGTATATCACATACATATTTGTCCAGTATGTATATCACATACGTATTTGTTCAGTATATGTATATCACATACATATTTGTCCAGTATGTATATCACATACATATTTTTCAGTATGTATATCACATACATATTTTTCAGTATGTATATCACATAAAAAATTTGTTCAGTATGTATATCACATACATATTTGTTCAGTATGTATATCACATACATCTTTGTCCAGTATGTATATCACATACAATTATTTGTCCAGTATGTATACATATACTTGACTAGTACAAGTACCATATATACTTTCACAGAAATATTACCACATATACTTGCCCAGCAGAACAATGACATACATAGTTGCCTAATAGAAGTACCATATTTGATTGCCCGTAAGAGTAATTAATATCATATAAGCTTGTCCATAACTTTTTTACCTCACCTGAATTTAAAGAGTTTTTGCCACCACTCAGGTCCTCCTTGTCATCAGGTTTTTTTTTAGTGTCTACTCTGGAAATAAATGTTTAAAGTTACCAAAGTTTCCCTAAAACTTTTAGGGGAATTTAGTTTGAAACTGATATCCAAAGATTTGATCCATAAAATAACATGGCCAAGGTTGCTAAAATAGAACATAAATGTAAAACTACAGTTCTGTTGACATATATTTCATAAAAATTAAAGCAGGTATAGCAAAACTGTTGTGATAGAAATGACGAGCAGGTTAGACTTTTTCTCTTGTGAAATTTTAAGATAACCAGACAGATTATTTAGTAGTAGTTAAGGTTTTTTCCCCTTGGACAGATAAATATGAGTATTTAAGAGGGGGACATTGGAACTCTGTTCTTCTTTTTTTAATTTTTGAAATACTTCATTGGAAAATTCAGTTGTGCATGCATTTATTTATTTTAAAGATATATGAAAATTAGATTATTTCTTTGGAGTTACTGCCCTTTGTGATTTTATTATGACTTAGACAGGAAGAAAAAAGACAATAATAAATTGCTCAATTATTTACATAACATAACTAATTTATTAAACGTCTATTATTGAAAAAATTTTCTCTACTGTTCTTCTCATGATTATGTTTTAAGTTAAAATTTCCTTGTGTTTTGTTTTTTAACGATTAAGTAGATATTGAGAAGCCTTTGTTTGAAATAAGGAAGTTTCTTACTTTTTTTCTACATAGAAAAAAATCAATTATTTGTAATTGTTTAAACAATACTAAAGTTGCATGTTTGGGTAAAATATTTTACAAAACATAGGGAAATTAATCTACAGACAAAAGCTAAATGACATTCATGATAATGTGTCAACTCATTTGGAAAAGTACAGCTCAGCAAGATAGTTAGTACTATGGAGGTGTATTTGATTAACTTATGACTTAACCTTAAGTTGTGAAATGACTTCTGACTGAAATAAGGGTAACTTATTATACAGAAGTGGGATGTTTTACTAAAATTGATCTTCATGTTTTTGTGACGATATATTGTGTAATGATTTCCTGGAATAGAAATGTGGTTGGAGCAGATTTTTGTAATTATCAGATGCGCAATTAGACGGTCTAGCAATGTCAGTTACCAGTATCGACACATAATCACTTCCGATTATTATTGCCTATTTTTTTCTGTCCTTTGATTGACTTATTATGTGATTTAAGTTTTCGCTAGTGGAGTGCAGCTATACAGAAGTTATGTACAGTGCAACTTTGACTGCAATATCCGTTTGTAGATGACTTTTTGATCATTTCTGCATTGGTGAATTTTGATGTTCAGGATACATTTTGTGATTTGTGTTGTAGCTAATCTGTTATACTTTATTATCCTTACACATCAAATTCATTAATTGGAAATCAAAATGACTGGCATATTTTGCTATTAGATATTATTAAATTGTGTCTTTACATGTAGTCTGAAATGGAATACTTTTTAAAAACAGATCTCAAATCTATTTAAGTGAGTTGACACAAACAGTGTTATAAATTCAACCTCAAAACTCTTAAAAACGGGAAGATAGTGTTTAAAGGAAAAGTTAATGTTTTCTTCTCAAGATTAAATTTCTTTATTCAAACTATATTGAGAACTTTGATGAAATGTATTTTCTATATATTTTCATTCTAATAGATTACTTTGATTTTTTTTCAGGATGTTTATAGAAGAGGATAAAATCATTTCTACAGAAAACCTCACAGCTATTACTGCAAAGCATATGCTTACTGACAGAGTCTTCTAAATATATTTTAGTTTATGTCACTAATTACTGACATGATAACTAATGGAACTAGCATATTAGTAGTTTAATGTTTCCTGAATGTCAAGAAAAGTAACATCCAAGGTCAAACACCTGTATCTAGTTCAGTCAGAAGATAATGTAACTGTTCTACCCAGCCTACTTTGTCAGATTACATTCTGATTGAGGTTAAATGGATGAGATTATTACATGTTACAAACCATTTGCTCTCTTTGATTGGATGCCAGAACAATGTCATAAAATTATTTACAAGTTTTGATTGTTAGGAAGAAGTATGAAAGTTTTTTGTTTTTTGATACTACTGTGTTGTGACCATGCTGCCACCTCAGTTGTCCACACAACACTCAATCAAAACAATGATACCAAGTCTAATGGTCACATGGTGTATGATCCTCATAATCAAACATCGGACAACAGAAGTCACGAGCATGGAAATAAAACAGGACACAAGGACTCGCATGCAGGACATGGGGCTGGACATGGAATACATTTATTCAGTATAAATTACGACCATGTGGCACAGCCATTGTTGATAACTGTCTTTCTGTTTGCTGCAGGAATATCTAAGTTAGGCAAGTATGAATAGATTGTTTAGAATTCATTTTCTGAAAGATGTGTAGTATTTCCTGGTTCGTTTACTCAACACTGGTGGGTAGCATAATGCCATTATTGAAACACATATATATATATATGGATATCTTTGCCTTCATTGTAACACAAGTGTCTTAAAACCAATGTTTTAATATGTGCAGGTAACTTTGCAACTGTCTTTACAAATATATGGATAACTTTGCCATTGTCTTGTCTCATGTGGAAAGTTTCTCTAAAATTGAGAATGGAAATGTGGAATGTGTCAAAGAGACAACAACCTGACCAAAGAGCAGACAGCAGCTGCAGGCCGCCAATGGGTCTTCAATGCAACAAGAAAATCCCACACCCGTCTAATGGCTTATTATAACACCTGAAGGTAACTTTGCCATAGTCTAAACACATTTGACTAACTTTTACTGCATACAAGAAAATTGGTACCCACAAAAATCAATAAGTCCACAGTATATGCCACTTTGGAACCAATGTTTAATGTTTGAATCCTAACATAATCAAGTGTGTATAAATTTTATAAAGGGATACATATTTATTATTATTTTCTGACCACATTATTACACCCTAGCTTGGAATGTCCTTGTATCTTCTTAAAACAACGATGAAAAAAGACAAAAAATAGTAAATAACTTCAGTTCTAAATTTATAAGAAGATTCCCTACTTAGTAGAATCTTAGTAGTCTTGGAATACTTATCTAAAAAAATAAGAGTTGGCAGTTTTAGAGGTTACTTATTAATGTGCCTGTCCTAACACAGGAACCTTGTCTGTGATTGTCTAATATCTAAGTAATATTTCTCTTTACAGTATTTTATGTTGATAGCAGATCTTTGTTGGTCTTCAATGTGTTAACATTATTCACTACTTCTCTAGCCTCAGAGCTTTTTAGAGCCTGACATATGGTATAAACACTTGTCTATTGTAAAACATTAAAGTTTGCTTCACGATGTGTTTTCATCTTTAGAAATGTTTCAGAGTTGCTACATGTATATCAATGACGACATTAGCCAACATTGACAAATACTCTGTATTTTGAAATATAAACTTCAGTGTTTAGTGTTATTTATCACTGTGAAAACCCTTGGCTGTTTGTGTTTGTCAAACAATAGTATAGCTCTTATTCCATTAAATATATTGCTCTTCAGCAGAAATATCAAGTGTACTCCATAGACAAAAGGAAAATTGATATCTTGTTCAGATGTGCTTGGTAATAGGATGTAATCAGAAAGCTTTTCTTATCGTACTTCTGCAATTTCCATAGCATGAATTTTATTTCAAGCCTCCTACAGCAAATTCGGAACAATTTATTCACATTAGGATAAAAGTGAAATAATCAGGCTTACAGAAAAATGTATTTATGCAGTACAGATTAGGCAGATGGAGATATATTTATATTAATGACCAAAGTATAAGTATTTTAGCACCACCAGGAAAGGAAAAAATTAACAGTTATTATATACAATACATAAATATTTATGAAAAAGTACTGTAAATTATACAGATATCACTTTACTAAGCTGTTCTTGAGGGAATTACCAAGACAAATTTTATTGTTTAACAGCAATTTGCCTTTAGTAATCTGATTATTCATACTAGACAAATGCATATAAATTTTTCTGAAGAATAACATGGTTTTGTTTTTTTAAATGCTTATGTTTTTTTTCATTACCTAAATACACTTAACCCTTAAAACAGAGTTATTTTGGGGTATTTAGGATTCACCAATATATATATAAAAACTAATATTAATCTTTTTAAGTGTTAAACATGTTAAAAGGGAGATAATTGACTTATTTCCTTCTTTATTGCAAACATGTGGTAAAAATATAGTCTATCATAAGCACAACTCCTCATAAACATGTGGTTGAATATTGGCAAACTACATAATTTTTTTCCCTCTTAACAATATTTAATTCCTTTATTTGACCATACAAAGGAGTAGGTCCGGTAAGGACTGATTTTGGCCTCAAATTTCAGGTTCGTCTGATGAAAGATTTTGACCACTTTTTAAACACTATAGTGTCTATTTCATTTGATTCAATTAGTTTATGTGAAAGATTTTAACTGATTTAGTCATTAAAAACGATCTGATTCAAGCTCAAATATGACAAATCTACCAAATATGTCGAAAAATGTCACTTTTCAGATGGTTTTTGTCAAAAATGAAAGTGGCCGCATCCGTGTTCATCCTCAACCTTTATATATGTTATGTATTATCATCAAATATGTAACTTACGTTTTAATATTAAGGATGAACACGAATGTGGCCACTTTCGTTTTGCACAAAAACCGTCTAAAATTGAACTAAAATGCTAGAATTGTGAAGATTTCAGTAATTTAGCATGACTTAGTAATGCTAGTACCCAATATATGTGTATTGTATTGTCAAAAACAGCCCATATTTATGTAGCAGAGGCATTCTACTGTTCAATAAATAACTAAAAGTTTACATTTTAACAATTTTGTAAAACTGCTATATTTTGGGGCCAAAAAGGGGTCTTACTGGACCTACTCCTTTTGACTCATTTTAATGTCCATCATTGTGATAACAGCTCCTCTAGTGAAGTGTTTTAAACTTTGTCCAATGTTATATTGTTGTATGCAGATGTTCCTGTCCATTGAGACTTGCTTGGTGAACAGTTATTGTTTTGCTCCAATATAGATGATAAAATGCAAGCTGAGGCCCACTTCCAGGATTTTGTTCTGCATATAAGACCCATTGGTGGCCTTTATAGCTAATAGCTGTGACCTAATGTTGCTTATATTTATGTCAATTGGTCTCTGGTGGATAATTGTCCCATTGGCAATCATATTTCCTTATGTTTATATAGTTCCAGAGTCAGATTGATTTAACAAGATGGAATGTACTTTTAAACAATGTCTGTGTTTACAAAAATGAGAAGTTATGTTTTGAGATATAATTTTATTATTTCAGGTTTTCACCATGCTGATTTTCTGTCATCAAGGGTACCAGAATCATGGTAGGTTTTTATAACTTTTCTAGAATTTCAACACCTTTTAAAAGATGACTGTTAATAAATTGTGATAGTTTTTTTATTTAGATTGATTGATTGATTTTTGTTTAATGCCACTTTGAGCATTTAAGTCTATTTTGTGATAGTAGTTTTATTGGTAGAAGAAGTTGGAGTGCCCAGAGGGTACTACCAACTTTTGTATAAAGAAAATTGACAATCCTAGTCAATTAAATTAAAGTAAAACACCATCATTAAGACCTATTAGGGCCCTTTGTGGCAAAGTGGTCTTAGAAGTTCACCTACTGTATCATAAGCCAATCAACACCGAGGTTGTGAGTTCAAACCCCACATGTTGCAGGTGCATTGAACTCCCGTCTAAATTTTCTAGCAAAAGTATTGGGCACGCTGGCTTCCTCTAGCCAATGTTGCTGAAAGTAGTGTTAAACACCACCAATTATAAAAGAACAATCAAAAACAAGATTGCGTTTGGCTATTGCCATCTGTATTACAGAGTGTTATTTTTTCACTGTTTTAAGATAATAAAAAAAATCATAAAAAAGATAATAAAAAATGACTTTCTGGTGGTAATAAAAATGACAGTATAAGATTATCTTGCATGGTATTGATTAACATGAAACCTTATTGGACAATTGCAGCATTATTGCTGTTACTTTTAATCCATATAAAGTCAGGGTAACATATAAAATCAACATAAAAAAGCATTCAACTGCTGTGTAATTCTTTAATTTTAACAATTTTATGTTGTTTCAGAAAAAGTTTATCTAACTTCATAGAAATGTTTATGTTGTAATTAGAAAAGATTGGGTAATATAAAAGATGTATCTTTACTGATTAAAAAAAACTTTAGCTATTTGATTTACCATTAACAGTGAATTCTATTATCATGTTTTTTCTAAGCTCCTTGCTTCCTTTTACTTAACCTTGTCAAACTGAGGATCATTGTAAGGTTTTTACATTCAAATGTCACAGAAACAAATCTTCTCTGAAACATAACATTTCCATCCTTGACCTAGTGAGAGTTTATGACTCATGCAAACAAAGGTTAATGCTGGAACGTGTTTATTATTGACCTAGGAGAGCCTATTATGACTTAAAACAAAGGTTAATGCTGGAAAATGTTTATTATTGACCTAGGGGAGCCTGTTATGACTTAAAACAAAGGTTAATGCTGGAACGTGTTTATTATTGACCTATGAGAGCCTATTATGACTTAAAACAAAGGTTAATGCTGGAACGTGTTTATTATTGACCTACGAGAGCCTATTATGACTTAAAACAAAGGTTAATGCTGGAACGTGTTTATTATTGACCTACGAGAGCCTATTATGACTTAAAACAAAGCTTAATGCTGGAACATGTTTATTATTGACCTACAAGAGCCTATTATGACTTAAAACAAAGATTAATGCTGGAACATGTTTATTATTGACCTACGAGAGCCTTTTATGACTTAAAACAAAGGTTAATGCTGGAACGTGTTTATTATTGACCTACGAGAGCCTATTATGACTTAAAACAAAGGTTAATGCTGGAACGTGTTTATTATTGACCTACGAGAGCCTATTATGACTTAAAACAAAGGTTAATGCTGGAACGTGTTTATTATTGACCTACGAGAGCCTATTATGACTTAAAACAAAGGTTAATGCTGGAACGTGTTTATTATTGACCTACGAGAGCCTATTATGACTTAAAACAAAGATTAATGCTGGAACGTGTTTATTATTGACCTAGGAGAGCCTATTATGACTTAAAACAAAGGTTAATGCTGGAACGTGTTTATTATTGACCTAGGAGAGCCTGTTATGACTTAAAACAAAGGTTAATGCTGGAACGTGTTTATTATTGACCTAGGAGAGCCTATTATGACTTAAAACAAAGGTTAATGCTGGAACGTGTTTATTATTGACCTACGAGAGCCTATTATGACTTAAAACAAAGGTTAATGCTGGAACGTGTTTATTATTGACCTACGAGAGCCTATTATGACTTAAAACAAAGATTAATGCTGGAACGTGTTTATTATTGACCTACGAGAGCCTATTATGACTTAAAACAAAGCTTAATGCTGGAACATGTTTATTATTGACCTACGAGAGCCTATTATGACTTAAAACAAAGGTTAATGCTGGAACATGTTTATTATTGACCTACGAGAGCCTATTATGACTTAAAACAAAGGTTAATGCTGGAACATGTTTATTATTGACCTACGAGAGCCTATTATGACTTAAAACAAAGCTTAATGCTGGAACATGTTTATTATTGACCTACGAGAGCCTATTATGACTTAAAACAAAGGTTAATGCTGGAACGTGTTTATTATTGACCTATGAGAGCCTATTATGACTTAAAACAAAGGTTAATGCTGAAACATGTTTATTATTGACCTACGAGAGCCTATTATGACTTGAAACAAAGGTTAATGCTGGAACGTGTTTATTATCGACCTACGAGAGCCTATTATGACTTAAAACAAAGGTTAATGCTGAAACATGTTTATTATGGACCTATGAGAGCCTATTATGACTTAAAACAAAGGTTAATGCTGGAACGTGTTTATTATTGACCTATGAGAGCCTATTATGACTTAAAACAAAGGTTAATGCTGGCACGTGTTTATTATTGACCTATGAGAGCCTATTATGACTTAAAACAAGGTTAATGCTGGAACATGTTTATTATTGACCTACGAGAGCCTATTATGACTTAAAACAAAGGTTAATGCTGGCACATGTTTATTATTGACCTACGAGAGCCTATTATGACTTAAAACAAAGGTTAATGCTGGAACATTTTCATTTTTGACCTTTGACAGCCCACTTGACTTCAACAAGGTATTAGATGCATACAAGGTGGCCTTAGAAGTAAGATGTTGTGTGATCTAGGTATAAGAAACATCAAAGGTGACAATATTTTCCTTTTATCTGCAAAAAATTAATAAGACTTAAAAATAAATGCATCTTTGATGCAGTTTCAATGTTAATTAACAAGAATATGCACTTAGAGAATATACAGTTTTATATTAATAAAATAACAGCAACTTATTATGAATACCTGAGATCAAAGGTTTACCTGTATTACTTTACATATAAATTAGTATTTGATACTTCACTTTTTCTGGAGAAATAATGAATAAGTCATTATATGTAATCAGTAGCTAAAAGAAAAATTAAAAGCTTTGGACGTTATTCTGGTCTTATTGTATATTACAAAAATTAAAAAATACTCAATTCTTCTATAAATTGAATTACAGTTTATGTTATGCAGTCCAAATGAGGAATTTATAACCAATATCCTGCAAATAAACTTGCTGAACTTTTCGTAATATCACTAAAATGAGGAAAAATAAAAAATAGGTTTCTTAAAACAGAGTTAATGGAGTTCAGAAATCATTATATCAAGAATGCATATAACCAGTCAGATATGAAGCAAATGTGAAATTTATATTCAGTCTAGACTAAGATGAATTGTTTCTGTATGGGAATGAAATTGTAACATTAATAACTGTGTGTGAAAACAGTTTTTGTCAACATAACTGAATATGAAATAGTATTTTTGTTATGGCATACAGAAATTGTTTATGGATTATTAACACTGATTTGATGTTTGAACAAACCAAATTCTGTTAACATTGGTACCAGTGGTATAATAAGTATGTTTCTTTATAGGACTCTCTGGACTAAATAACTTTCTATTAATATTGATAATGTATATGAAGGGAGATTTATAAGTCTAAAAACATTATTGTTCTGATGAAAGATAGTTGAATAGAAGGTTGAGAACAAATAGGGAAGTATCTAATATAAAATATTCATTTCAAAATTGAGAAGTAAATTTGTGTTTATTTTCTAGGGGTGTCATTTCAACACGTTTTCTGTCTGCTTGGATTATAGGTACATTTGATAACATTGTTCTTCTAGCCCAAAGACCAGACACAAGTTGTTTCCTTTTTCCTTTTTCCTTTTTCCTTTTTAGCTCACCTGGCCCGAAGGGCCAAGTGAGCTTTTCCCATCACTTTGCGTCCGTCGTCCGTCGTCCGTCGTCGTCGTCGTCGTCCGTCGTCGTTAACTTTTACAAAAATTTTCTCCTCTGAAACTACTGGGCCAAATTAAACCAAACTTGGCCACAATCATCATTGGGGTATCTAGTTTAAAAAATGTGTGGCGTGACCTGGCCAACCAACCAAGATGGCCGCCATGGCTAAAAATAGAACATAGGGGTAAAATGCAGTTTTTGGCTTATAACTCAAAAACCAAAGCATTTAGAGCAAATCTGACATGGGGTAAAATTGTTTATCAGGTCAAGATCTATCTGCCCTGAAATTTTCAGATGAATCGGACAACCTGTTGTTGGGTTGCTGCCCCTGAATTGATAATTTTAAGGAAATTTTGCTGTTTTTGGTTATTATCTTGAATATTATTATAGATAGAGATAAACTGTAAACAGCAATAATGTTCAGCAAAGTAAGATTTACAAATAAGTCAACGTGACCGAAATGGTCAGTTGACCCCTTTAGGAGTTATTGCCCTTTTTAGTCCATTTTTTACCATTTTTAGTAAATCTTAGTTATCCTTTACAAAAATCTTCTCCTCTGAAACTACTGGGACAAATTAATCCAAACTTGGCCACAATCATCATTGGGGTATCTAGTTTAAAAAATGTGTGGCGTGACCCGGCCAACCATCCAAGATGGCCGCCATGGCTAAAACTAGAACATAGGGGGTAAAATGCAGTTTTTGGCTTATAACTCAAAAACCAAAGCATTTAGAGCAAATCTGACATGGATAAAATTTTTCATCAGGTCAAGATCTATCTGCCCTGAAATTTTCAGATGAATCGAACAACCCGTTGTTGGGTTGCTGCTCCTGAATTGATAATTTTAAGGAAATTTTGCTGTTTTTGGTTATTATCTTGAATATTATTATAGATAGAGATAAACTGTAAACAGCAATAATGTTCAGCAAAGTAAGATCTACAAATAAGTGAACATGACCAAAATGGTCAGTTGACCACTTTAGGAGTTATTGTCCTTTATAGTCAATTTTTAACCATTTTTCGTAAATCTTAGTAATCTTTTAGAAAAATCTTCTCCTCTGAAACTACTGGGCCAAATTTAACCACACTTAGCCATAATCATCATTGGGGTATCTAGTTAAAAAAATGTGTCGGGTAACTTGGCCAACAAACCAAGATGGCGGCCATGGCTAAAAATAGAACATGGGGGTAAAATGCAGTTTTTGGCTTATAACTCAAAAACCAAAGCATTAAGAGCAAATCTGACAGGAAGTAAAATTGTTGATCAGGTCACGATCTATCTGCCCTGAAATTTTCAGATGAATCGGATAATCGGTTGTTAGGTTGCTGCCCCTGAATTGGTAATTTTGAGGAAATTTTGCTGTTTTTTTTGTTATCTTGAATATTATTATAGATAGAGATAAACTGTAAACAGCAATAATGAACAGCAAAGTAAGAACTAAAAATAAGTCACTATGACCAAAATAGTCGATTGACCCCCTAAGGAGTTATGGCCCTTCATAGTAAATTTTTAACAATTTTCTTAAAATTTGAAGATTTTCAATAACATTTTCCACAGAAAGTACTCTTATAGATAGAGATAATTGTAAGCAGCAAGAATGTTTAGTAAAGTAAGATCTACAAACACATCACCATCACCAAAACACAATTTTGTCATGAATCCATCTGTGTCCATTGTTTAATATTCACAAAGACCAAGGTGAGCGACACAGGCTCTTTAGAGCCTCTAGTTCGATATTCAAATTGTGAAAAATATTACAAGTCCAAACTGAATTTTTTTTCCCCTCAAAATTTTTTTCACCTCAAACTTTTTTTCCTCAAAATTTGTCTTTCTTCAAAAATTTTTTTCCTCATTTTTTTTTTCGTTTTCTATTTCCTTTTTCGATTTTCATTTCCTTATTCAGTTTTCATTTCCTTATTCGGTTTTCATTTCCCTATTCAGTTTCTATTTCCTTATTCGATTTTCATTTCCTTCTTCGATTTTCATTTCCTTATTCGGTTTCTTTTTCCTTATTTGGTTTCTATTTTCATATTCGATTTTCATTTCCTTATTCTGTTTCTTTTTCCTTAATCAATTTCTATTTTCCTTTTTCAGTTTTCATTTCCTTATTCAATTTTCATTTCCTTATTCAGTTTTCATTTCCTTATTCAGTTTCTATTTCCTTATTCGATTTTCATTCCCTTATTCGGTTTCTTTTTAAGGTCATTGAAATCATGCCAGAGCTAATTCCAGATTTTATTTTGGATTCAATAAATCTGAAAAAGGGAGGATATTGTTTCTTTTTTTAAGCTGTAGTTTAATATTCTTTTCTCATAAAAACAACATATTTGTTGGCTACTTTGAAGTCAATAGAAAGCCTATGATTCTCGCTACAAGTTATCAGCAGTAAAATCTTCTCCAAGTCTTTCATTAGAGTAGGTTCCACTAAAAGTACAGTATTTGATTTCATTCCTTGGATGTGGTTATACCAGTACAATATAATAACCTGCATCCACAATGACAAAAGCAGGTCAAGGAACCTCTTGACCCCATGAATCTTTTGAAAACACTTTTGGAAGAAAACTTTCATCAAAGAGATATAGAAAAGAAGATGTGGTATGATTGCTAATGAGACAACCCTACACCACATACCAATTGGAACAGAAACTAATATCTATAGGTCACTGTTCAACAATGAGCAAAGCTCATACCGCATAATCAAAATAAGACTTGAAAGACTTGAATATAAATGCAACTTATATGTAGTTTCAATGTTAATTTAAAAGAATCTCCATAAATCTAATAAAATTCATCAAATCATTCAAAAATATAATGATTGTGAAGCTAAGTAAATTTTTGTTTTCAAACCTTTGCATTTTTTATCTAATTACATTACAGTAATTACATTAACAAAAGTCCTTCACTCAAGCCCATTGAAACCTAGTTTTGGAAATGGTTTTCATAAGTTAAGCTCCAGTTCACATGTGTTACCTCAATCAATTGTCTGCAGCGACTCGATTTAGGTCCAGATCCATTATTGGTCACCTTGCTATATATATGTCAGTGTCAAACATCTGTATTAATGTAAGTGTCACAAAGCCACTTCTATCAGATTAGTTCATTAAAGGAATTGAGAGAATTAGATTCAATCTTCAAGGCACTGAGGCAAAAGTATATTGGATTAGAAAAAGGATATCCTATTGATTAAGGTGTCAACTATGTGATTGCTTTGAAATTGTTTTCTAAACTTGTTTAAATTGTGATCATATGACCAATTTGGTTACTATGTCAAATGGAGAGTATTCTGTTTAAGAATGCATTGTGATGTCACAATTTGGATTTAAAAAGTATGCATAGTACGAATTCATATGACATAGGAAAACATATGCACTGACCATATATGTGATCATATTTTACCCCTCACTTAAACTCTTGGTGTAGAAATTGTCTTTTGTTGATGTTTTGTTTTAAAAGTTCCTAAATATGTATGACTTTTCTCCACAAACTGTTATATTAGTTCAAATATGAATGACTTTTACGATTTACTCTGCACTAGGTTTTTGCGTTTTACTTGGTGCCATACTTGCTAGGCGCCCAGATGTTACAGCTGTTTTATGTCCCCAATTTAAGATTGATATGGCCAAAATGTATTTTGCAATGACAAAATTTTTTGAAATGTCTAATGATACTGGATAAAAGTCCCCTAGATGTGGTACACCATCATTTGACCACCACTTTATCCAATGCACATCATGATGCATAGCAGGTTAAATGTCTGAAGCTTAACATCCATATTTGTAATATTATAGGATTTGTGTTTTAAAAATTTTGTTGTATTTTACCGCCATGATGATTTTACCAATTTTTGCAAGTGATTTGACCTAAATTGACTTATTTTAAAGTATTGTGTAATAGTGTCACATTGTAAATGTGTCTTTTTAAACCATTCGACAGAAAAGTCTCAAACTTGGTATGATTGTTTGCCATATAAATGAGTATATTTGCCCACACTATACCATCATTTTGATTTGACTATATGGTACCACAATGACAAATTGTGATATATAATTTATTTAAATAATTTTACAGTAGTGGAGAGGGCAATTTGGTTTTATTTTGTAACTTATCTTTTGTTGTTTTTTTTTTTCAGTTTATTGATAATTCTTGGAATTATTGTTGGTGCAATTTTAAGGTAAGTATTATTATGTTCGCGAAATGCATTTTTTCATACGTTTTAAATTTTGCTAAAAATTTATCCAATTTCTGGATTTTTATTTTATTGTTCTTGATACAAAATCTACAAAAGTTCTTGTATGACTACACCATAATAGAGTTTTAACAGCAAAAATGATAAGCAATACAAAAAGATCTACAAACCTGCTTTTCTGCTTCAATTCATTCATAACACAAATTAATTTCCTTAAATGGTGATATTTTTCTCTTTTTTAGTGCTTTTTGTCGAGCCTGCAACTTTTGTTGCAGAAAGCTCGACATAGGGATAGTGATCCGGCGGCGGCGGCGGCTACGGCGCACTTCTTAAAAGCTTTATATTTTAGAAGGTGGAAGACCTGGATGCTTCATACTTTGTATATAGATGCTTCATGTTACGAAGTTTCCGTCAGTCACATGTCCAATGTCCTTGACCTCATTTTCATGGTTCAGTGACCACTTGAAAAAAAAGTTCAAATTTTTTGTAATGTTGAATTCTCTCTTATTATAAGTAATAGGATAACTATATTTGATATGTGTGTACCTTGCAAGGTCCTCGTGTCTGTCAGACAGTTTTCCCTTGACCTCGACCTCATTTCATGGATCAGTGAACAAGGTTAAGTTTTGGTGGTCAAGTCCATATCTCAGATACTATAAGCAATAGGGCTAGTATATTCGGTGTATGGAAGGACTGTAAGGTGTACATGTCCAACTGGCAGGTGTCATCTGACCTTGACCTCATTTTCATGGTTCAGTGGTTATAGTTAAATTTTTGTGTTTTGGTCTGTTTTTCTCATACCATATGCAATAGGTCTACTATATTTGTTGTATGGAATGATTGTTAAGTGTACATGTCTAGCGGGCAGATGTCATGTGACCTTGACCTCATTTTCATGGTTCAGTGGTCAAAGTTAAGTTTTTGAGTTTTGGTCTTTTTATCTAATGCTATATGCCATAGGTCAACTATATTTGGTGTATGGAAATATTTTATGATCTTTATGTCAGTCGAGCAGGTTTTATTTAACCGTGACCTCATTTTCACGGTTCATTGCACAGTGTTAAGTTTTTGTGTTTTGGTCTATTTTTCTTAAACTATAAGTATTGTGTCAACTATATATGTTGTATAGAAGCATTGTTAGCTGTACCTGTCTGCCTGGCATGGTTCATCTGACCTGGACCTCTTTTTCAAGGTTCATTGGTCTTTGTTTAGTTATCTTGGTTAATGTTAAGTTTATGTGACAGTTGTAATAAAGCTTAGCTTTATACTTAGGACTATCAACACAATATCAATGATTAGTATAGAAGGCGAGACATTTCAGCGTGTGCACTCTTGTGTTTATTATTGAAACTTTTTTAGGTGGATAGAAACTAAACAGCAGAAATTTTTAACAATATCAGATCTACAAAAATGCCTTTATAAAAATAGAGAGAGATGTTGTATGATTACAAATGAGAAAACTATAATCCACCAAAACTCAAATGAAGTGGATGTAAACAATTATAGGCAACCATACAGCCTTCAAACAATGAGAAATATCCATATAGTAAGTCTGCTTAGAAAGGCCCAGATATGAAAAATATGAAACAATTCAGTTGAGAAAACTAACAGCCTTTAAACAACCTTTGAATACCAAATTAATACTGTGATGGGTAAAACCTCTTCAGATGAGGACAGCTATGTTTTGCTACTGCCTATTTGTAGAGAGCAGACACCATCTCAAAAAGTAAGTGGTGCTTGGGGTTTGGTGGGCTTATTCATTTGAGTAAGTTTTAGTTTTTTTGCAGAAAACTTTAACATTCACTGTGATATTGTCAATTATTTCAGGAATTTTACCAATGCTGATGATATGCCAGGGATGAGCTCAGAGTTGTTTTTTCTGTATCTCTTACCACCGTAAGTCTTCTGTTTTACACCTTACTCTTAGTTCAGATTAATAGACCACTTTCGAGTCCTTCAGTATTTTTATTCCTTCTTGTCATCATTAAAAGTGATGATCTATAACAAAAAGCGAAGGCATAAATCCACTGTAATTATTCAGGATGACCAAAATAAAAGTTTAGACAGTTGTAATGTATTATTCATTTTGAAGTTTAATATATAAAGGCACATTACAATGGATTGTATTCATGGATTAGAATATTTAGTATGACACAACATATTATTATATAGTTGTGTACCTCTATTATTATATAGTTGTGTACCTCTATTATTATATAGTTGTGTACCTCTATAGTTAATATTTTGGTCAGATTTGTTGGTATTTCTATAACAAGTATCCCACAGTTGGCATATATATATATAGGAATAAAACAAAGTTGTCTCTGGAAAATATATAACTCCTTCTTCCTTCTTCCTTGATTTCATTTAAGAATATTTTAAATATAAATAGCAACAAAAAAATTTCAATTAATTTATTTAATGTTTTCCCTTTTAGGGTATAATAAAACAATATATTTGATGACAATTTTATTGATATCAACTTAGTTAATTAAGCCATGATATGAATTTAACATTTAAAGCTAAATTGGTTCCGTATCAGTAGCTATTAGTCTGCAGTTATCTGTTTGATTTGTCCTTTTATGTTTTATAGCATTTGAGCGCAGCTGAAAATATGCATTTTATTCATTTAAAAATCAATGTTGACATTCATAGCTCAGTTGAAATTAGTAAAAACTTTTTTGATATATCAATTTCCTGAAAAATGATATACCAGCAAAAATGCAGGCCAAATGCATATACTATATTTGTAAAAATAGAAAGATTGATTGTCATGGAAGGTTATAAAGTGTGATATTGCTTGCATGATAGGTTAATAAGTGGAGTAGAAAATTTTAAGAAAATTTTTAGTATTACAGCTTTTACATTAATGCTAGCAAGACAAATCTTTGTTTGGCTTGCTTGCTTTGTTTGTATCAATGTTTGCCCAAGCATGGCAATTAAGATAGGCGGGGTTTCAGCTTGTATACATCATACTTAAATTTTATTGGACGTTATGTTTGAGGTAAAGGACACTAAATTTAAAAACATCACATAACAAATATTCTCACATGTTTCCTTACCTGTAAATATACAATACAGACAGTATTCTACTTCGTGAAAATTATCTCCCCATTACACCAGTTCATTTTCACATCGTAGAAATGGAAGCCAACATTTTTTTTTTTTCGAAGATATGCATTTTCATCATCCAACTTAAAAGACTGTCGTCAAGTACTTTTAGTAAAAAAAATAGCTATTCGATCACACCGACTCTGATTTTGTGATTCATTAGATAGGTATTCACTTGACCCATATATGTCATCTTTTAGTACTGTGATTTTTTTATGTTATAAAGTCAACCTGTAGCTTAGCTATATAGAAAGGATAGAATATGAAGTGAGACGATGTATCAAGACAAAATATTCATCTTAAACACGCCCTAACATAAAAAGGTGCATTCGATTTTCTCTTTTTGATACAATTGTTACCCATTTTGGGAATTTTTTCTTGAGTCACATAATGGAAGGGCAGACACGGAAATAAGTGAAATAACAGTTCATAAAAATATAAACTTTTTTTTGTACTCAGCGCAAAACTGTGGAAGGCAAGTTTGTCAGCCTCATACCAGAAAAAAGTTTATATTTCTCTTTCATTGACCAATCATTGTATTTTTACAGGTAAGGAAATATGTGAGAATATTTGTCATGTGATGTTTTAAAATCAGTTAAGTGTCCTTAACCTCAAACATGACATCCAATAAAATTTAAGTATGATGTACAAACTGAAGCCCTGCCTATCTTAATTGCCATGCTTGAGCAAACATTGATACAAACAAAGCAAGCAAGCCAAACAAAGATTTGTCTTGCTAGCATTAATGTAAAAGCTGTAATCCATCAAGTTTGTTGTAAGAACAATGCAAACTTGATTTCAACTCTGGCTACCAGTTCAGTCATATAAGAAGTAGATTAATACGTCTACATCTAGTAGGCTAGTTTTACATGACATCTGAGTATAAACATAGGATCTTACTAATTAATAGACAGCCATAACTATTATACAAATGAGTGATACCTATCACAGCAACAATATTTCATTTTTAAAGGCATAGAAATTCCTGTATGATCTATTCCATTGCCTTAGAAAACATGTTTCTGTTCAAACTGACAACATAAAAGGATTGCTATCAATACAAACAGAAAACTTCAATTCGTTTACTGTCATTTCAAAAGACAATAAGTAGGTGCTGGTAAGGTCCAATTTGGTTCTTAATATTAATTAAGTGACATTAAAAGAATAAGATGATGTGGTATGATTGCTAATGAGACAATTATCCACCAACAACAATATGATGTAGATGTTAGCAACTATATAATAGGTTACTGTAAGTCCCTGATTTTAAGATTAATGTTATTGCCCTTGCTGTAATATAAGAGGATTATTTTGCACTCTGGATGTGCTAGGTTACACAACAGTATGAGAAGTGTTTTTGTATGTATCGTATCTTCTTTTTTACAGGATTATTATAGAATCAGCATCCAGTTTACATGACAGTATGGGAAGTGCTATTGTATGTAATTGTATCTGTTATGTTTTGCAGGATAATTTTAGAATCGGCCTGGAGTTTACATGACAGGACATTCTTTGACAATGTGGGGACTGTCCTTATCTATGCTGTTATAGTGAGTATGTCATCAGTCTTTAGTCTTTTTATTGGTATACTTACTAGGCTCAGTCTGTCAGAAATATATCTTCTAATCACTTAAGGTCCATTTATTATTTAATTTTTTGTATAAATAGTTTTTGCTAAAAATTAAATCAAGTTAAATGGGGATGTGCCTTGGATGGTCCTACAGAGATTTCACCTATCTGAAACATGACAGTAAGAACCAATAAAAGGTTCTAAAAGGCAGAAAACAACTGAGATTTTCCTGTCAGAAACACTGAGCACCTGAATTGGTGTGTGATGTAAATGATCTTTATAATATGTCCTTTATATATAGATATAGATTAGACTGTTGTTTATGCTGTTTGAATAGTTTTACACTAGTCATTTTTGGGGCTCTTTATGGCTTGCTGTTTGGTGTGAGCTTAGGCTCAGTGTTAAAGACCATACTTTGACCTACAATTGGTTTTTCTTTTAGAATGTGACTTGGATGGAGAGTTGTCTCATTGGCACTCATACCACACCTTCTTATATCTATTTACCAAATTTGTTAGTTTCTAATCTGAAATCCAAGATGACCTCCATAGAGGAACAAAAATAACAAGGAAAACATGCAATCAGATTTCCTTTAAAAATTGAATTATAGTTTTGATTAATTTTACGTATGACTGCAATGATATATTATTCCTACATTTTTATTGGTTGTACGCTTGCCATTGAGTGCTGGACGAGTCAAACCAAAGACTTTAAAATGTATATTTGATTCTTTTCTACTAATCATGCAGCATTAAGGAGTTAGAGCAAAGACTGGTCAGCTTGGAGATAAAAAAATGTGTCACCTTCTTAAATTTGGGTTTTTGTTACTGATCTGATACCCAACATCCTAACAATAAATCTAACATGTTTAAGGCAAACTTTTATTACTGTTTCTTTGGTTTTATGATTAGTGATGACCTTGATTAGAAAGACTTTAATGATAATATTCCATTTTTGTCGAGCCTGCAACTTTTGTTGCAGAAAGCTCAACATAGGGATAGTGATCCGGCGGCTACGGCAGCGGCTACGGCGGCGGCTACGGCGGCGGCGGCGGCGGCGGCGGCGTTAGCTAACTTCTTAAAAGCTTTATATTTTAGAAGGTGGAAGACCTGGATGCTTCATACTTTGTATATAGATGCCTCATGTTACGAAGTTTCCGTCAGTCACATGTCCAATGTCCTTGACCTCATTTTCATGGTTCAGTGACCACTTGAAAAAAAAGTTCAAATTTTTTGTAATGTTGAATTCTCTCTTATTATAAGTAATAGGATAACTATATTTGCTATGTGCGTACCTTGCAAGGTTCTCATGTCTGTCAGACAGTTTTCCCTTGACCTCGACCTCATTTCATGGATCGGTGAACAAGGTTAAGTTTTGGTGGTCAAGTCCATATCTCAGATACTATAAGCAATAGGGCTAGTATATTCAGTGTATGGAAGGACTGTAAGGTGTACATGTCCAACTGGCAGGTGTCATCTGACCTTGACCTCATTTTCATGGTTCAGTGGTTATAGTTAAATTTTTGTGTTTTGGTCTGTTTTTCTCATACTATATGCAATAGGTCTACTATATTTGTTGTATGGAACGATTGTAAGGTGTACATGTCTAGCGGGCAGATGTCATGTGACCTTGACCTCATTTTCATGGTTCAGTGGTCAAAGTTAAATTTTTGTGTTTTGGTCTGTTTTTCTCATACTATATGCAATAGGTCTACTATATTTGTTGTATGGAACGATTGTAAGGTGTACATGTCTAGCGGGCAGATGTCATGTGACCTTGACCTCATTTTCATGGTTCAGTGGTCAAAGTTAAATTTTTGTGTTTTGGTCTGTTTTTCTCATACTATATGCAATAGGTCTACTATATTTGTTGTATGGAACGATTGTAAGGTGTACATGTCTAGCGGGCAGATGTCATGTGACCTTGACCTCATTTTCATGGTTCAGTGGTCAAAGTTAAATTTTTGAGTTTTGGTCTTTTTATCTAATACTATATGCCATAGGTCAACTATATTTGGTGTATGGAAATATTTTATGATCTTTATGTCAGTCGCACAGGTATTATTTGACCGTGCTCTCATTTTCACGGTTCATTGCACAGTGTTAAGTTTTTGTGTTTTGGTCTATTTTTCTTAAACTATAAGTAATAGGTCAACTATATATGTTGTATAGAAGCATTGTTACCTGTACATGTCTGCCTGGCATGGTTCATCTGACCTTGACCTCATTTTCAAGGTTCATTGGTCTATGTTTAGTTATCTTGGTTAATGTTAAGTTTATGTGACAGTTGTTATAAAGATTAGCTTGATACTAAGGACTATCAACATAATATCAATGATTAGTATAGAAGGCGAGACATTTCAGCGTGTGCACTCTTGTAATATGTTAAGCAGGCAAGACATTTCAGTGTGTCTTCTCTTGTCTATTTGTGAAATTTAAAGTTTGAAGTATTGGTAGAGGAGTGACAGCTGTCAAGGTGTTGGGTGCAAAACTTTTAATGTCACCTGGAATGATTTCAGCTTCCGCTTGGCAATTTCAAATTTTGTAAAAGATCGATTTGTACCCATTTTAAAATCAAATTTACTCTACTGCATTGATGTAGAATATAGCAATTTCTCTCTGTTAGTTCACCAGTAGAAATCATTGAAATTTCTTTTTGTAAAAAAATATTGTTCATAAAACCATGGAAGTATTATATTGACAGTTCCTGACAATATAATACCTACATGATAAAACCTAACACATAAAGGTCTCCTTAAGTCTCCATTGCCTTTTTTTATATAATTTATACATGTAGTAGTTTATTGTTTTGTAAACTTTTATTTTTAAGGCTTCCAGTTTCAATGTACATGTATTACTTTTCTTTTAGGGAACTGTGCTAAATTGTTTCCTGATAGGTATGTATATGTTATTAATATTCAAATATTTTTTGTGCATCATGCAAGTTAAATTGTTTTTAATCATATCTGACAACTGAATAGTCATTTATATATTATTAGATGTTTCTTTATATTGCCAATGGTATAAGCTTGCCACCAAATTGGACCTTTGTGAGAGCCATTAGATAGATATGAGATTATTGGATGATGCCAAGGTCTATCGTAAAAGAAGAAATGTTTTGTACATAAATTAGGCCATTAGTTTTCTCGTCTAAAGTGTTTGAATTTATTATTTCAGAGCCTTTTTTGGCTGACTATGCAGCATGGTCTTTCTAATTGTTGAAGGCCTTAGCTGACCTATATGATAAAATTAGAAAATTAAAAAAGATATTCTTTTTTTTATAAAAATGTTAACTTTGCAGGTCCAACTCTCTATGGCTTGGCTAGTACTGGAGCGATGGGTAATACTAATATAGAAATGATTGAGTGCCTTGTATTTAGTTCTATAATAGTTGCTGTAGACCCAGTGGCTGTAAGTACTGTGTTCTGTATATGACATAAATTATTGAGAAAATCATTCTGTCTATGATAAAGGTTCTAGGTTTTTTTTATGCCCCACCTAAGATAGTAGAGGGGCATTATGTTTTCTGGTCTTTGTGTCTGTTCATTTGTTTGTTCTTTCAACTGTCTGTTAATCTGTCTAGCTTCAGGTTAAAGTTTTTGGTCAAGGGAATTTTTGTTGAAGTCCAATCAACTTGAAACTAATAGTACACATGATGTTCCTTATGAAATCTTTCTATTTTAAATGCCAAATTTGATTTTTTTTTTACCCCAATTTCACAGTCCACTGGAGATAGAAAATGATAGTGCGAGTGAGGCATCAGTGTGCTTGTTAAGGCATCTTTAAATTTTCAGCCTTGAACCATGCATGCTATTGTTATTCTATTATTTTATGATATTTCAGGTTCTTGCCATTTTCCAAGAGATAGGAGTTAATAATGTGCTGTATTTTCTGGTGTTTGGTGAATCTTTATTAAATGGTGAGTCTAACTAAACACATTATACAAACATATTTTTATCAACTTTCAAGTAATAAAGAACATGATTACCTTTGGTGTTAGCAAAAATGTCACAATATAAAAATAAGGATATGTGGTATGATAGCAAATGAGACAACTATATCAACCAAAGTTTAAATGAAGTGGATGTAAGCAATTAGGCATCCCATTGGTGGCCTTTGCCTGTTGTCTGCTCTATGTCAGGTTGTTGTCTCTTTGACACATTCCCCATTTCCATTCTCAATTTTATAGGCTATCATTAAGTTGTTAACTTGTTGGTTCCCTAACAAAATATTTCTTACTGTAAATACAAATCATAAATCAACTTTTTAAAGCTTAGTCAATTTTGTTAAATTTATGTATAAGTGAAAGATTTTTCATGCCCGTCCTACGATAGTAGAGGGGTATTATATTTTCTGGTCTGTGTGTCTGTTCGTTTGTTTTTCTGACTGTGTGGTGGTCCTTCTGTTCGTCCGTCTGTCTGTCCATCTGTTCCACTTCAGGTTAAAGTTTTTGGTTGAGGTAGTTTTTGATGAAGTTGAAGTCCAATCAACTTGAAACTTAGTACAAATGTTCCCTATGACATGATTTTTCTAATTTTAATGCCAAATTAGAGATTTTACCTCATTTTCACGGACCACTCAACATAGAAAATGATAGTGCGGATGGAGCACAAGTGTACTATGGACAGATTCTTGGTTTTTTTTATAGTTATAAAGATGCTAAAAAGAGCTCCATAAATACTGTTGCTTTACTCTTCAGACAGACAATTACTCATCAGAACTGTTTATAATTAAAGAACATACATTGTATATTGATCTATAGGTCATCAAAACATTGTTAGAATTGTGTTCCACCATTTACACAAGGATTCTATTACTATGTATGAGATAAGTTTGACCATAACAACATGTAAACACCAATCTTGTATTTCTTCTTGAGTATATCTAACTGATGACCGGTGCTTATCTGACTCAGATATCTCAAGGCTGTCACATGATTGTCCTTTAGTAGTTATATTGCATGACAATATTAATAAATAAACAGGAATATTGACTCTGTTTACAGGGAAATTAATCACATGCTTAAGAAGTGTTTTTTTTAATGTAAGGCATTGATTATTTCTTACTGACAAATAAATATGAAGGTCAGAATGTAGTTATCTACGATAGGATTTGTAAAGGAAATTTCTCCATTGATATTTGATATCAAAAGACCATGTTCGAAAATGCCTTTGTTCAAATTTATATGAAGAAAAGGAACAATAAGGTCTTTCCGAGCATAGTGGAAATACCTTAAAAATGTATGAAATTCTATGAGTATTAGACCTGTAAACTTCATATTTTTTTCCAGTAAAAAAATGGACAAACAAATATAGTCGTTACTTAGTTCTGATGTTCTCGGGCTAACCTGATCATCTACCAAGTTTGATGTGTTTGATATAAGGACAAAAATTCCATGTTACAATTTTATATCAACTTTCAATTTGACTGTAGCTAGGTAATAGTTTTTCCCTAAGAGTATCACTAAAGTGACAATAATTGTAAAAAATCACATCTGTGCAGTGAGTAATATTGCTATCATAAATGTTATCAGAGAACATTGTCATATCAATGATATTACTTTTCAAAGAATCTCAATTTTTCTGAAGAAAATTTTTAAAGGATTGTACAGTGCATGAAAGTCATCAAAGTCACATCAGGTATTGGTAGACTGAAATTTTTGAAAAATTGTGGTTTCTTGATTTAATCATTTGAATCATGGGTCCAACTTTTTTAAAGTCAGAGCAGCTATTGAGTGTTGTTTCGGGGTGTTAAACATCTTTTGAACTGTTTGTCTATTTTTTACCAAAATTGGTGTGTGTAGGCCACATGAAAAATTATTTATTTTTCATTTCATTAGGGTGGTCAAGGTCATAGCAGCAATTGAAATTAGGGCAAAAAAAATGGTTTTCAAATTATATCTTTTGAACCATGTCAAGCTTTCATCATTCTCATGAGCATGCACTTTTAAAAGAACAAGAATCATGTAGAATTTGCTGTCTGTATGTCAAAGGTCATGGTCGGGTTTTTTTTCTTTCTCTCATTTAATATGAATTGACAGAAGACTTTACAATTGTTATTTCCAAAATAAAATAATTAGTGCCAAAAACAAAAATCTGTTACAATTAGACTATGTAACTCTGCTTATGGTACATAATCAGATTTAATGAGCAATATGGTGGACATGTAGAAGTAAAATTGTATTGGATTGTTTTTATAGATTTGGTTGCATCAATGTAGTCAAGGAAGTGCTATTGAATATCACATACTAGTATTCCCAATCTGTTAGCAAAACTGCCTTTATAAAAGCCCCTACAGAGATGTGTATTATTTATATGTTATCTTTCATTTTGTGGTTCAAATTTTCTCTTTGAAAAGACTAGATTGTAGTTTCAGGAGATCAATGACATTGATTGTATCCAAACAGATTTTTTTTCTTGACATAATAGAGAGATATAATGAAGCATCAAATGATAACCTTATATGTTACAGACTATTTCATTTTTTGTCCTTAAAAATGTCAATACAAACGTTAAAAGTGTCAATTCAATCGTTTTAAGTAAATGTTCCACTTGATATCATCAATTATAAGTATGACAGTGAACAAGTCATGTTGATGGTTTTCTTTATTGACTGTGGAATGTAGGGTTAATAGCAGATCATTATGGACTTATTCTGTATATTAAAGTACATGCTCCATCAACAGTTATTTAAGTGAGGCACGTTTAGTTCATTTGTTATGATTTGACTGTAAATATAATTGTTATAATTTGACTGTAAATATAATTGTTAGGATTTGACTGTAAATATAATTGTTAGGATTAAGCATTACAACACAAATGTCACACATTCCTATTTCCTTTTATGTAAAATTTTACTTTTGAAGCAAAATGTCAGACTGGTCAGAAATTTACGTTTCTAGGCAATTTGCCAAAGCTTTAATTATGTTGCTTTCATGACTGTAAACTGGAATCAAATTCTGTTCAGCTGACAAAATTTTACCGCTGACCAATAATCAATCACTTCCACATTACCGTAGTAACTAGATTTCGTGTGAAAACCATGGTGATTACATTAATAGTAAATTGAATTTGCCAATAAACTGAACTTGGAACTTGTGTTCTGAAAGATACTGTAATCTTCATAAGTTTTACCATTACGAAGAAGCAATTAGTATTAATAGCAGAACATTATGAACAAAGCCAAGAAACATTTGTATAGGTCTTACCAGATTCTGTTATTGTTTTTATATTGTCACATCAGCTAGGGACATCAGTGTCACAGTTTTATATTCAATGTTCTGAGTTAATTGACATAGACAGTATTGACAAGTTATAGATAGTATATAATGTTTTAAATGTTTTCTTCCAATAGAATATTAGTCTAAGAAATTTTCAAGGTTACAAAAATTTCAAAAATAAGAACATTGAATAAGTTAACAAAAATCCTACAACAAATGGCGTAATGAATAAAAAATGGCAGGTGCTTTGACTCCAATCATGAATGAGCAAGCGTTGCAAGTTTTCCTTCCAAAGGTTTTGGTTCTCTCTGGGCACACCTGCTTCCTCCACCTATAAAACTTGACCACAATAAATCCATCGATAATTTGTCAAAATCTTATTGATTTGCTGTAGATTGGAAATCTTAAAACACTTATAATTGCTAATATTTGTTACATTTAATTTCTTTTTCTTCTTGTTACCAGTCTGATTGTAATCATAACTCTCATTTTCTATTGTTTTTTTCATGTTGCAAAATTTCAGAAAATAGGAGAGATGAGAGGTTTGATCTTAATCAGACTGACATTTTTCAGAATCCAGTGTTATTAAAACGTTTATCTTCCCCTGCATTCAACTTAATAAAATAAAATATCTTATTTCAGATGCTGTAACTGTGGTGATATACAACACAATGAAAACATTTAATCTGATGGAACCAGAAATTCCTGTTTCCGAGGTTAGTGATAGAGAACTATTTGATATATGTCAAATGTCTATTGATCTTGACCTCATTTTCATGGTTCAGCAAATGCTGAAAAAAATGTTCAGTTTTTTTGGCAAGTGAAATTTGTTTCAAACGAAATAACTCAATTATTATGAGTAATGTGATAACTATATTTGGATTATGGTTTATTAGATCCTTGCAATGTCTACATGTTCATCAGACTGGGTTCACCTGACCTTGACCTCATTTCATGCTTCAGTGACTAAGTTTAAGTTTTCATAGTTAAAGAAATAATTTATTTTGAGATTTGACTTCCACTGAAATATATTTTTCAAATGAGATTTAAATGCAGATGGTAGTTAAATAACTTAAAATTTATAAGTCAGTTGTTTATTTGGCCTTTTTAACTCTTTTGATTTGAGCGTCACTGATGAGTCTTTTGCAAAATTTCAATCCAGGTATCTATGATGAGTTTATTTGCATAGGAATGATAATTATTTGAAATCTTTTTCAGGTATTTTTAGGCATCGTAAGTTTCTTTGTAGTAAGTTTTGGCGGTATTGGTATTGGTGTGGTGTTTGGTATGATAACAGCAGTAATTACCAAATATACAGAGCATGTGAGAGGTAAGTGTTAGTCAGCTTCTTAATGGTGTTTGACTGTTTAATTGGTCTATATTTAACCTTGTAAGGATAAAGTAAATTGACTTGCCTTGTTGGAAGACAAAAGTTATATACTGTAAACCAATGCATTTTTTGCGCCTTTCAGGTTTAGAAAAAAGAAAGTGAATATAAATCATTGTGAATATGGAACAAGTTAAGGAAAATAATATGTACTTGTTCTTAAAATCCTTTTTCTTTTTGAATATATATAAAGTTTTCCTAAAATTTATTTTTGCAGAGAAATTTCCATCCCATTGATATATCTTGTTAAAGCCTGGTATCAATCAAATATTTCCCAGGAGAATTTTATTTCCATGACAAAGAAAACTTTCTGATGAAAATCATTTTACAGACATGCTGTGACCTTTCATGGAAAACATATTGTGAAACTTTTTAACATGTATAGAATGATTAAGAGAAATGATCACCAATGAATAGTTCATTTATAACTCTGTCATTCTGAAATATTGTCACATTCTCTCAATTCTTATTGATACATTTATATATAATACAATTTCTTCAGGAATAGCTGACAATCTTACTACAGAAATATGGTCTTGATTAAATCATTGATAATATATCAATCAATTAGAACAGGGAATAATCTTATTTCAATCAATTAGTTAACTGTTCAGATAGAATATCTGGATGTATGTACAGGTAGGTACCTTCCTTCTTTGGAGCTTCCCTCCTTATTATCTCAAAATTATGAAGACAAAACAGTATGAAACTCACTGAGTAAACTCCTCTTAAGTACTACCATTAATGGCCTTGATAACTGTCACACAATGTTTGCACTGTTAAAATAAAACATTCACTCCTAATGTATCTTTTAAAAACATATGATAAGAATATGAAGAGGAAAATGAGTGAGCTAAGTAAGGTTGCTGTTATCTCTTTCCACTGTTTAAAAAATGAAACTTCCATTTCTTTTATGAAAGATTGTGGTATTCATCAATGAGTAGATATTGGGGAAATATTTATGGATTCTTCACAGAATTATGTTTCATATGTCTATTCTGATCAAATATTTGTCAATTTAGTCTTAAATGTTTTACACAGAATCAAGGTGACTAAACAGTTCCCTGAGGAACCACTAGGTCACGGTGAGCTAAACAGTTCCCTGAGGAACCACTAGGTCAAGGTGAGCTCAACAGTTCCCTGAGGAACCACTAGGTCACGGTGAGCTACACAGTTCCCCGAGGAACCACTAGGTCACATTTTTAGCTCACCTGGCCCGAAGGGCCAAGTGAGCTTTTCCCATCACTTGGCGTCCGGCGTCGTCTGTCATCCGTCGTCGTCGTTAACTTTTACAAAAATCTTCTCCTCTGAAACTACTGGGCCAAATTTAACCAAACTTGGCCACAATCATCATTGGGGTATCTAGTTTTAAAAATGTGTGGCGTGACCCGGCCAACCAACCAAGATGGCCGCCATGGCTAAAAATAGAACATAGGGGTAAAATGCAGTTGTTGGCTTATAACTCAAAAACCAAAGCATTTAGAGCAAATCTGACATGAGGGTAAAATTGTTTATCAGGTCAACATCTATCTGCCCTGAAATTTTCAGATGAATCGGACAACCTGTTGTTGGGTTGCTGCCCCTGAATTGGTAATTTTATGGAAATTTTGCTGTTTTTGGTTATTATCTTGAATATTATTATAGATAGAGATAAACTGTAAACAGCAATAATGTACAGCAAAGTAAGACCTAAAAATAAGTCAACATGACCAAAATGGTCAATTGACCCCCTAAGGAGTTATTGTCCTCTATAGTCAATTTTTAACAATTTTCATAAAATTTGTAAATTTTACTAACATTTTCCACTGAAACTACTGGGCCAAGATCATTATAGATAGAGATAATTGTAAGCAGCAAGAATGTTCAGTAAAGTAAGATGTACAAACACATCACCATCACCAAAACACAATTTTGTCATGAATCCATCTGCTTCCTTTGTTTAATATTCACATATACCAAGGTGAGCGACACAGGCTCTTTAGAGCCTCTAGTTTCTGTACTTTTTAATGATGTTTATATTTTTGTTTTGCAGTGATAGAACCATTATCAGTATTTGTGTTGGCCTACATGTCATATCTCATGGCTGAACTCTTTCATTTCTCAGGAATTATAAGGTAAATGTAGTTCTATTGGATGAATCTAATATTCTAATAGTAATACAATTGAATGTTCAGTATTGTCTACTTATAACATTTATTTTGTGATGATTAAATAACTCTGAAATTTTACAGAAAAGTGTTCACAAAAAATCTTGATAGTTTAAGTATCTTAAGTTTAGAGACCATGGTAAATAAATGAAATTTAAGACAAATTACATAATTTAATTGAATTTATTTCCATTCACAATTTATTATACTGAATCTAACATGCAATCACTTTACTCAATAACTGCTACAGAGTTTGACATAATGGTAATATAGTTGATATTTAAGAATTCACGTCACAGAAATACAGAATTTGCAATTAAGGCATCTACACTATGATAAATCATGTGATCAATAAAACTATCAGAATAGAAGTACAAATGTCGTGACTACAGCGAACAAACTTTAGAAACAGTGACTAATTAGCTAGTTACAGTATAGGGTCAATTTTACAACACAATTTATTATGGTGCACTAATATTCAACATTTCTAGTCATGAGCAAACAGTCTAATAAGCTAGTTACAGTAAAGGGTCAATTAAAGAACACAATTTATTATAAAGCACTAACATGCAGCATTTCTAACCACGACTTCAGTCTGTATGATTCTGATACCTCAATTATGTTGTATTCACGAAAATACTTCACGTCCTAAATAAAACCTATAGAATGTGGTACAGATGTCATTTAAAGAAGAATCTTTGACAGGTTTAATTTAGTATTCATTTCAATTCCCATTCTGCTAGAATTCAGCTTAGCATTAATCATTGTTTCTGCAGCATGTTTGTCAGATATTTATAATCGAATTTACTATATGGTATATATATAATTATTTCATATCGGTTGAGAATAAGATTCTCTTATTGGATAAAAAGGGGTCACATGGCATTCATTATTCTTCAGTAATAAATTCCATCAGAAAAAACGGACCAGAAAACCGGTCGTTAACGAACTTTTACATGATAATGACCGGTGGGGCGTGGTTTCCGTCTGATAATGACTGTTGGGGCGTGGTTTCCGTCTGATAATGACTGCTGGGGCGTGGCTTCTCTGTTTAGAGAGATTTACCTTTAATGAAACATGTTCCTGATTTTAATATTGTATTTAAGTTGTTGAATTGTTTATTATATGTTTTCGTTAAATATAAAATTAAAGATAACTTGATTAAGTATTTATATACTGAAAAATTGCACTAAAATGAATGGCAGTATTACTACGACTGGTCTTCACTCTTTGTCATAGAAATCGTACAACTACCCGAGTTCGCTTTAGGCATTTTGAATTTACGAGAATTTTCCAAAACATGGTTTCTCAATGAAATAAACATAATAGTTCTTGAGAAACTGGTCATTATCGTGATACATGGACTGCCCGTAGGACAGTGGTATTGACTGCGACAGCGATAATGACCTCGCCTTTGGCTCAGTCATTATCACTATCTTAGTCAATACCACTGTCCTGTGGGCAGTCCATATATCACGATAATGACCAGTTTTTCAAGAACTATTATATAAATGGTAATTGAGGATGTCAGGTTATTTTAACATGAATAAGAGAAAATTGTTTTTATGGGCAGCAACCCAACAACTCAAATAACCAAAATACATCTTCAGCTGTAAGCAGAGATATCTATATAATGGGTGAGGCCTTAAAACATCAAGAGTCCTTAAACATTATGAAAGATCCACCAACAACAACAAATTCTCCAAAGAACCTAAGATTGTGAGAGGAATTTTGTATTGGCCTTAGATATAATTCACAGTTAGACATGTGACCCCAGTCTATGTGCTAATACTCCTATACCTTACATCGTATATAAATAAAGACTTAGAATTGTCTGGTAATTTTTGGTTTGGTTTCTGTCTCATAAACATATCTCAAATCTCTTTGTATTTTAATAGCTGTAGCTCAAAAGTATGTCTTTATGATTACATTTGTTCTGTTTTACAGCCTTATAGCATGTGGACTAACACAGGCACAGTATGCATTCCACAACATATCTACAAAGTCTCATACAACTGTTAAATACTTTAGTAAAATGCAAAGGTATGCTATAGTTTTAATACAGATTAGGTAGATATGGTCATATTTTGTCAACAAAGACAGATTTTATTTTTAGATGAAAAATATTCATCTCACCTGACTCCAAAGGGTCAAGTGAGCTTTTTGCATCACTAGTCTTCCTTCATCCATCTTCCATTAACTTTTACAAAAATGTTCTCTTAAACTATGTTGTCAATTGGAACCAAACTTGGCCACAATCATCCTTTGGATATCCAGTTGAACATATTGTATCCAAGTCCCTACCTGCCAAACAGCATGACCCACATGGCTGAAAATAGAACATACCAATGAATGAAATGAATTTGTTGGATACATCTTATTTGATTAATTAGTTTACATGTATGTAATTTTAAGAATATTTCTTGATATTTTGTTCTTGTTTTGCAGTTCCATCAGTGATTGTATAATATTTGTATTCCTGGGTATAGCTCTGTTTAAGAATGGAATGTTTAATCCTGACAACTGGAATCCATGGTTTATTATATGGACGCTTGTCCTCTGTTTACTGTATAGATTTTTAGGTGGGTATATAATCCTTAAGCTTTAAACTAAGAATTTTGACTGGACTTGTCACATTTTATTTGTGTGAGGTTTTTTTGGGGGAATGATAATTTATATGAAAGCAGGAGTCAAAGTAATATAGACACAGCTCTTTTCACAAACCATAATATGTAGGAAACTGAAATATGCATGCCTTACAAGTATGAAGTATATATTTGTAAAATGTTTTGTGAAATCAATTGTTGTATGTAAGCTAGAAACTGAACTTTTTTGTGTTATGCATATTGAATATTACTTCCAATGAGTATTTTTTTATAAGATTAGTAGGGAGAATTTTCATTGTAAAGCAATGTATTTTTATTTGATTTGTGTCATACCAGACAATTTTCAATCTGAGGCATTGTATTTTTGTATGATAGCTGTCATCCTAGAAAATCTTATTCATCAATTTATATGTGGAGATAAAAAAAAATGGGTCACTTTTTACCATATCATTCATTTAGTGACTTCATTCACCAGTCATGTCTAAATAAGAAGTAATTTAATATACAGTGACAGTGACATAAGTAATTAATAGAAATGGTTCACCAGAGAATTATTTGATCAGACGGAAATATTCTCATTGATTTAGAAGATTTCAGACATAGATTTTTCCATCAACATTTTAAACTTGGTTAACTCATTCACTCAAAATAAGTTAGATTAGTTTCTTAAATGTCATAAATTTCTTCAGACATAAATTTGACATTAAATTCGTACTGGTATTTGATTTTCTGTGCATAAGGACTTTTAGCTTTTAGACTAATGATGGACCATTAACTGTTTATGAAGTTTGCTTTGAAACAGCCATTTCATGTTTTGATAAAACCAATAAGTTTATTAAAACATATATGACACAGTAATCAAAGTCAGTCATTTGATTTGGAGCAATTATAGCATTGGACTTCGGGCATTTGCAATTAATCCTAAAATATTTTGATTGACAATATGGTAAAAGTAAGGCTTTGAAGTCTGTAACTTGATTTCAAAATCAGACTTTATTATGTCATATCTAAAACAAGAATTTACAATCGAATGAATGCTATTTAGTTTAAGTAGACCTATTATCTGTCCAGGTTTGATAACTTCAAATGCATGGTATTTTTCCAGTTTTTAGGCATTTGTCCAGTTTAAGTTCTAATTTATATCTATTTACTTCTGGCAAGACCCTTCAACAAAACATCCCCATACCTGGGACAGTTTACATACATCTTCTCACACTTTAAATCATCGAAGGATACATTTTTTAATGAATAATTTGAAAACAAATGATATATTGTAAGAGAAAAATGTGTAAGATAGTGGAAAGGAGAACAGCACATGACAAAAAACAAATCTGTAAAATGAAATATAAAATTGAGAAAGGAAATGGGGAATGTGTCAAAGCGACAACAACCCGACCATAGAGTAGACAACAGCCGAAGGCCACCAATGGGTCTTCAATGTAGCGAGAAACTCCCGCACCCCGAGGCGTCCTTCAGCTGGCCCCTTAAAAAATATGTATACTAGTACAGTGATAATGGACGTCATACTAAACTCTGAATTATACACAAGAAACTAAAATTAAAAATCATACAAGACTGACAAAGGCCAAAGGCTCCTGACTTGGGACAGGCGCAAAAATTACGGCAGAATTAAACATGTTTGTGAGATCTCAACCCTCCCCCTATACCTCTAGCCAATGTAGAAAAAGTAAATGCAAAACAATAAGCACATTAAAATTCAGTTCAAGAGAAGTCTGAGTCCAATGTCAGAAGATGTAACAACAGAAAATAAATAAAACGACAATAATACATAAATAACAACGGACTACTAGCAGTTAACTGACATGCCAGCTTCAGACCTCAATTAAACTGATTGAAAGATTATGTCTTCATCATATGAATATCAGGCACAATCCTTCCCGTTAGGGGTTTTAGTATCATACTATTATAGAACATAACCAGTGTCATGACTATTTAAGCAACACTGCCACAGTTTTCAACATATTTTTGATTAACTGCCTATAGCGCTTACAGTGCTTTGATTTCTCTGGTTGACAAACTGACTAATTTACCACTAATTAATTTGCAATATGGCTATAGAAGGAGGCATTTTAGCTCACATAAACATCTTGTTACAGTTCATAAGTAATAAGTCAACTGTATTTGGTGTAATTAATTTATGCAGGATTTACACGCAGGATTTACACGTTGTTTGCTGACAGTCATCTAGCATTGAAAGTATTTTTCGGTTGAATTGAATTTTGTGATTTAAATTTTCATTGTTACAAACTATATTTTGTGTACAGAAGGGACCCATGTAGGAAGTTAAATGAGATATATTTTTAATGTTTTTCTTTTGTTATTTCAGTTGTATTATTATTAACCTTCTTTGTAAACAAGTCCAACAGAGTCCGAAGAATCAGTTATGATGAACAATTTATCATGGTAGGCTATTTCATTATTTGTTGTATGCAAATGATATATCTATACCCGAAATTAAGTACAATCAGTAAGGTTGGAATGTGGTACCAATAAAGTACAATCAGTAAGGTTGGAATGTGGTACCAGTGGCGGTTATGAACTGATATTCTTTTTCAATATCCATTAAAACATTGTCTTGGTTCCCATATTAGACACATTTACTTGGACTTTATACAAATCAAGTAATGTAAAATGAAATAAGGAGATGTAGTGAGATTGCCTATGAGACAACTATCCACTATGTAACAGTTAAAATGAAGAGGAAGTAAGCAATTGTAGGTCACGGTAGGGCCTTGGACAATGAGAAAAAAAAACATACAAGAGTGGACTGTAAAAGGCTTGACATGAAAATGTGAAACAATTCAATATCAAAACTCAGGGCCTCATTAATAAAAAATAAAAAAAATATCAAAAAATAAAATTGACACCTTCTCAATTTTATATGAGTTAATTTACCTTTTTCGTTTGCTAATGCAAGTTTGAAAATTATCCCATTCACTATATCAAGCATTTAATAAAAGTGAATTATTTTTAAAATGACTGAAAAATTATAAATAAAAAGCTGAATGACTGTTTAGTGTCATTTGGCAAATAACATGCATATTGAGGACAAGAACATGGTAATGTAATATGATGTAGGTTTTATATCAATGAAACAGAAACCCAGGACAAAATATAATAAGACATTCAGCTGTGATCAACATTTGACAAGTATACTATATACCATGTCATAATAATTGGGGTGTATTATTTCAGGCTTATGGTGGACTAAGGGGTGCTGTTGCTTTTTCTTTAATGGATCTACTAAAGGCAAAGAATTTACCCAAAGAAATGTTTACTACAACGTTAATGGTTCTTATTTTCTTTACAGTGTTTGTACAGGTATGTTATAAATGTACCTGGGACAAAGCATAACTAAATCTCATATAGATGAAATATATTGTCTTGATTTTTACTATAACCATGTACAAGTTCTTCTGTATCAAATGTCTAAATAAAAATTTCACAGTTTGTACTGACAATTTGTTTGGACCCTAGTTCTAATGCCATTAATTAATCTACTATTTTGATAAACTGAAAAGTTTTTTGGTTTAACCCAACTTTAATGATTAAAAGTCAGTTTTAAAAATAAAATTAAAAAATCAAAAGAAATACATGTACTGAATTCAATCATACAAGTTATCAAAATTAGATCAGTCTTTAATTGCATGCTATGAAATAATAATATTGATAATTTAAACTTTATTTTCTTCAACAAGAACACACTTTGTTTTTTTTGTAAAACGAAGTATTGCTAGTGAATACATCATTATCATCAATCTTATGACCTAAATAATCAACAATAACAAAATCAACCCAATATGTCTCAAAAACTTGTTTTTAAAAATCATTTTTTTCTAATTGAAAAATATCAAACTCAATTTAAAGCATCAGCTTTGAAATATTAGATTAGTAATCAAATGATGACTTGTGACTTTATATCTTTCTATATAGGGTATAACTATAAAGCCTTTAGTAAAGCTACTGAGAGTCAAACTTCAGAGTACAGATAAAGTTACCATTGGTGAAGAAATTAATTCACATGTAAGTAGGATTTCGATGTAGTAAAAGGAAATGGATATTTGTCAATGAGACAGGGAACCAACAACACCAAAAATACAATTGTTAGGTAGTAAATTTGAACTACTGTGAATTCACTTATTTTTGTTCTAATTTTCATTGATTAGTGAAATCTTGCATTTTAGTAGCTATTTAATGGTTTTGTCAGAGTCTGCATGCAAGCCTACAGAAAATTAGTGCTTTGTTGAAGGATTTCATGGTTAACCTGTACCTATGGAATCCATGAAAATTGGTTTCCTAGGAATAAAAATAAATCCAATCTAGAAAGTGGATTCTAAGTAAGACAATGAGAGGCATAATCTTGAGGGAACAAGTCAGGTCATAGTATGTTATGTGTTGTAATGTCAATAATGAGAGGCATAATCTTGAGGGAGCAAGTCAGGTCATAGTATGTTATGTGTTGTAATGTCAATGATGAGAGGCATAATCTTGAGGGAGCAAGTCAGGTCATAGTATGTTATGTGTTGTAATGTCTATGATGAGAGGCATAGTCTTGAGGGAGCAAGTCAGGTCATAGTATGTTATGTGTTGTAATGTCAATGATGAGAGGCATAATCTTGAGGGAGCAAGTCAGGTCATAGTATGTTATGTGTTGTAATGTCAATGATGAGAGGCATAATCTTGAGGGAGCAAGTCAGGTCATAGTATGTTATGTGTTGTAATGTCAATGATGAGAGGCATAATCTTGAGGGAGCAAGTCAGGTCATAGTATGTTATGTGTTGTAATGTCTATGATGAGAGGCATAGTCTTGAGGGAGCAAGTCAGGTCATAGTATGTTATGTGTTGTAATGTCAATAATGAGAGGCATAATCTTGAGGGAGCAAGTCAGGTCATAGTATGTTATGTGTTGTAATGTCAATGATGAGAGGCATAATCTTGAGGGAGCAAGTCAGGTCATAGTATGTTATGTGTTGTAATGTCTATGATGAGAGGCATAATCTTGAGGGAGCAAGTCAGGTCATAGTATGTTATGTGTTGTAATGTCAATGACAAGATTTGTATATTTATTTAACATGATATATGTTTTCTATTTTATGAACTATAGGTAACAGATCATGTGATGGCTGGTATAGAAGAAGTCTTAGGGCGGAGAGGAGAACATCATTTCAGGGTAGGTAGTATCTGTTTGTACAATTACCAAAAATAAATGATACATGGTCACATTCATCAACCATTGTCATAAAACTAAATTTTAAGTTCTAAGATGGTAACCCTTCATCAGATAAGAACATATTATAAATTTAATTTATATAACCCGAGTAAAATAAACAGACAAAGGCCACCAATTGGTCTTCAACATTGCGAAAAAATCTTACATCTAGAGGCGGACCTCAGCTGGGCCCTAAACAGTTCAGTGATAATGTATGTCATGTAATGCTGTTTGTTTATGCATGGGCCTTGCATAAAGATGTACAAAACAGTGCTTTGCTGACATATCATAGTTAGGAGATTTTATATGCTTTCCAATGAGACAACTATACACCAGAGTTAAAAATGTAATAAGCAATGATGCCATAGTCTAAAGCCATAGTGAGTTGTATTACTTATATGTTTGTTATTTTCTCTGGTAGTAAGCAATGATGCCATAGTCTAACGCCATAGTGAGCAGTGTTACTTATATGTTTGTTATTTTCTCTGGTAGTAGGCAATGATGCCATAGTCTAAAGCCATAGTGAGTTGTATTACTTTTATGTTTGTTATTTTCTCTGGTAGTAGGCAATGATGCCATAGTCTAAAGCCATAGTGAGTTGTATTACTTTTATGTTTGTTATTTTCTCTGGTAGTAAGCAATGATGCCATAGTCTAACGCCATAGTGAGCAGTGTTACTTATATGTTTGTTATTTTCTCTGGTAGTAGGCAATGATGCCATAGTCTAAAGCCATAGTGAGTTGTATTACTTTTATGTTTGTTATTTTCTCTGGTAGTAGGCAATGATGCCATAGTCTAAAGCCATAGTGAGTTGTATTACTTTTATGTTTGTTATTTTCTCTGGTAGTAAGCAATGATGCCATAGTCTAACGCCATAGTGAGCTGTATTATTTATATGTTTGTTATTGGTAGTAAGCAATGATGCCATAGTCTAACGCCATAGTGAGCTGTATTATTTATATGTTTGTTATTTTCTCTGGTAGTAAGCAATGATGCCATAGTCTAACGCCATAGTGAGCAGTATTACTTATATGTTTGTAATTTTCTCCATCAATTCATATTGAATGTCATCATTGTGATAAAAGAGACTCGCTGTTTAAACTGATACATTAAACCTTGGAGCTTACAAAATAGGGGCATACTTTTGTCATGCCGTCTTAATGTAAGAGTGTAATACAATTATAATGGTATTCTTAACTGATTTTGAATATGTTACTGGGATGGAGAGTTGTCTCATTGGCATTCATACCACATCTTCCTATATCTGTTTTATTATTTTAGAATAACTCAGTCAATATCTTCCATTATTGATTTTATTGCAGGAAATTTTGGAATTTTACAATAGTAAATACCTGAAGAATTGGTTACAGAGAAACCCAACATCAACAGATGAGCATATTATGTCATTATATGAAAAAATAGCTCTACAGTGAGTAGATATTATATCTTGTTGAGTAAAGGATACCTATCTGTTATTTCACAGTCATGTTAAATGTGTGAAAATAATCCCCACCAGAATACATGTAGTTTGTACAAGGCAATAATATTGATGCGAAGTGTGATCTTCATCCCCACGTGCATTGAAAACACAATAATAACCTATGTTTTACAGTATATGGTACCGCTTTAAAAAGTTTTAAACAACTTTATTTAAAGAATATGGTAAATTTTATATTCAATTTATGTTATAGAATTATTCTATTTTTGTTATAAAAATCTTACATAGTTTTCACTAATAACATTAATGTATATGTATTTCATATTTGAAAATTCATTTAAAGTTAATGTCTTCTGTTTAAATCTGCAAGACTGAATCCAACATTTGTTTTCAGACAACATTTTGAGAGTTTAGCAGGAAGTAGAATGGTACAAGAAAAGTATGTAAGTGAGGACAATTTACCTCTCATTCCAGAGGAGATTACAAATCAAATGTAAGTAAACTTAGATAACAAACAGGGGGAGATAATGACCTTACTTTGCATAAAAGTTTTAAAAATGAGGAAGGTATAGTTTCAAATCCATGAGGTCACAATAAATAAGGTTACTTCTCGGAGTAGCCCCTTCTACTCTTTTTATGATAAATTCATAGATTTTGGCAATGTTTCATTAGAGATGATGCTTATAGACAAAACTACTTGAAACAGAAATACATCACTTTACAAAAATCCATATCATTATAAAGACAGAAATTCAAGTTTGTTTTGAAAAATAATTTAACAATTGATTATTTCAGAATTCAAGAAGAAGAGGAGAAGGATGAGACAGGAGAAGAAGATGAAGGAAGTGATGGAGACCTAGTGCTGCCACCTATCACAGTTAGATCACCATCTATTGTGCCTCCTTTACCAATGCCACCAACAGATTTCTCACCACCGTCACCCATGCCATCGCCTGGTGTATTACCCATGATGCAACCAGAGATGTTTGATGACTGGATTGACAGGAAGTTAGCAGAACAACGAGATGGTAAGGTTTTAAATAAAGCTGATATTTTTATGAAGTATAAAATGTTTCCTGACAAAAGTTTTATTTATATCAAAGGGCGTTTCTCTGTTAGATAAATGTCTAGTATTGTCTGAAGGACAAGGTATGATAAGGCCCGTTTTTGGCCCCACTATATTCTCATTTTCTAAATTTTGTTTTAGAAACCAATGATCACTTTAAAATATTCCATTACGTTTGAAGTTTGTTGGGATGAACTTCAATCTTTGGCCATTATTTCTTAAAATTTAATAGCATGCACCTTCGTGACCTGGAAAAAAATATGGTGATTTAGACAGCAAAAACAGTTCCCATGACATTGGAATAAAAACATTCCTGGGTCACGTTGGCCCAGGCACTAAAAAATTAAATATTTGTTGTAAAATCTCCTGCAGAATGAATAATAATATTACAATATTTGAATAAAAACAGAAAGTTAACCCCCTCGCCTCACCCCAGTTGCTAAAATTAGTGGTTTTGAAGTTCATCCAAACAAACTTCAAACCTCAGGGAATATTATAGAGTTTAATGAGAGAAAAAAAGAGAAAATAGGGTGGCCAAAAACAGGCCTTATCGTACCTTGTCCTTTACTTATTTACTAAATCTTCAAAAATAAAAGATTAAAATTGACATTTTTTAAGTTTGTTATTTTGCAGTGACTATTATACTTGCATCAGAAGAACTGAACAGATGGTTTACTCTTAAGTACTTACATAAGGATTTAACATGGCCTTAATGATATTTTTATGCTTAACCTATGATAGTAGAGGGGCATTATGTTTTCTGGTCTGTGCCTCCCTTCATTCGTCTGTGCGTCCATTCGTCCCGCTTCCGGTTAAGTTTTTGGTCAAAGTAGTTTTTGGGATACGATTGCTTTCAAGCAATCTGTAGACTTATACCAGTGGCTTAGGACAATGCCCTCACGTCAACCGTTTTATTCTAAACATTAAGGAACATCTCAGATTCTTATGATTTTATTCTAAACATTAAGGAACATCTCAGATTCTTATGATTTTATTCTAAACATTAAGGAACATCTCAGATTCTTATGATTGTCTTGCTTTAAAAGGTAAAAACAAACAAAGGGATTGAACTTAAACATCTTTACTATAATGTTCTTTTCATAATCTACATGTTTGATAATTCCCTTGACTTATATGCGTGTTTTTAACAACACGGAAAATCAGAATTAAGCAGTATTTATATTTAGTGTTTTTATAAATTTAGAAACACGTCAGAGGGAAGTCCCCAGTTTTGACAAAAATGCGAGAGTTCTCTGAATTCCGATAAATCTATTTCTGTCATATAAGAACTGAAGTTGGGTTTTTATGCCCCGTCTACGATAGTAGTAGGGGCATTATGTTTTCTGGTCTGTGCGTCCGTTCGTCCGTCTGTTCGTTCGTCTGTTCGTTCGTCTGTTCGTTCGTCCGTTCGTCCGTCTGTCCCATGTCAGGTTAAAGTTTTTGGTCGAGGTAGTTTATGATGAAGTTAAAGTCCAATCAACTTAAAACTTAGTACACATGTCCCCTATGATATGATCTTTCTAATTTTAATGCCAAATTAGAGTTTTGACCCCAATTTTACGGTTCACTGAACATAGAAAATGATAGTGCAAATTTCAGGTTAAAGTTTTTGGCTTCAGGTTAAAGTTTTTGGTCAAGGTAGTTTTTGATGAAGTTGAAGTCCAATCAACTTGAAACTTAGTATACATGTGCCCTATGATATGATCTTTCTAATTTAAATGCCAAATTAGAGTTTTGACCCCAATTTTACGGTTCACTGAACATAGAAAATGATAGTGCAAATTTCAGGTTAAAGTTTTTGGCTTCAGGTTAAAGTTTTTGGTCAAGGTAGTTTTTGATGAAGTTGAAGTCCAATCAACTTGAAACTTAGTATACATGTGCCCTATGATATGATCTTTCTAATTTAAATGCCAAATTAGAGTTTTGACCCCAATTTTACGGTTCACTGAACATAGAAAATGATAGTGCAAATTTCAGGTTAAAGTTTTTGGCTTCAGGTTAAAGTTTTTGGTCAAGGTAGTTTTTGATGAAGTTGAAGTCCAATCAACTTGAAACTTAGTATACATGTGCCCTATGATATGATCTTTCTAATTTAAATGCCAAATTAGAGTTTTGACCCCAATTTTACGGTTCACTGAACATAGCAAATGATAGTGCAAATTTCAGGTTAAAGTTTTTGGTCAAGGTAGTTTTTGATAAAGTAGAAGTCCAATCAACTTGAAACTTAGTATACATGTTCCCTTTGATAAGATCATTCTAATTTTAATGCCAAATTAGAGAATTTATTCCAATTTCACAGTCCTTTAAACATAGAAAATGATAGTGCGAGTGGGGCATCCGTGTACTGTGGACACATTCTTGTTCTTATATGTCACCGTTATGAAACTGATATTTGATATTGTACTTCCATTAAAGAAATAGAGAACCATCTAGGTCGCTTAATTAAAATTTAATATACGTTCTTGCTCCAGGGTTTGTTTAGGTAATTATGCGCATGCGTATAGTTTTCTGGACCTCAAGGGGTATTAGCTAAATATAGATAGAATGGTTGCTCTGGATTCTCCACTCAATTGAATAATTTAAAACTCATGGGATCCTTTCTTTGTATGTCTGCTATTGAGGGTTATTGTTGTTGCATAATTTTAAATCATATGCATCATTTTAAATGTATTTATTCATTGTTAAGTTATTACTACAACACCCCTTCAGGGGAAATGGAGTCTTCCATATTATTATTTTGAGTTGTCTCCCTTCTGTTACTTCTGTCAATTCTGAATGTAAATACACTTCGAGAAAAATTAAATTGCTCTGTTGATAAACATCGTATTATATTAAAAACAATCGCAATTTAAACGGAGGAATATGTATGGAAAGGAGTCATGACAACTGACCCAAAGGAAATTAAACATTTAAAGAGTTAGGAATGGGGTTCCTACTAGAATTAACGTAGGAAAATAGGTGATAATTTTTAAGATATGAAGTGAAATACCTTCTCTTACTCTGAGTCTCAATGACTGCTGTGGAAAGTAAACTTGGAATTTATAGTATAAAAATAAAACACATTAGGCCTAAGTACATTGTTCATACACTTTTATCCGGGATTGGCTATTTTGTAACTATTCATATTACGTAAATTACATTTTACATGTGCAGTTGAATTAGTTTTGAAAATAATATTATCTAGCTATATGTATACATGTGTCAATAAAAACAATGGCAATGGTATCCCTCAGAGCATTCTGCTCTTTGATTGATGAAGTAGAAGTTCCAATCAACTTAAAACTTAGTACACATGTGCCCTATGAAATGATCTTTCTAATTTTAATGCCAAATTAGAGTTTTGACCCCAATTTCAGTCCACTGAACATGGAAAATGATAGTACAAGTTTCAGGTTAAAGTTTTTGGACAAGGTAGTTTTTGATGAAGTTGAAGTCCAATCAACTTGAAACTTAGGATAAATGTTCCCTATGATATTATCTTTTTAATTTAAATGCCAAATTAGAGTTTTTACCCCAATTTCACAGTCAACTAATCATAGAAAATGATAGTGCGAGTGGGGCATCCATGTACTATGGACACATTCTTGTTACAAAATTTTATAATAATTATGATACAGGTAATTCATATACTTATGTCTCTGAATTACAGAAGATAGAAAAAATGTAGAGAAGACAGGTCGAAGAAAATCATTATTTCCACAGTTCAGAAAGAAAGAACATCAAAAAGATTTGGAACCTACAGCCAAAGATGTCCGTAAATTAATGGCTCCTTCCAGGAGAGATGTACGTACAATTCTGTTTACAAAATATGCCTTTAAGCTTGTGTTGTTGCAAACAATCTTTAATTATATCATTGTAAAAAGTTTATAAATCAAAGGAGTAGGGGCATTAAGGCCTGGTTTTGGCCCAAGAAAATAAAATGTTTGATAACTTTTTCAAATTGGCACATAATCTTTAGAAATGCATTGGGTCAAGAAATATAAATGAAAAACATTAAGATTCTTATGTGATGACGTCACAATTACGTCATAATATGTACTGTTTTCACAAAAACGATGAAAATTCAAAATTTATGCAGTTTTCTATCTTTATTTCTGTTGTGGAAACATCGTGCGCAGCCAAGAAACAACAAAATAATTTAACTGAAACTTTATTATTACTATTGACAAAATCTCACCAAATATAAAGTTGTTTCTTGGGTGCGCACATACTTTTCCAATCGAAAATATACTTAAAAATTTGATGAAAAACAAGGAAAATCACAAAATTTTACAAAATATGCAAATTAAGGCATGATTTGGTGCCATGGTAACTTGTTCAATGTCCAAAATTATTTTGTTTTTCTGAATACCTTCTACCTGAGATACTTTTCAGTAATTTAAAAATATGTATGATAACTTTTAAAATTGCAGTAATTTTTGGGCCAAATAAGGGCCTTATTGCCCCTACTCCTTTGAAATACTACAATTTATTTAACATAATTTTGTGAAAAACAAATATACCAAAAATTAGAGGATTTGTAAATTTCATTTGAATAAAACAACAGATAAAAACTATTTCCAATTAAAAAAAAAATAAATTTACTATAGATTCTTATTCCTCTTTTAGATGGTGCATCAAAAGTTAGATAAGAATTTGAGGAATGATAGCAGTGCAGACTTGCTGAAATATCTGCAGGAAAAACAACTTCGGACACGGAGAATGTCTCGTGCAGTGTTAGGTGGAGGAACTTCAACACCTTTGGGATCACAAACAAATATTTCTTTCCAACCAAGAAGGGTTAGTATTATAGCTGCAAATGCAGCAGCTCAAAATTACAAACGTAGACTAAGTTTGGCTGTCCCTGAGCGTCCAGCATTTCATAGAGATCGTAGTCCTTCAGATTTCACTGGTGTCAAGCCAGATCATAATTTATTTAGAGGCTATGGTGATGCATCTAAAAACCAAGATACAGCATCTCCAAGACGGAGAAGAAAGGATTTTAAAAAAGCTAATACACTTAATTTTGAACCAGAAGTAACACCTCTGCTGAACCAGAATTCTAGCAAATCTCCGTCCAGAAGATCAGGAGCATCAGGGAGAAGTCTGGATGCTTTACAGGAACATGAAGGAGAGGATAGTGAAGAATTAGATACATCCAAAAGTTCAGCCTCTTCTGATTCAGCGGCAAAGAAAAGACGATTTAGATTGAGAAAGTCAAAAACATTGAGTGAAGAAGATAGAGAGGATTCCTCCCATGTAAAACGATCTCAAACAGATCCATCTTCAGAAACAAAAAGTCCAACAAAAGTCAAATTTGATGTTAAATCAGAAGTTATATCTAAAAAACGGAAAAAAAAACCTATGCACAAATCTAGATCTGTTGATCAGTCCCGTAGCTCAGGAGAATTCTCCGATATTTCAGGAGCTGATTCTCATAGTTCAATAAAGTCTGATTCTGATTCACGACCTGCTGAATTAAGATCTGTAAAGTCTGAACCCGAGGAAACGATTGCAGATCGAAATGGTTTGACAGCAGACGAGGAACATGCTGGTAGAAAAGCCTCATATACACAAGCAATGTCAAATAAAATTCCAGATGATGAAGCAGTTGAATTAAAAGATTTGAAAGATGATAAAAAACTTAAAAAGCAAAAAAGCCTTTGATGTTATTTAAAAAATTTAGGAATCTCATTTGTGGGAAAATAATGTCCTTTCTGATTCTGTGTTATTTTTTAATCTATTTTATTATTGTCTTGTGTTTTGAATTTCATATCTGAGGAAATAAGATTGGAATATTTTATCTCATGTCTGTGATATTTTAAATTTCCATGTAGTTATCATTTAAAATTTTATTAATTTACATTTTTGATTAGCACAGAATGTAAGCATAATTTATATTTGAAAGAATCTCAAAATCATTTATTAAATCTAGAATGATAATTCCATGTAATCAACTATTGTCATCATTTTATACTTTCTTTATATCAGATCTTTACTATGACAAAAACAAAGTTTCTATGTGTATAAAGTGCAATAATTTGTACTTAAAAAAGTTTGTGTGAGTTAATGAAGATAGCAAATTTCTGTAAATGAGGGAAAAAAATTGTTTTGACAGTGAATATGGGTTTTATGATTAGCATATCAGTAAACACTTTTATCTGTTTATGAGAAATGTATTGTAAATATGGTCTTAATGCACTTAATAGTAATTTGTATTACGTTTACAGTTTTTTTACTTTTATGCAATTTCTGCAATTGAACAGGTACTAAATTTCACCATCAATTCTATTTCTTTCAGGTTAACTTATAGTTTAGTGAATGTTGAACTATATTCAGTATTTTTATTTATTTGAAACCATGTGTTCTCTATGAGTTATTGAGAGTGAGTATTCAAAATGCATATTGGAAAGGTGGCCAGGTTGATTAAAACTTTTTTTCAAATAGACATTGTAGGAAAATATGGAATTTTATTTGTACTCTATAGGAAAAAGGAGAATTGTCAGTGAGCCTTGTTTTTTTCTGTTTTTAAACCTCATACAAATATATTTTATGTTTTTTTCATACATAATACCAGTATTGTATCTGTTTAAATAAGTTAAAGAATACTGAGTTTGCATGTTCAGTATTATGCCATATTTAGATGACTTGTACGATTGGTATAAAATGCAAATTGGCAATAACAAGTGGTTTTTTTTTCAAGATGTTTATGTTTATCCTGAAAATTTGATGAAAAATAAATATAAACTGTTAAAATGTCATGAGCCAAGGCTCCATGTTGAAGGCCGTAGTTTGGCCTATAATGGTTTACATTTTTACAAATTGTGACTTGGAAAAGAGTTGTATCATTGGTACTCATGCCCATCTGCTTATATCTATGAATTTAAAAATGTTTGAACATAACTGTGAATTGAATTATAATGCACAGACATATATCTAAAGCTTGGAATAATTTGATAAACATTAACAATATAAACCTGTTACTTTTATGCATTGTTATAGTTGTAAGAGGTATCGTTTCTTATTGTATGTTATTATATAGACACAAAAAGTCCTCTCAGGAAATATAAAAATTTTAAATATGATAATCCTAAAAATACCTCTTATCAACGATTGATAAGCTGTACCAATTTCTTATCATGATTTCTTTCTTATGGTGTTTCTGCTTAGAAGGAAGATAAAAAACTAATTGTTCAAAAAGGTAAAGTTGAAGTTATTTAACATTTCAAATGTATTACAGACCCATCATGATTGAATATGACTTGTTTGTCACACATAGATAATCTTTTTGTTAGCACTGTCAAAATACATAATCCCAGAGGTTACACTGTAATAATTCCCATACATGGTCCCAGAGTTTAAAATTACCTTTTTCTTATACATAGTCCTTGGAATTACACTGTAATATATAACATACAAAGTCCTTAAAGCTACACTTATAATTTACATAGTCCCAGAATTTACACATTTTACAAACATAGTCCTAGAAATATATATATTATAATATTTAAGATTTATAGTCCCAGAGTTTACATTTTTAACATACATAGTCCTAGAAATTACATTGTTATGTTTAAAGTACATAGTCCCCAAGTTTACACTTTTAACTTTTTAGCTTAAGATATTACACTGTAATAGTTTACTTTCCTTATCCCAGAGTTTACAATTTTCACATACATTGTCACAGAAATAACACTTATACATGTATTTTACATACATAGTCCAAGAGTACACCCTCAGCTATTTTAAAACATTCTTAGTCTTAGAAATTACACTAATATTTAACATATTTTGTTCAAGATTTTAGATATTAACATTTTTAGTCTTAGAAATTACATTGTAATTTTTAACACACTTCCCAGAAATAACAATTAATATTTAACATACATTGTCCCAGAGTTTACCCTATTAATATTCTTAGTCTTAGAAATTACATTGTAATTTTTAACATACTTTGTCCCAGAAATAATACTTAATATTTAATATACTTTGACCAAGAAATTATACTTAATATTTAACATACTAGTACATAGTCCAAGAGTTTACCTTATTAACATTTATAGTCTTAGAAATTACACTTAATATTTAACATACATATTCCCAGAGCCTTTTTTTCTTACCATACACAGTTCTAGAAATTACACTGAAATTGTTTACATAGTTTATATAGTAGCAGAGGAAACACTTTTTACAGAAATATATCCAGTAATTGAGCCACATATATTTTACTAAGTTCCATGTTACTAGGTTGTTGATTATACACTGTGATTTGTATGCATTATTGCTGAGTTTACACTTTATTTAGTATGCCTCCTTCTAGATAGTATACCGTATTTATTGTACATACTCAGAGGTAACACTATTTAATGCACATTTTTGCAAAGGTTTTGATTGTTAATGACTGTATTTTTTCTTTTTAACAAACATATTTCAGTTTGTTATATTTTTCACTTCTTTTATCATTAGTGTTTTGTCTTGGGTGTAAACGAAAATTGGTTTATATTTTACTAAAGAAAAAAAAACAATCATGTTCCATAGTAGAACATGCAGGTATTCTGTGAAATGAAAGTATTCCCTTATTTGTTGCAGATGTATGGATATTGAAAACAAACATGTTTTAATAGGAAATAGCAATAAATGAAATATGTGATTTTGAATATGAAATCATAAAATAACCTGAATTATTGAACATTAAATTACAATTTAAGTTTGTGTTTTTAGGAGAAAAATGATTACATGAAATGTTTAAAAGAAAACAGTTGGTGCTAATTTTTTGACATTTGAACATTTTAAAGTTTGTTCATTGCTTACAACATTTTATCTTGTATTTTATGTCTGTTTTTAAACTGTTAACAGTATATGTTTTGACAATATGTTATGATTCATTCCATAAAATACTTGCCAATTTTGATGCATCAATTGTAATTGTTGATTGTGAAGAGTAGTAATGGTCTCATCAGAAAGTCTGTATTTAAAGAACACGTAACCTCTGCATTATCCAATCATGAAAAACTTTCCAGTATATTTTGTCTTTTATGAAAAACAAAAAAAATACTGCATAATCAGATTGTCAATCAAAGTTGCCCGATTTTTAACATTCAGTTGAATCTTTATACATTGACTTGTCCCAGTCCTGGTATGTGACATATATCCTGTGAAGTATACAGTCAACAAAACTTATAAGACAAATGCCATCTAAGCCACCAACAAAGATGGTTGTTGGATAACCTAGTAGCTATTAGCAAGTAGTGTTATATAGTTAAGAAATAAAGATTTCAGATCAAAATAATATATTTAGAACAATGATTTGTAAGGAGTTAGTGTTTAGTTTTAAAGTGATATTTTGAATGTGTTATATCAAAGTAAGTTATGTTTTATAAGTTATGTTTTGTAATATATTCTATGTATACATCAGTGAAAGTGAGATTTTTTTTGTGATACATTCTGTCTACATCAGCATTGATTTGGATTGTTTTACTATGTGATAAAAGAGATTATACATTTGAAATTATTTGTGTTGTTTTTAATTTTGTTATATATGTAATGCCTATGATGGTATGGGGCATTGCGTTTTCTGGTCTGTTATCTGTCTAAAGTGTAACTGGGTAAATGTTTTCTGTTGAGATACTTCAAAGAGAGGTGAAAAACAAAATAACAAAAGTACTGAAATCCTAGGAAAATTCAAAAGTTAAAATCCCTTCTCAAATACTAGATCAAAAGTCCAAACACATCAAACAAATGGAAAACAACTGTCATATTCCTGACTTGGTACATGAATTTTCTTTTGTAAAAACTGGTGGATTAAACCTGGTATTATAGTTGGCTAAACCTCTCAATTGTATGACAGTAGCATACATGAGTCAGGCAAAGTTATGAGGGGGAGGACAGGGGTAAGGGAGACAGGGAGAAAGGGGGTAGGAGAAAGGAGAAAGGGGGTGGGAGAAAGGGGGTAGGAGAAAGGAGAGGAAGGCTGGGAGAAAGGAGAAAAAGTTGGAGAAAGGAGAAAAAATAAAATATCTCTCCTTTTAAAATTTTTTCTAATATTTCAAAAGGAGATGTTTTATTCTAATGGGAGAAAGGAGAATGGGGGTAGGAGAAAGGAGAAGAGGGGTGGGAGAAGGGAGAAAGGTACCCCCCTGTCCTCCCCCTCAGTTATTGAACACATATGTTGAAAACAAACTTACAATGCCTTTGCATAATAAACTGTTATCACAGGGATTTGTCTCGCCTTTTTGTAATTTTGATTATGCAAATGTTGAAATCAAAATAGCAATACTTTAACATCTTACACAAGTTATGCAAATATTCAAAGTCAATGAACCATGACTGAGTTACATGGCTAATCAATCTCCATGTACCATCAAACAGTTAACCAATTTAGGAAAATACATTTTTAATGCATTTAAAATTTGAGACAATATTACATGAATATTCTCTGTCTGTTTACTTGTTTACTATAAAAATTTGAATTTACACCGATGAACTGTAAAGTTCAAGCAGAGACATATTGTATTATATGTCTCTGGTTCAAATAATAAAGAATTTGAATGTAAATGAGATGTGCTAATGCTAATACAACTGCATACCAAAAACCATTGACTTATTATTATAAGTCGTTCCCAAACCTAAATACAAAAGTAACTTGTAAACTATGTAAAACTTTCAAAGTCAATAAAGTATGAAGAGGGGTGGGGCTATATAATCTCCATGGATATAATACTTGCAAATGTAAATAAATTTGCATACAAAATATAATTGATTTAACATTAGCAGTTCATCTTAAACTGATCTAATCACAAACTAATACATGTAAACTAACGGTGACCTATAGTTGTTAATGTCTGCGTCATTTTTGTCTCTTGTGGACAGTTGTCTCATTAGCAATCATATCACATCTTCTTTTTTATAAGATGAGTTTCAAAGTCGTTAGACTGTGACTGAGAGGCGAGGTCAAATATTCTCCATGGAAATGAGATGTGCCAATGCTTATACAACTGCATACCAAAAATCATTGACCTACCACTTGTGGTTCCCCATAAACTGACCTAATCACAAACTAATACATGTAAAATAAGCAAAAGTTTCGAAGTCAATAGACCATGACTGAGGGGACAGGAACAAATAATCTCCATGGAAATGAAATGTGCCAATGTTTATATAACTGCATACCAAATATGATTGACCTACCACTTGTGGTTCACCATAAACTAGACCTAATCACAAACTGATACATTGTTGACGCCGACGCCGGAAACAGCATTCCTATGTCTCACTTTTTGACTCCGTCAAGGCGAGACAAAAACAATAAAAGACGAAATGACTGATATTTATATTTGATGATGTTCAAATCTCGCCCATTGATTAAAAAGATCCAAATCAAGTTGAAATAGAAATTTTAGGTTCTGATCTATAATGGAGCAAGATGGTTTGAGTCGACGGTGTAAGTGTCTCCTGCTGTCCATGTACCGCCCACCATGCAATTCCATATTGATCAAAATGTCACAATTGAGAATATGGCATTATCTGTAAATAAGTCCATAATAAACAGATTAGATGACTATTCTAGTATTTTAATATCTTTTGAGTGGAATAGTCATCTAAAGTTTGAAAATATGTTGCTAGCGAGTTGAGACATATACTGTTTTATCTGTCAGCCAATTTGCAAAACGATTGAAATATTTCGCCCTACTTCCTGTTAACATAGTTGTCCTGTACCACTACATACAGCCTTGTGAAATCACAAACACAAATATATTTAAATTCCGTTGGCTACTGAGCGGCTGATACCACGGTGTTTTTATCAGCAAAAGCACCATCCCAGTTGTAGTACATGTTCAATGATGATATTCTTCTGGAATTCTTTTGTAAATTTATCTGAGGAACAACAATTTACAAATCTGTAATTGAATACAACTTCAGTATTTCAGGTTTTAACTTTGACTTCACAGTTGTTGTCGATCCTAATTATATTGCATTCACAACCCATTGATTGTTTGCTTTTCACATCTTGCTTGCTTGGTCGAGGTTAAACCAGATACGTATACGCGCGTGTGTGTGTGTGTGTGTGTGTGTGTTTGGGGTTAAACTAGAGAAAAATATACTTGCATTGCCAGGTTTATAATTGGGTACATTAGACATACATTTCGTATACATTAGACATGCATGTAGCGCTGGGTCATAACAGTGGGCTAAATTGGAGGAAAACGAAGTTGAAGAGCATTGATAACCAAAAATTCAGAAAAAAATCCAAAACCTCAATTAATGCATGAGGAAAGAGTAACCATCGTGTTTTGAATACTTAACATTCTAAGCAGTAAGTTAACAGAACACGACCATATCAATATGTCATTCCAACACAAAAGTGCTGACTACTGGGTTAGGGATACCCTCTGGGACGAAACGGAAACGTTCACACATGCTTTGGAATTGACCCAGTGGTTGTTATAACTCATCAAAGAACCCATGCTTGTATTCGACACACCATATAAGCGCATTTCGTCTACAATGTAAATTAACAAAAACAACGAAAATAGAGCATGAAGATTAAAACAGTCCTTCCATCTCCGATACCAACAATGCTATCTAGTCCATGTAACCATATAAAGGAGCTCATGCTGTACACGATCAAAATCATTATACATGAAAATAAAAGACTACCATGACTCGACCCAAAAACTTACAAAATCAAAAACCTAAGTATCAAAGGTAAACGAAAATAAACATTAAAAATATGATGCTGCTTGATTGTATGGTAAATTTCTTTACAAGTAGTATTTTCTATACTAGTAGTATTGCATAAATAAAGACAACAGTAGTATACCGTTGTTCGAAATTCATAAATCGATTGAGAAAAATAACAAATCCGGGTTACTAACTAAAATTGAGGGAAACGCATCAAATATAAGAGGAGAACTACGACACAATATAAACATAACACTAAAATGTAACACATACAGAAACGAACTATAATATAACAATGGCTTTTCCTGACTTGGTACAGGACATTTAAGGATAAACTGGTGGGTTGAACCTGGTTTTGCGGCTAGCCAAATAAGGAATCTTAAATCCTAACATTTTTGTGTTATACTTGTGAAGTACTAAACACTAGAAACAGGTAGAAAATCGACATGTCATATCAACGGCAAAGTATATGCAGATTACACATGCCTTGCTTTCTCAATACCTTGAAGAATTTAGAAAAAGTACTTTGTGGTAACGAAATCCCTGGCTTAAAAATTTACCAGTAATACATAGATTACGTTCGTTAAAAGCAAAAACGTCACAGCAGATACGGGCATAGCAAACATAGCAAACATAGTCGTGAAACACCTTAAGATTGTGCAAAATGAACATCACCGGCCAAAAAGGGAAAATTAACAATAGGGAACGAAAAATCGTCCCTTTTGTCGTAAATTTTAGTGTGGAGTTTCACGTTTAAAACCGAAATATCGAAATCTAGGAAAGGACAGTTATTACCGTTTAAATTTGATTTATTTAAAGTAAGTTCCTTTGGGTCAATTTCGGCAGTATATTGAGAAAATTCTTGATTATTTAACCAACCAAAAAATATCATCAAGATAACGGTAAATGTTGTTGAATTTATTGATTAAATGCAATTTAGACGGATCCTTGCTGAGTTTGGTCATAAACTGTGATTCATAACAGTACACAAACAAGTCTGCTGTTAAAGGGGCGCAATATGTGCCCATAGGAATACCTACAAACTTTCGATACACTTTGTTTCCGAAACGTACATAAATAATATCAAGCAGAAAATAAACAAACAGATAACACTGTATATAACATGTATATCCAGAGATGACACTGTATTGGACACACATACTTCGAGAAGACATTATATTGAGCACACATTCCCAGAGATGTACACCGTAATGAACCCATTTACCTAGAGATACCCAGTAATGAACATGCTTACCAAATATAACATACACAACTGCATGACAGGTATTGCACATGCATACCCAGAAGACACTATATTGAACATGCGTACAAAGAAATGACACTGAATTAAACATATATATCCAGAGATTACACTGTATTGAACATGCATTCTCAGAGATAACACTATATTGATCATGCAAACCCAGTCTGGCAGAGATACATACCAGTCCAGATTATGACAATCATTATTCATTCGTTTGATGCATTTGAGTTTTTGATATTACCATTTGATTAGGGACATTCCGTTTGGAATTTTCCTCGGAGTTTTGTATTTTTGTTATTTTACTTTTTCCCATATTACAATGTATTGAACACACATTCCCAAAGATACACTGTATTCGACATGCATACCCAGAGATAACAATAAATATGCAAATATGCAAAACCAGAGGCAACTTGTATCGGACTTGTTTACGAAGAGACGACACTGTATTGAACATACATTACCAATAATTACACTACTATATAATATATATATATATATATATATATATATATATACAACTGGTCTAAACATCAACCCAACAAGACGAGTTGTATATACATAATGTACACAGCCATGTATCACCATCACTGCTGGTGATCCGATAGATAAATCTGTTGTAGAGTTGTCACTGGCTCAGACATACTTATATATATATATATATATATATATATATATATATATATATATATATATATATATATATATATATATATATATATATATATATATATATATATATATAAGTATATTGAATATACATAAACAGAGATAACATGGTATCTGAAATATCCAAGGATTTATCGTAAAATGTTTTGAAGTTTACAATGTATTTAATATGCATATCATATAGACATAGGAATATCACTATCATGAACATGCGTTTAGTATTTAAACATATGTTGAGGCCGATTGAGATGGAGAAGTTTATAAATTGTTTAATATTAAAAGTTGCTCAAAGTTGAGTGTTGTAATGATTTCTGTCGGACAAAGCGGCGTAACCTAGGTTTGTTTTGTCCATCAGGTTCGTGTGCTCTAGTTTACTGGTTAAAAGTATAAAACAAAACAACATAAAAACAAAATATCTTTCTAAGAAAAAGTAGAACACAAACAATATTCAAATTTAGAGAGTTGACACCTGGTCATGGACGGTCATGGCAATAAAAACGAAAAAATAAAAATAAATAACTCATACCCCACCAACAACTTGGGTTAATCAAAAGGGTTATGGAAGGGTGAGTAGATACTACTCCAATAAAAGCCTGTCGTGCAGCTCATTATAAGTATACACTATTGTAACAGTAGATACTTTGATAATAATCAAAATATCCGTAAAGGAAAAAGAATAAAACTGAATAATAATAATGGTAATAATAGGTATTTTGAATGCATGTATAGCAGTACATTAACACCATTTCGCTATTACTTTTTGAGCTTTTAAATCTCGTTCGAATGAACACTATGTAAGTTAATAAAGTGAATGCCAGGACATATGACTGTTTTGGCATTTTGTTTCACCAAAATGTAACACGATATATTCCACAGAGACTCAATTGATAACTTTACCCAAAGATAAAAAAAAGTATGGTAAAAATGTGTTACCTAGATTTGTATCTTCTTACTCGTTTTGCCAGATTTGAACATCGGTAACCTTCTTTTGTTTAAGGATGTACTTGGGTGAAAGTAACACAATTTTGAATTTAGAATTGAAACTGCAAGTCAGAAAAGCATTAGTTAAAGAGCGCAATAAGCTAAAAATATTGATAGGTTATGGAAATCCTTTTCTGTAAAAAAAGAAAAAAAAATATATTAAAAAGATGATGGTGAAAAAGCTTACTCAAACTATTACCTTATATTTGCTATGGTATCATTTAGGTTTCAAATCGAAAAAAAAAAGAAATCTAGAGTCCGATTAAATTTAGATATATGATCTATTGAAGTATTATGTGAAATGTGAATAGAAAAATGACTGTTATAGGTTAAAATAATTTACCCTGTATCGTATGAAAACAACCAAGCCGTCTGAACATCTGACAAAAAATCCTTAACCTGACCTTAGTACATCCTGAAGTGGTATACCTTGATTTGTATTTTTTTAATCGTTTGATTAGATTTAAACATCGTTAAACTACTTTTGTCTAAGTGTGTTAATTCGATTTCATCTTCTAAATTGTTTGAATAGATTGTACATAGAAAAATTCGTTTTCCAAAGTGTATTACCAAGATGTGTATCTTCTTAATCGTTTTAATTATATTTGGACATCGGTTAACTACTTTGACTAAGTTTTTTTTACCATAATTGTCATTATGTTATTGTGTTGTGGTAAATATTTGTATTTTTGTATTTCATTTTTGCTGATGTGCTTTGTCTATAGATACGCCTTTTTGTTTTTCTTTGTTGATATACTTGGTGTTTTAGTGATTGTGATTACAACAAAATGTTGACCAGGCGCGTAGCAACCCGTACGCAAAAACGCAGTTGCGTACACATCGAAAATTTGACAAAAATAAAAATATGGTAAATCTAGTTAGAATAAAACTTAAGTAATAGAATTAATTATAAAGACTTAAGTGTTATAAAAAATATGTTAATAGTCACTTTGTAACTATATTCCGTTCCGGAAACTAGTTTTCTCTTTACATTTTCGGGACCAGCATCGTGATTGTGCTGCTGATTCAAACAATTAAAATAGCTGAGTCCTCGGGGTTTCAGAATACAATAAGTGCGTCTACTATGCCTCCTTACCCTGACATCTTTTCTGAAGATTTCAAAATGACTGATGAAATAAAACGTGATGTTCTATTAAGGGTAATATTTTTGCAACCTATTCGCCGTTCTTTTTACGATCAACGTGTTTTTTACTTTTTTATTTTATGTTCGTTCGTGCAAGATGGGTGCCTCGTTAATTTAATTAAACGTGTCTCGAGATTAAAAGTGCTTATTCTCCATGTGCAAAAATTTAAAGTGCTTGTTTTCCTTGCTTTGTAAAAATAAAAGACTCGTTTTTGTAGTTTGGAGTTACAGATTTAATTTGAAGCTTTTCCTTGTAGATTTTGGGACTTCAAAAGTATTTATATACAAATGTATAGTAAAAGGTTTCCAAACTATGATGTTATAAACAAGGATTTATACCCGGGAATCTTTAAAATACTTAAAACATATATGCATGTATGTCGGTCTGGACGGCAACGATAGAACAATCTTTCAGTACCATGAGACGACTAAAGAAATACAATGAAATCCATTCGTTTATCTGGGATAATTCTATTGAACATATCCCACGAAAAACAAATTTCAACAGACACGGTTTTGGATAACTGGAAAGGAAATGGTCATTGACTTTCAGAACTAACTTTGAGAATTAAAAGCTAAAAGAAAGACTGCTTGTTCTCTTATAAAATAAAACATAGAGAAATGTGATTCGATTTATTTATGTATTTTCACAATAAAAAAAATACCCTTTAAGGCTTAGAAATTTGGATTTTCTCAGTGAATGCATAGTGGGTTGAGACTGATTAGGTAGCAATTAAAATATATGGTGGTGGCACTATATATTTTAATTGTTACCTAATATATAAATAAGCTCTACCCACTACACATTAGAAGTTTTTTTTTTCTCTAACTTATTTTTTTTCAAATTTAATTATTTTCAAAAGTTGACTTGTTACTCGTGAAAATAAGATTTCTGTGAGGTCATTTTCAGTCCCAGGAAATCGCGAGAATGCAGGATTTTGCACCATTTACTCTAGAGCTTCTGGGGGCCTTGAGCGGCCCCCAGACCCCTCGCCGTATGACTTCTGTCCCCGGCATTGCGTACACATCAGTTTGGCCTAACTACGCCCCTGTTGACTGCTGTAAAACCCTATTTTTGACTTTTTTATGCCTGTTTGTTGTGTTCACACATCTTTGTCAATATAATGAAATTTTATGCGACTGTCATACAAGTTAAGCTGGCTATAAAAACAGTTTAATTTGTCCCTTTCTACATGAAAATGCTAGTACCTAATCAGGGATATTGCAGTTGTTATCCATTCGTTTGATGTCTTTGGGCGTTTGATTTTGCCATTTGTTAAGAGTCTGTCCGTCTAGAATTTAGCTCGGAGTTCGGTATTTTTGTTATTTTACTTTTTTGTATCTTCTTAATCGTTTGATACGGTGCTTTTTGTCCGCAATTTGCTTTTTGTCCGCTTTTGCTTTTTGTCCGATAATTTTGCTTTTTGTCCGAAACTTTTGCTTTTTGTCCGTTGCTTTTTGTCCGTTTCGCCTTTTGTCCGATAATTTTGCTTTTTGTCCGAAACTTTTGCTTTTTGTCCGTTGCTTTTTGTCCGTTTCGCCTTTTGTCCGATAATTTTGCTTTTTGTCCGAAACTTTTGCTTTTTGTCCGTTGCTTTTTGTCCGTTTTGCTTTTTGTCCGCTGATTTTGCTTTATGTCCGATATAAAAATGTGTATATCTTTTGCCGGTTTCGTTTTGAACATCAAAACCCCCTGCCATTTTTTATTATTACAAAAGTAAACATACATAAGTGATTGCGCATATTGTCAACAGAGGCAGAAATTTTTATTGGTATCGTGCATATTTATGATTTTTTGCGTTTTGTGTTTGATAGTTTGTAAGAAGTATTACATCAGCTAAAATTTTAAGTTATGCACATAACATTATTTATAACTGAATGCTATCAAACATGCAATGCTTTTATCTTTTTCATCAAAAAACATACTTATTTATTTTAGCCCATCTGGCTCTTTTGACCAAATTGGCTTTTCTAATCAAGTAGCGTCCGGCGTCCGTCGTCGTCGTCGACCGTTAACTTTTACAAAAAAAATACTCTAAAGTTACTGGGCCAAATTTAAACAAACTTGGCAACACTCATCATTAGGGTATCTCATTAAAAAAATATGTCTAATCATGGAAGTTTTAAATATTCAATATTAATTCCATTGTCTAATTAACTCGCCTACCAACCAAGATGAACAACACGCCGGAAATAGAATATATGGGGTAAAATTTAATTTTTGTCTTTTATTTTGAAAACCACCAAAAAGGTAGAAATCTGACAACAGCAGGATGTTGAGCTCTACCGATTGTTCATACATTTCAAAACAGTCAGATGATGTCCCAAAATTGGTTTCCATTCTCTAACTATGGTTTGCCTTAAACCAATGCTATTAAACTTGAACACAATGCTTATTACCACATAACCCAGAACAAGTTTGAAATTCGGTGGCTTCACTTTTACTGTTATAGAGTTATGTCCCTTTGCAAAAACTGTTGATTTTTTTATTCCCGTTCTTTTACTTAAAAAAATGGTATGAAAGGTGCAATGTGCATTACTACAAATCACAGGTCAAAATGGTGGCATCACTTTTCCAGTTATGCCCCTTTATAAATAAGAAAATGCTGACTTTGTCGTTTTTGTTTTCTAACTTAAGTTCGTCTTAAGCAAGTGTTATGAAACTTATACAAAATGCTTATACTAACAGAAGTACGATCAAGTTCAAATTTGGGTAGTGTCACTTGTGCCATGTTTGTGTCCCTTTCTAAAGGTAAATGCAAGCGGAATCATTATCTGTGTCCAAAGGACTCATTTTGGATTTATTGCCCTCAAATGGATTTTACCATTTATTTTCGTGTTTGCCTACTATTTTGAAAATTAAAATAGAGACCATGGAGACAGAAAAACTTTATGATGATCAGTATGATCAGTTCTATACAAGTGAGACAACATGGTCGAACTCATTAATAGAATCCTACTTACAGTAAATGTCCTTTGATGATGATTTTGACCATTTTTTTGTTTGCGTTTTTTGCCTCATACTGGATCTTAAATCTGCAATAAAGACAATATGAAGGCGACTTCTTATTTAAGTTATTGCCCTTTAATGTAGTGTCTTTCCTCTTCTTTTTTTTAAATGTAAATAACAGAGAACCCAAGGACAAATTTGTAATTAAGGTAGTAAAATTTGATTTTGTTTGTTTGATTAGTAATGTTTTTAAATGGTAATTTTAGGGGAGATAACTATAAAACAGAGCAGACAACAGCCGAATGCCACCAATGGGTCTTCAATGTAGCGAGAAACTCCCGCACCCGTAGGTGTCATTTAGCTGGCCCCTTAAAAAATATGTATACTAGTACAGTGATAATGGACGTCATACTAAACTCCGAATTATACACAAGAAACTAAAATAAAAAATCATACAAGACTAAAAAGGCCAGATGCTCCTGACTTGGGACACGTGCAAAATTGCTGCGGGGTTAAACATGTATATGAGATCTCAACCCTCCCCTATATCTCTAGCCAATGTAGAAAAGTAAACGGATAAAAATACGCACATTAAAATTCAGTTCAAGAGAAGTCCGAGTTCGATGTTAGAAGATGTAACAAAAGAAAAGAAATAAAATGACAATAAAATATTTATAAATAACAACAGACTACTACATGATCTTTTGCTATTTTACATTTGAGCACGGTGACCCTTTCTTATCTATTAATGTTTTCAAAGCATTTTCTTTTCTAAAAGCTATATTCTATCATTTAATTTAGCTTCTGATCACATAATGCTGGTTTTTTTTCCCTGTATAATCCATACAAATGTGTCATTTTGTCACAACCTGTATCTTGAGAAAATGTTCGTTTACCTATCATACTTATTATATTTTTGAACATTTCACAATATTACTAAGTTTGTTGCAAAATCATTTTTAATCTATTCTCCCATACCACCTAAAAGACGATTTTCACCACCTATTTTGCGTTTTGTCATATATCATAGAAAATTATAATAGATAAAGATACACTTTAAATCACAAAAATGATCTGCAAGTCAAGATCTGCTTACATGTCAAATTTTGCTGACATAGTTAAGTATAGTCCTGCGGCTACAAGCATATATCAGACGAATTGTGTACATCCTGCTACAAGCATGAAATTTGGCATAGACTTTCCTCAACTATTACTCTTTGATTTTAGATACGGAGGCATTTGAAAGAAAAGTCTCAATTCCGGTAAAATTCAAAATGACGGACACCATATTTGAATCAGCCTAATATCGAAGACTAGTATTTGAAAAGGTGTTATTATCATGCTTCTATCATAATATTCAGTACAAACCTTTGTTTTTGACTACTTTTGGATATATTATATAGATAAGATGTCTTTAAAAACACTACTTCCGGTAAAATCCAACATGGCGGTCATTGTACTAAAAAAAGTTTTTTTTTAGGAAGGGTAATTGAAGTGTGTTTTAATGTATTGCCACTATCATTACATTATGCAGAAACCTTTCTTTAGTGCTTCTCATGGACATAATGTATAAGACGTATATCTTTAAAAACCTGACTTCCGGTAAGATAAAAAAAAATGGCGGACATAGAAATATCGATTTATTACTTAAATATTCAACTTTTTTAACATGTAAAGAAAACGTTGGGTCATTCAACTTTTGGCTTTAAGTTATCACCAAAACCACTTATTCTATTCTGTTGTAAATTTTTAAGGGGACGACCATTTGATATTCTGGGAAGAGGGGGGGGCAGGAGGATTTGTTTTTAATCAGTTATTTATTTTTGTAAACTGAGAGGACAGATTATTCATTTTCTGCACTATTGAAGCAATATTTTTCATTTTCATGAAAGCAAGGGACTGATTATTCATTTTCACAACTATATTTATGATATTCGAAAACATACATTTTTTTTAAATATTTGTTAATTATACATGTATAGTCCAGTCATTATGTACCATTTAATCAGAAAAGATCATTATCCCCTGCAGAAATTTTAAGATTCAAGATTTCATTCATAACCCCAGACACATACTTGTGTACAATAGGACAATATACAAACATTTTAAGATAATACATAGCGAGACAGGACAAACGAAACACAAATACATAGTAAAAAGTATGTTATAAAAGACAATTGATATAATTAGATTAAGTTTTTTTTTAATTTTCTTCAAGAAATAAATCATTTATGTTCCAAACCAATATGCATGTATTGTGTTCATACATAGTATTAAAGTTAATTTAGTTTGGTTTTACCTAGCCTAATTTAAAAGTATTGTCAAACATCTTTTGCCGAGCGGAGCGAGTCAAAAAATTTTTGAAGGGTTTTTGAACCGGTGAAGGCCAGAGAAGCTATAGACCTGCTGAGTTATTTATTTTCAATACATTGCAAGTTGGGTTATTTATTTTCAAACCACCACAGAACAAACCATTTATTTTTGTGATTATCAAGGCTGAGTTATTTATTTTCAAAATCCTCCATGCCCCCCCCCCCCCCCCCCCCCCAAGAATATCAAATGGTCGTCCCCTAAATACAAAGTTGACACTTCCGGTAAAAAATATGGCGTAAATTTCAAAGGTGAGTCCTCTATCCATATCTTTGATGTAGAGTTTTGAATAGATTGATTTAAACAAAATATTCACTAAATTACTAATTGAAATATTTTTTAAATTACTACTATTTGGCCAAAAAATACGTGTTTATTCACACTCTCCACCACATGCACACAACGCAGTGCACTGGGGACCCTATTTCCCCTATAACAACGACTGAGGCATCCTTTTTTTACATCCAAAATATACAAACTTCTAACAAAATGATGAGGCCTCAGAAAGATTGTTTTTAAAAGGAATCTTCTTTGTCCCTGCGCCATCCATTAGCGCCTGGACTGGCTAGCACTGGTAAAAAGAGATGGGGAAGTAAAAAAAAGGCTACTTAGCATTTAATTAACGAAATAGATGTGCACAATATCTCATGTACACATAGTGCATTTCTGAATACAAAACACTTTTTTAATAGAAATATTTGAAATAAATACATCAACAATGTTTATTTTCAAAATAGGTCAAGTCTGTAGGGCGTTAAAAGTTATTGTTATTTTTTTCCTCTTCACTGAAATGCGTTACTCATAAAATCCGTAAATATTATCAAGTTTTCGGTATATTTCTTATATTTTCATTTATATTTCTTCGGAATATGTATGTACCAACCAAAGATAGATGACTGTATCTCCAGTTATTAGTCCCGAAAAAGAGGAGAAATAAAATCAAATCTGGAACAGGCCTCGGTTACCCAGACGGTTGAATTTAAGAAATTAATATGTGATATATATAAAACAGTATCTTTATTTCCTCCAATAATGAAGAGCATTAGTTAGATCGATACTTGAGGTAAACGTTGGAGATAGGACAGTATATTTACATATGATATATCAAAGTTAACCTTTACACAAATATATAAATGTAAAGAATGTGAAACAAGAGAATGAATTTAAATGTTTATCAGCCTAAGAAAGTAGCAATATTCACACAGTAGAATCTTTAACACAACTAATTGTCTAATATGTAGAAATTGTTCCATTCATCCAATTCAAGTCGCACACATCCAGTATATGTTTGTGATGCAGGCCTTTTGAAACATAGTCCGTTCATCTTCGTTAGATCGAAGTCTGTATGACATCATAAGATGCATGCTAAAAAGTCTTCGTCAGTTAAGCTATGTAGATAGGCACTGAATTCGATTGGACCTATATCTGAGGGTCTCAATGTGGGGGGGGGGGGGGGGGGGGGTCTGTTATTCTGTAAACATTTAATTTCCCCCCCTTTTTTCTCTAATCTTCCAAAAATAAGTCTATTCTTTAAAATTGATTTTTTACGCATTATTCTCTGATTTTTTCCCCAGTTTTCTTTAATCTTAAAATAAAAGTAAAAAAACATTCTTTTAAATGAATGAGAACGGTGATTTCCAAACAACAGCAAGGCTTTCATTTGTTTCTCAACAATGACGTGTCGATGCGTATTGTTCTGCATGATTAAAGTGCTAGTTCCTTCATGTAACAAGTCCAAGTTCTCATCAGTTCTTTCCGGTGATTTTGACTACATATAAGAAGATGTGGTGTAATTGCCAATGAAACAACTCTTCAAAGAGACAAAATGACACCGAAATTAACAACTATAGGTCACTGTACGGCATTCAACAATGAGCAAAAGCCAACCGTATAGTCAGCTATAAACAGGGGCGGATCCAGGTTTTTTGAAAGTGGGGCCGTATTTTGCAAAGATCGACGAGCGGAGCGAGGCAAAATTATGTTTGGCCCCTTTTTAGGACTTAAAACATAAAATAAGTGAAATATGCACTTTTTAAACGGTTCCTGGCGTGGGGTATGCATATTTAGTAATTGCTGGTAAGGTGTAAGGGTTGGACATTTTACTGAGATGCTGTATCTCCTTATTAATTTCTATCATTAAATGATAGTTTGGATCCAAGAGCTATGTACTGATACATTTAATGTGTGATGTGTCAGTAAAACATAGGCATGAAAAATGTTCGTACGTTTGTTGTAAGTTAAGTAAGAATAACCTCACAGAGTTGTTGTTGTTAACAAGATATACGCTGGGCTATTCGATTGAATTTGAAATACGACCGACACGAGTAAAAATAGAAAAACAAGCAATTTTTATCCAAATATTTGGTTGATATGTTTCACCAACAACATTAAGGGAAGTAAAGGGTTCCAAATCAATCAAAGGCTAAGAATGAGTCTGAAATGACAATGAATTTATGAATGCCGGCCGACAAATGAAGACATAAAGGCCACACCCAGCAGGCAGGTTGCAGTCTGGTCTTGAAAAAAGTATTCCATATATATCAGTTCGGCGAAACAGACATTCCGGTCAACCATGAAAACCCCTGCCACAAAAAAATATGCCCGCTTTTATTCATCATGTTCATTTAATGCTAAATAATTCTGTTGGGAATTTTCGTTTCTAATAGCAAAATAGTGGACAAGATTTTTATTTTGCGTCTATAAATTTTGTTTAAGGCAAAAATCAGAGTTAATTTTTTTTCTCTCAAATATCTTAGACTGTCTCCTCAAATCAAATGGTTCGAACTTACGACTTTAAAACTATATAGAGCTTATACTGACTAGGGATCATTATTCAGCTAAATTATTTTTAAATAGGCTGGGGCGTTTGGGGTTAAACATATTTCCGTAGTTAGATACTATTACAGTGGAACTATTTTTCATGAGAGTGTAATAGTCTATAGAGCATTACTTTCTGTTTGGTGGAATAGTGAAATAGAAGTCAATATGTTCTTGCTAAATCCTGTGTTGCTTTGAAGGTTATGATTGTCATCCTCAGCCTATGCAATGTGTTACTGTAATTTGAATTTCAAAATGACTGAGAGACGTTGTATTCGACGCACTGCAGGTCAACTTCACCATATCGAATCATATGACTTTGATAATCAGTAAATTCCAGCGAAAAATATCTTTATAAGTCAAAAATTGTCGTATAAAATTAAATAGTAGTACACGGGAAATGGCAAAGTTCACCATGTTCACGAAGTCTATATAAAAAAGAAGATGTTGTATTATTGCCAATGAGACAACTATCCACAAAAGACCAAAATGACACAAACATTAACAACGATAGGTAACCGTACGGCCTTCAACAATGAGCAAAGCCCATACCGCATAGTCCGTTATAGAAGGCCCCGATAAGACAATGTAAAACAATTCAAACGAAAAAACTTGGCTAACGGTCTTATTTATTTAAAAAAAAAACAAATATGTAACATATAAACAAACGACAACCACTTAATTACAGGCTCCTGACTTGGTACAGGCACATACATAAATAATGTGGCGGGGTTAAACATGTTAGCGGGATCCCAACCCTCCCCTAACCTGGGACAGTGGTATAACAGTACAAAATAAGAACGAACTATAAAAATCAGTTGAAAAAGGCTTAACTCAACAGATGGACAAAAATATAAATATGTCTGATTAATCTTTTTTTTTTTAAAGTCTGAACAAAGGACGCCCTCTACGCTCCCCTCTGGATCCGCCACTGAATTTAAAGTCCAAGTAGAAGTATCGGAAACCAGTTCACATTGACTGAATCCTATAGTTTGTTATCACGAAACCCAAAAAAAGGTTTACCAAGTTTGTTTTCACTTTTATCATATTTTTACAATGATAATTTTGATAATTTTCTTTAAATTTTAAGAAGGGAAAATTCTGTTAACAGTTAATTTTTAGTGTTTTCTTTTAGTAATCATTCAATATTCATTATATTTTTAGACCATACATTTCTCTAATCTTTTTTTTTTTGCCCGTTATTCTCTAATCTTCATTTTTTAAGGGCATTATTCTCTAATCAGTTAACCCCATCCAAACCCTCATATCTATTTCTATTAAATCACACCAAAACTTGTCCCTTTTTGACAGGAACAAGAGAGTACGATGTTGGTTAAGTCGTTAAAACAAGTTAGCTAAGTTGAAATCCAAGCCGTTATAACAAGTTAAACCCCAGTCCCTCTAAACCACGATCACACCACGCTCACCGAGATCTAAAATAAATTCAGATCGTGGTGAGGTCGCGGTATGAGCGGCATGGAAATGTAAATTTTCGTTGCTTTCACGATGCTACTACGTTCTCATTACGCTTCTACGACAATCCTTCTACGATAATAACACGTTCTCACCGCACGTGTTCGTGGTGGTACTGAGGGGTTGATGTAGAGGCAAAGGGAGCTCTAATAGTTTCGAATCCTGATCCTTCAGAGATGTCGAACCGACCAATCAAATCTAAATTACAACCTATTGCTGGTCCATCAAGCTCAAATGACGATATTTTAGTGAACGATAGCAGAGATGACACAGATGTGTCAATAGAAATAGGAGATGTGATATGAGTGTCAATGAGACAACGCTCCATCCAAGTAACAATCTATATTAGTAAACCAATATAGGTCAAGGTACGGCCTTCTACACGGAAACTTAATGCTTAATCCAAAAATAACTTAATCCAAAAAATAATGCTCACACCGAACAGCAAGCTATAAAGGGCCCCAAAATTACTACTAGTGTAAAACCATTCAAACGGGAAAACCAACGGTCTAATCTACTAGCATATAAAAACAAGAAGCATGGTTAAGCCGTTAGAGAAAAAGAAGTCCTAATTACATACAGACAAATAAAACCTGGAGAGATTTAATATATTTTATGTGAAAATGACAATGAGAATGATGGTCGTAAAATGAACGTAGTGGGGTCGTAAGACGAGCGTGTTGAGGACGCCAAGGGCTAGGTTGGTCCCCTCCGTAAAACATTCAGTATGCCTTCGGAATATACAAATATTAACATTGTCAAGAATTTCAATAACGGCCGGGAAACAGACTAGCCAAGGGCGTACTAGAATCCTATTATGGTCGTGAACAGCGTGGTGTTAACGTGGTATGTTTGTAGTTGGGTCTCTATGATAACACGATGGTCGTAGTGAGGTCGTAATACCGTCGCTGTGAGATAATAGCGCTGTCTCTCCGAAAATAGAATCACGCTTTCGCTGCGCCCTCGCTACGATGGTACAGCGACCTTTGTGATCTTACCACGACCTTAGTGCGCTCTCACTACGCTTCTACTACGACCTGATTTCACCACGACCGCACCACGATTGTTTTGAACATGTTCAAAGTTGGCCACGCTCATCACGATCTTGAAAACCTCACCACGATCGTGATACGACCTTACTGCGATCTACACTTTTTGATCTGACATTTTTTTCACAGATCGTAATAAAACTTCATTCAAATAAAAACCAAAATCTGATAATTTTCTTTAAAATTACCAATTAAGGGGCAGCAACTCTAAAAACTGTTATCCGATGTGTCGAAAAAAAAATTCAGCAGATAGATCTTGACTTGATAAACATATTTACTCCTTGTCAGATTGGCTCTGAATGCTTTGGTTTCAGAAATATAAGCCAAAATCTAAATTTTACCCAAAGTTCTATTTATAGACATGGCGGCCATCTTGATTATTGGGCGGGGTCATGTGATATTTTTTTTTAAACTAGATACCTAAAGGATGATTGTGCCAGTAGTTTCAGAGGAAAAAGATTTTTGTAAAATTTAACGTCGAAGACGGATGCCTACTGATGAGTAAATCTCAGTTAGTCCTCTGGTCCAGGTGAGCTAAACCAGCAAAACGGACAAAAAGCAACGGACAAAAAGCAAAAGTGTCGGACAAAAAGCAAAATTATCGGACAAAAAGCGAAACGGACAAAAGGCAACGGACAAAAAGCAAAAGTTTCGGACAAAAAGCAAAATTATCGGACAAAAAGCGAAACGGACAAAAAGCAAAAGTTTCGGACAAAAAGCAAAATTATCGGGCAAAAAGCAAAAGCGGACAAAAAGCAAATTGCGGACAAAAAGCACCGTATCAATCGTTTAATCAGGTTTGACCATCATTAAACTTCTTTTGACTAACTGGTTTACCTTGATTTGTATATTCTGAATTGAGTGATGATATGTGTACATCACTAAACTTTTTTTTCCAAAATGTGTTACATAGATGAGTATCTTCTTAATTGTTAATCAGATTTGAAAATCAATAAACTACTTTTACCTAAGTTTTTGTCATTGCTTTGTATCTTCTTACTCATTTTATCGAATATGAACATCTACATTAATTCAAATATTTATTAATATTCAAGCTTTCTCCTTAACTAGCCATTGTGTATATTTCAATATAAACCTTGCAAAAAGTCGCAAGCTTTTTAAAAGCAGCTAAATGTACGTATCATAAATACAATGTGTACTAAGCATAGCAATAATTCTAAGCATCCTCGTCATGGAATGAATTGATAATGGTATGGTAATCAATCTATGAAGTTTAAGTGGTGGTCAGCTGGAACGCCATATTTCTCTTTATGTTCTTCAAATAACAGTGTTAATGCATCCATATATTGTTTATGTAACTTGTCCAATTTTTCTTGAGACGGACACTCTGTCTTTGGAACATCTATTGGTTTACCAACTGCAAAATAAAATAGAAACGCCATTTAATCAATTCACACATGTATAAGGTGAGGTTTTGTCTTTTAATTCATATTAAGTTATGCTGACAGTTCACGTTAATGAGGTTCGTAATGTCGTAATGAGAATACCTTCATGATGAATAACGGTAAAAAATCTTGCCAAATGACGTGAACGGTAATTTTTTGACGATAAAATGTACACTTTCTTTAAGACAATAACAAAATCGACTGATTTTGATGAATCACGTTTAAATTTTTCCAAAACTAACGGTAACAATAATTAATTTAGAGCTTTGACAAATCACGATAAGGATATATATTGACGAATGACGGTATCATTTTAACCAATTTGACGCTAACGGTAGTCGAAAATGACCGTGTGACGCCTGACAGCAAAGTACATTTCTACCCTCGTTCATGTGAAACAACCAAATAAACATCTTCGCTAGGATTCAATATATCGATTTAGGAAGAAGTGTGTTATAATAGTTCCACAACATCTACAAATAGAGTTTATATTTTTGTGTTATCATTGTTGAAGGTCGTACGAAGTCTTGTCTTCTGCATCCTCATCCTTTGGTATATGTTTCATCGACAATTTTAGCTCATCCCTTTATTTTCATATACTTACAAACTGTATGCACTGGTTTCCTGAACGGTAGAAGGCCAAATGTATAGTTAAATATTCCTCTGCCATGAAATAATGGAGGAGAAAATCCAAATTTTGCTGTCATGAAATTTTGTATGCCTCTCAAAAATGAACCCTCTTTGTTATCTGCTTGAAGGTATAAATCTGTTTCTCCAAATGAATATACAGGAACTAAAGATGTTCTGAAAAAATAACTAAAATACAGTCTTTTTATCAAATGAGGACATTCGGAAACCAGAATATTTTTTTTCCATGTAAGTCAAGTGAAGAGCCTATTACTTAGTGGGTGTCGTTTTCTGTTATATTTGGAGTTTTATTAGTTTACTATTTTAACTTTAATTAAGCCGAAGTTTGCTTTATATTTAGCTTGTTTCAACCTTTTTTCTTGCTGATGTCTTTTATAGCTTATTACCAAGGACGATTCATGAATGCCTCTGAGAAAATATACTTTTGGAATATGTTCTACATATGTTGACAGTAAAAAAATGCACAAAAAAGTAACCGTCAATTGTTAAGCCTCTGATTAGTGCTCATAACTAGTTTATATGTTCAGAAATACGACTAATGTATATGCGGTATCAGTCTAAGAACTTTAGACTGTAGGCATGAACGTTTATGAAGCGAACATGGACTTTTAAAAATCGAAGCCAAAAGGGAAAAGATTGGTTAAACTAACCTTACTAGTCACATACCCTGTTTTTAATGCTATTTTGATAAAGCCTTTCTTATTTTTTAGTTTCAGGTTATACTGTCCTGGATTGGCTTCTAAAGCTTCTAAAGCGCCACCTACAACAAGTCCCAGGGCTTGGCCAGATTTATTCTTTGTTAATATGTGGGTCATACTGCTTGCAGTTACAGCTACTCCGCCTGAAAATAAAACAAAAGAATCTTAGTATCTCTTGGACATTTGCGTATGCGCATCGTCCATGTTCGCATAACTATTCATAGCCATCGACAGCGCTGGCATGATTTTAATTTATTTAGGTGTCTGATTTTCAATATTTTTAGAGCTTATATCCGAACGTTTGTTTCATTCAGTTTGACCTTGATAAAAAAGAATTTAAGCATAGTATAGAGGTTATCAGAAGGTGGTACATATCGGTTTCATCTCGTTGAACATATAAGTATATGCTTTCAATAAAAAAAAAAACGCAATTGTTTAACTGTTTATCACCAAAATGGTGTGGGATTTTTTCACACACGTTACGAGACATAATATTATATGCATGTAAATATTCCTGCAAAAGTTACATCGTCGGAAAATATAACTTTGCAGTGGCGGATCCAGAACTATTCCTAAGGGGGTCCCGCTCCAGTCATGCTTCAATGATTCCCTATATAATCAACCAAATTTTTCCCACGAAAAGGGGGGGCGGGCCCCCAGCCCCCCCCCCCCTGGATCCGCCTATGCTTTGTAACACTTTAAACAGTAAATTGAATGTTTTGTTATATATATGTTTTGTTTTATTTATCTAAAAAGTGTCTTCAATTGAATACAAACGGATTTCCCACTGTCAGGAATCAAATATAAAAAAATAAAATGCTCTCTTATTTTATGAATTGGTATAATAATCTTTACTGCAGAAGCTGCAACATATTTTCATGATGTTTAAACTATAATTTTGATAAACATGTATCGAACTAAATCCATTGACTCACTGTTTATTACGAACCTGGTATCTTTTTATTTTGCACTTACCTCCTGCCATGAAATAATCTCGATACAACGGAAACTGAAAGTGTCCCGCTAGAACCATTAAATACGGTGTCAATCCAGGAAACTTCTTACTCCATCCGGTTCCTTCTGTTGCAAAATTTCCAAAAGCACTCACACTAAGTACACCATGAGGATGGAAACCCATAATGTAGTTTTTATTGGGGTCTAATTCAGTTGTTTTGACGATTTCTAAAGGAAAATAGTTTGCAAAATGCGTCCAAATTTTCCACCTCCTTATCCAGTTAATTCGCCTACCACCTCGCTCGCTTCTCTGTGAGTCAAAATAGTAGTACAGGGCATAAAGTAATGGTATGTAGTAGTAATTGGTCGCTATCAATACGTACAGAAACAAAAATAAACATCCAAATCCTAGAAATAAGAACGAAAACGTCCACTGAAAAACCGCAAAAGTTTGAAGGCGTCTTTCAAAGGGCACATCTAATGGTGCGAACTCTATCCCTAGTATCTTCATTATTCTGAAAAGAAAAAGTAGATTTTCAATATGAAAAGCATCTGATCTGATTTACTCCTTTAAGTCTGTAATTGTTGTTGGTACAAATATTTGTACAAAGACTCTATCTGTTCTTTTGACATAACTTAATTTTCTCATATTATATGTAATAGAGATTGTTATCGACATACACTTTATTAATACAGGATCTTGGCTAAGGATAAGCTGATGATGGAGAAATTTAAGGTCTATCTATATTTAAATTAAATTGAGATATTTAAAAAAACGAAAACACGTGATTTAAAGCACCGATATTAGATTACTCGCCATTTTATGCTGAAACTTAATTCACATGCAGTTTTAAGATATAAGGGAATGCATTGGTATTCATAAACAGTGCTATGGCTTTGTATCTAGATGTTTGGGTATTGATTGATTGGTATTGGTTTTACGCCGCTTGGGCGCAAAAAGGCTATACCGCGGTTTGGTGTTGAATTATGTAGGGTAGCGTAGTGTGATGTGATCTGAAGGATGAATCAAAAGAGGGACGAAAGATACCAAAGGGACAGTCAAACTCATAAATCTAAAACAAACTGACAACGCCATGGTTGACTGTTGTCACTTCACCTTCAAGATTCCATGACATGCAGTCGTTTTATCATAATCTTTTATTGCACTATGTAAGAAAGAGGTAAAAATATTTGACCCTCAGATTTGACCAAAGAAATTTATAAAAAAGATAGCCGTGGACTTTGTTTTTATCGATTAATAATTCAGAGATTTTGTGATAAAATTTTAGAAAAATTATGTCGAATGTACTATATCGTCTACCTGTAAAATTGATTGAAGACCTGATATTTTGACCCTGACTTCACAAACATTCAATGTACTGCACTTTACACTATTTTAGTCAAAAATATTTGATAATCTGAATATATCTGCTTGTCCTCGGTCATTTATAGCGCATGTTATATGAATGTGAATTGAATGACAGTTTGGGAATACCGGTACGTTATGAGAAAGCAACCCGCACGAAAGGCTAAACCAAAAGACACAGAGTGGCAGACGCGGTCCCCAATAAAAGCATGCGTCAACATGGCATGGTCCAAATCGCACACAGTAAAAACAATGTGTACAACAGCAACATGGCAAAAAATGTTTCAAAAGATGCAATATTAAACAATCGTTGACGATGTTCCATACATATGGGGCATGCAGATGAACATATGTTGCGGGCCCAAACTATTATTCAGAGATATCTACACTGTCTTTTGTTGTTGTTGTTTAAGTCTAGCATGCCGAAGTAAGATGCAAAATATGTAATTAAAAAAGAATGTGATTCAAATCTACTGTATGAGTTTCAAGGGTGCCTCTTAAAAAGCAGAAAAAGCAATATACAATGCAAGTTAGTAACTTTACTTACATGTGTGATCGGTTAGTCCTAATTTTATAAATAAGTTGAAGGACTATGAACAAGGTAGAAAATAAACATTTGATAACAACGACAAAGTACACAAAACATGTCGTATTTATATATAGATATCCTCTTGAGGTTAACGACTCAGCCGATTGCCAAGTTTATAAAACCGCGCATATTTGATTTTCCTTAACGCGGAAGAAGCGCGCTTCAAATTTACCGTAGTCCGTACAAAGTGATGATAAATGGCCGCTGTTCTTCGTGACAATAAACGATACGTATACGGAAGTTAAATGCAAGTACTTTTTGGACCAGAAAGTGTGATCATCAAGCTGTAATTAATAAGTAAATATAATAAAAAAAATGTCATTTGGTTTTTAATTTTAATATTAGCATGCATATAGTTCCAATCCCGTTCTCTTTTCATGAATGTGACCTACCGAATTAGACTTATTATCGGGTTTGTACTAACATGAACAACATAACGAGTGACACATGTGGAGAAGGATCTGCCTACCTTTTCGGAGTACATGAGATCACCCCCAGTTTTTGGTGGGGTTCCTGTTGGTAAAGTCTTTATTTTTTCTATGTTTTGTGTACTATCATTTGTCTGCTTGTCTCTTTTCCAGATAAGAATACTGGTATTCTAGTTCATTTACTTTCACTAATGGTAAACGTTGGCGAAAGGAGTCTTGGTCTCTCACCAGAATTATGAAGAAGCTTTGAGCAACCAGATTACTTTGACATTATCATTTAGTTTTAAAATAAAACTTGGGGAAAAGTGTTTTTAAACGACTGGACTATAAAAACTGTGAAAGTATTGCATTGCTATGCAATCTGATTAGATTGATTGCTATGTTTCTTATATTGCCAGCATGTGTAAAAAATATCCGTCAAATCCAATCCAGACCCTTATTATAAGAAAAATAACATAAGAGTACACCATGCCAAGAAATTGCCTCCGTTGAAATTCTCCAAACACCCCATAGAGCAAATTACATGGATGATTAATATTGACCATTTGGTATATGGCTGTGTTCTAAGCGACACGTACATGAAGGTCATAAATTAATTCCTTCAATGAAATCAAATCTTTAGCTACTAATGACTGCCGTAGGGGGTCGACCGGAATTTTTAGCGAGGATTTCTTGGCATGCAATACCACACAAAACAACAACTACCTTCTCCCGAGATGGTAAGCCTTCACTCGAAAACTACCACTGTCCAGTGATCCCAGACAAAAATCCTAGGGTGAACCAGCCCCTTAATAGTCTAGTTTAGACGATCAGTGACTGGTGGCGGAGGCGGTGGCAGAGGTAAACGTTACCAGCGCATCAGGACGAAAACATGTTAATGAAGATAGAGCAAGTGTATAAATTAAAATCCATATTTATTTTTTTTATTTCCCAAATTGTAGGTTATATCACGGTTTTTCCCTCAAAATATAGTATTAGTAAATAGTCACAGAGCTTTTTCGAGTTACAGGTTGTGCAAAATTGTCAGATAATACATTGTTAAAACAATTTCTCGTGATAGAAAGAACAGAATTATCAGATAAATTAGATCTGAGAAGATAATTTTCATAATGTGCATTGGGTCACGGGACTCGTTTTATTGCTACTAAACAAAATTAAGTCCCTTCACACATGCAAAAAAGTGCTGAATAAAAATAAAAAACACTCGTAATAATAAAATAAAACATTTTTAATTTTGATGAAAAGTCTAAAACAAATCAATTCCATTCTTCATAAAAAAAAATAGATATTTTGTTAATAATCTAGACCGATTGTGTTCTTCTATTTCCCAACCCAAGAGGCGGAAAATACCCGAACATCCTTAATATTAGTGGGATAGCTACCATATTGTACATAGCAGTTAGGCATCTGTCTCCCTGTTTGATCAACTAAAAAGTAAAATCACAAAAATACTGAACTCAGAGGAAAATCAATTCGGAAAGTTCATAATCACATGGCAAAATCAAATAACAAAACGCATCAAAAACGAATGGACAAGAACTGTCATATTCCTGACTTGGTACAGGCATTTTCGAATGTAGAAAATGGATGATTGAACCTGGTTTTATAGCTAGCTAAACCTCTCACTTGTATGATAGTCGTATCACATTCCATTATATTGTCACCGATGCTTGAACAAAACAAACAGACACAATAGTAAAAAATGTGAAAAATAGGGGTACAGCAGTCAACATTGTGTTTATCATATTAATCACTATGAAAACAACAAATGTAACGAAGAAGCACACATCAAATTAACATCTTCATTTTGATTATATTATACGATTTTATTTGTCTATGTAAAATGCACCCATCAAGGAAGGAGGGTTTTGAGTACTAGTGTAAAATTGCGCGTTTGAAATTCGCACAGGTAGACATGAAATAATTTTGTCGTTCAAAGTATGACGGGATGCATAAATACAGTCACGCAAAATAGATATAACAAAAACTGACTAAACAGTATAAAGCAATAATAAATAAAATAATAGTGTGGTTCAAAGTATGACGGGATACATGAGTACAGAGTCACGTCAAATGTATATCACAAAAAAGTGGGTCAACAGTAAAAGTACTATTAATAAATAAGATAATTTTGTCATTCAAAGTATGACAAGATACATAGGTACAGAGTCACATCATAAAATAATTTTGTCGTTCAAAGTATGATGGGATACATAAGCACAGAGTTAAGTCAAAAAGGATATCTAAAAAAACAGACTTAACAGTAAAAGTAATATTAAGTAATATTAATAAAAAACGAGAGAGAGAGAATGTAGAGCGTGTACGATGTGTCCAGATAGTTCCAAATATTTATGTTCAAGATTATTCCAATTAATAGTCCAAAATGGTTTCATAAAATAAAAGGTCACAGTGACTGTAGATACAAATATTTTGCTTTAGGACGGGAGAAAGCATAAAATTGAGAAGGGAAATGGGGAATGTGCCAAAGAGACAACAACCCGACCATAGAGCAGACAACAGCAGAAGGTCACCAACAGGTCTTCAATGCAACGAGAAATTCTCGCACCCGGAGGCGTCCTTCAGCTGGCCCCTTAACAAATATATACTGGTTCAGTGATAATGAACACCATACTAAACTCCAAATTGTACACAAGAAACTAAAAGTTAAAATGATACAAGACTAACAAAAGCCAGAGGCTCCTGAATTGGGACAGGCGCAAAAATGCGGCGGGCTTAAACATGTTTGTGAGATCTCAACCCTCCCCTATACCTCTAGCCAATGCAGAAAAGTAAACGCATAACAATACGCACATTAAAATTCAGTTCAAGAGAAGTCCGAGTCTGATGTCAGAAGATGTAACCAAAGAAAATAAACAAAATGACAATAATACATCAGACTACTAGCAGTTAACTGACATGCCAGCTCCGGACCTCAATTAAACTGATTGAAAAATTATGTCTTCATCATATGAATATCAGGCACAATCCTCCCCGTGAGGGGTTTAGTATCCGCATACCATCATAACATATATGAGAAGAACATAACCCGTGTCATGCCAACACCTGGTTTATTAAGAATAAATGTGTTTAGTTCCGATGCAAAGACCCTATAAGTGAATCAATATTAACGCCAAAATATGCAATCTTTAATGACCTGACAACAGTATCGTAACTATATCCCTTCTTAATAAGTCTATTCAAAGGTTTTGTTAGCTTCTGAGGTGAATACTGACATTTTTGTGCTTTATAAAGAATATTTCCATAAAATATTGGATGTGAAATACCTGAACGTATAAGAAGTCTGCATTGTTGAGCTATATTTACGAATGATGTCCTTATACCGATGATAAAATTTAGTAAATGTTTTGACTAGTTTGTGATATCGAAAACCCTGGTGTAATAATTTTTCAGTAATACATAAATTTCTCTCGTTAAAATCTAAAACATTGTTACATACACGAGCGAATCGTACAAGTTGAGATATATAAACTCCGTAAGATGGTGACAAGGGAACGTCACCATCTAAAAATGGATAATTAACGATAGGAAATGAGAAATCATCTCTTTTATCATAAATGTTAGTATTAAGCTTTCCGTTAATGATAGTGTTGACATTCCTTTAAGAACCGATTGTTCTCTCCCTTTTCTCACCAACCTTTACACTTCTGAAAAGGCTGACTTCTCGAGAAAAATAAAAGAAGCTAGTATATTAAGATTGTGCGATATTAATAAATTATATCAAAATTCCAAAATATGGCGACCAAGTCTATGTTGCTTGCATATAACAACTTTCGATTTTCAAGAAAATGTGTGATACCCCCAGCTGCTCATTCTAGACCTAAATGATTTATAAAATATGGACAAAAGATACCAGAAGGGCAGTCAAACTCAAAGATCGAAAATAAACTGACAACGCATAATTTAGTCTTAGAAGCATTTTTTTTTATTACTGAGTTGTTATTGGCTTTGTACTAGCTGTCATTTACTGCGAGTACTCCCATATATAAAACAAATGACAGACAAAATATATTCCATCTAAAATGTTGAAGCAAAAAAAAATATTCCTTGGCCAACACTAGTAATAAAGAGACTACTAAAAAAAAAATAACAGTATACATAAGAAAACACACAAATCTGAAATGAAGCAAATAAATATCACCCCAGAAGGAACTTCTAAATTCCTAAAAAATTTAAGCCCATCGAAAGCAATTGGTCCAGACAAAATATCACCTCATTTTCTAAAAGAAGTACATCATGAACTTTCACCTATAATATCTGACTTGTTCAATTCATCAGCCAAATACAGAAACAGTACCAAATGACTGGAGAGAGGCCATGGTTACACCAGTCTTCAAAAAAAGGAGCAAAATCTAATAAACCTGAAAATATCTCCCTCACCTGTATTCTTAGAAAATCATTAGAACATATAATTGTGTTATCTGTAATGAAACATCTTGATAATCATGACTTACTTTACCCACTGCAGCATGGGTTCAGATCAAAATTTAGCTGTAAAACGCAACTACTATTATTCACACAACAAATACTCGATTATATGGTAAACGGTAAACAAACTAACGTAGTTGATGGATTTTTCGAAAGCGTTCGATAAAGTGGACCACCAAATACTTATCTTAAAACTGAAACGCATGGAATATACAATAAAACATCAAACTGGATAAAGGCATGGTTATCTCACTGATCCTCAAAAGTGGTAGTTGACAGTTACACATTAAAAACACTGAGCTGTCCTGTACTGTCAGGCGTTCCTCAAAGCTCTATTCTTGGTCCATGTCCTTTTCTGATTTAGATAAATGACATGGCAGACAACCTCAAAAGTAATGTTTGTCTCTTTGCAGATGACACCATTGAGTATTTAACAACATCATCATTTACTGACTGTCACACCCTTCAATCAAACTTACATAAATTGGAACAATGGGGGCAAGAATGGGCCTGGCTAATGTCTTTTAACCCAGACAAATGTGAAATCATCCACATAACAAGAAAGCGTGAACCCATTATCTTTGAATACACACTACATGATCACACATTAAAATCAACAGACAAAGCAAAATATCTCGGCGTTACTATCACAAACGATCTGACATGGAATTCACATATAAATAACATCGCAAATAAAGCAAATGCATCACTCACGGATTTACAAAAAGAAATGTAAATAAACCAACAGCATAAAAACAAAGAACTTGCTTACAAAACATATATATATTTCAGACCAAAAATTGAATATTGTAGTATTGACTGGGACCCCTGGCAGAAACAACAAATTCAAAAAATTTAAATGATCCAGAGAAGAGCTGTCAGGTATACACCAAATCAATACAGCTACCAAATAAGCCATGTTTCACTGACATCTAACTTGCAGGCATACCTTACAACATTGAAGCCTTAATTGAAGCCGAAATCTCGCATCAGTCACCATGCTTTACAAAATCATGATTTTTTTCAAGTGCAAAACAACATGTATATTGGTAGTAGATCATAAACATGTTTTATCTATATGACTCTATATAACCACTGAAATAATAAAAATAAAACGTTTTTGAAATTATTGTAAAGATGTTCAGATTTTTTCTCCAAGTATGTTATCTTCAACATATAGAAGTTAAGAAGTATTATGTAGATGTAGACAGAGACATGTGTATATATGTCTCTGATGTAGAATAGATGTAGAAACTTTATAAAAGTCGGTATAGATCTACACATATGATAGAAACAGATGAAACATGAACTCTGGCGAGCTCAAGCTTTCGCCCCTATAAATTTGAAGAAAAAAAATCCTGTTATTATTTTTTTTTTTATTTGCATCTACAATTCGTGAAACTGAGCTTCATTGAAGTATCTTTGTATGCCGAAAACTTAATGATTCGTTAATTATGAAGGGCCCAAAGTTGATAACTCTTTGACAGTAGGATCCAAAATATTCCCGAACTTTTTTAAACGCAAGCGCAGTGTGCATTTCACGTGGTACAGTGGACCAATCGTATCATTTCGGTCATTGTCGCCGCCAAGCTCGGATTCTCAGGAAAAGATCCGATACACAAAACATTCCTTGCATGTTCACCAGAATTAGTTTTGATAGCTTACTGGCATGTTCTTATTTTATCGCCATTCATCAAAATGTCATATTTGAAACTTTGCAGTCGTATGCATGCAGAATTCTCTAACTTTGCAGCACATTCCAAGGACCGAAAAGTTTCTGTGGACGCCATTTTGTCATTGGGAGATACAAGATCCTTGATTTATTGAAATATTATTGATTAAAGAGACTATATTTTACTTGAAGAGAGACATTATCATTATATTTGAACATTCAGGGATGGATATTTTGCATTAGATATTCGGAACAATGGCGAATTCCAATACAACACTGGCCAGTTTGTGGATGGATGATGGTAAATTTTCCCTCGAATTATCCCCCCTTGTTGCAAAAATATTCCTCGTGCTCTTTTGTTTATGGTAATACAAAGAAAGTCATTGTGTATAACTTGATAAAAATAACTCTTTTTGTTTTAATTTCTTTAACAAATAACAGTGCAATGCTTTAATTTTGTAAATCAGCATGTATCTTGACAAACAAATTAGTCAAATGTAAATAAAAGGGTTAGAAAAAGGGTGTACATGTATGTCATATGTATTCAATTTTGGGAATCATATTTGAATTATTTCAAATGAATTATCAAAATGTAAAACACACAAGTACATGTTTTAAACTCTCAGTGCTGATCCTTGGCATACAAAGATAACCGGTTATCAGGTCCTGAACTAATCCGAGATTACTCTGAGTCCAGCGGCTGTTTTGCCAGACAAGCTGAAACCGTGGGACGTCAGAGCTTGTCCCATATCAGAAAGTGGATATTTGCCCCTCGATAATAGATGCTTCTGGTGCTGACTAATGGCCTTGGGATTATATAAATTGGGTATCAATTTGTTCATTTTTCATTTATCTCTTCATTTATGTAAGTTTTATCTACCTGCCACTCGATGGCTGTTAGTCGGCACCAGAAGTGACGAAGCAGCGCATCCATTTTGGACAGGCTAATATCCACTTTTGATATGGGACGAGCTCTGAAGTCCCACAGTCCCAGCTTGTCTTGAGAAACAGCCATTGGACGTCTGAGTAATCTCGGACTAGTCCTAAACCGAACCGGCTACAAGTCGATCTGTCCCCATTATAAAATTATGAATAGTCTATAACATCTATCGGAGGTTTGGAGGATTCTGTGACATTTGAATATAGATAATGGAATTTGTTAAAGAATCGATGCTTACATTGTATATGTGACAAATGAACTGAAGTAATATTGGAGTAATATAATTCAGATGAATTATTTTGAGTCCATATGAAAATAAGTGTAATAGGTACTGTATGTAAAATTAAGTTCAATGTAATCATCATAAATGTATAATGACTTGTTTAAATCAATTCATTAGTCTTTAATTTAGCAATTATTAGATCAACATGAACTTAAGTAATACAATCACTTGATTATCCCTTTCACCGATTGCTGCCCAGACTGAAGCTTCAGTGATTTTCCAACCCTCATTTTGGGGCCGAATTTCGGCCCCATTCCCAAAGAGAAATATGCTCTTTTTTTCCCAATTTTCAGCTCTAAAATTCCCAATCGTATATGGACATCGTCGCGAGATTTTGTTATTGTCGTATCTCCGTATCGTGTATTATTTTGTTGACAAATCTCTGAGCGTTCGGGGTATTTCGGGAGTTATCATTATCGTTCACTTAAGACGATGATTGGTTTGCAATCTTTTTTGGATTGCATTGCAATCTACGATATTCTGGTCACGTTTGCGCTTGAAACATCCAAATGAATAATTCAATGACAAAGCAAAAAAATAAGACATAATGTAAACAAAATGAACGTAGATCATGTCTCATAATTCCAAATATTACACAAAGAAGCTAAAGGCGGGGGACGGTAGTAAATGCCGGAAGCTGGAAGCTTTTGGATTCAAAAAGTCGTTTCTACTTCCTTCTGATGAAACAAGTGAAAGAAGGAAAAGATCGACTCTCAGATACAGAACTGGAACAACTATAGTTGACATGTTTAAAAATAAACATGAAGGAAAACTTGGAATTTTAAATAAAACTAAAAAATAAATGCTTCAGATTTCAAATGTGTCTTTTTAGAATTTCTATAGATTCTCATCATTATAAATAGAATCAGAAGGGATAGGTTGAATTTTACCTTTCAAGAGTAAAGTTACAAAGCTTGAGTGCATGCAAATGTGTCCTCAGACACATTCAAATTTTATTTTTAATCCTTTTCCTTAAAAAGATAGCTTATTTTGTAGGCAATTCATGCAGTTAATCCTTCTCAGAATGCAGGATTTTGCACCTAATTTTCAAAATTTTCTTGGGGGGGGGGGGGGGGGCATGCCCCCAAACCCCCCTAGCGAGGCGCACACGGCTTACGCCATGTGCCCGCCGTCGTAAAGACCAATCATATTTTTCCCAAACCATAATTTTTTTCCCAATTGCATGGGCCCCAGGACCCTTCCCCTAAACACCAGGAAAATCACTGAGCTTCTCTGAGACGATGGCTTCCCTGGCTACTATTACTTAAGTGGGAGATCTTCATAATAAATTTTAATAAAAACTTGTTTGTAGTTATTTGTGTATTTATATCATTCACTAACACTATGTTCACAGTTTTGTTCATGTTTTGATAATTTTTTCTTCATAAAATATTCAAATTTTCGGCATTATCTAGGTGAAATTCTCAAAATTCTGCTCTTTGACTCCAAATCGTAATTTTTTAACCCAAAACAGCAAAATTTTGAAAAATTTGACCAGGCTGTACAAATTCCTCACACTGAACGATGTCCATTCCAAGTGTTTTGTACATATAACGACATTTTATGTCAAAAAAAGTATACTAGTTTGGCTTCAATTCTTCCATTTTCTTACAAAAATAATGTTTCCTTTTTTCAAATTCTCGTAAATTCCGTAAATTTCCTCTGATTTTGACATGGTTTTCAACAAACGGAAGTGTCATGTTTACACTTTCATCTGGGTATTTCATCAAAGAATGATAACTCATGTTTGCACTGTTTTGAGCGGGAAATATAAAAGAGGTATTCCGATCCCAGTAAAACGGGACTCATCGTCAGCTGTCTGAAGGGTAAATCCCGGTAAGCCGGGACTCATCGGCCAAAGGGTTAATCAAAATCGTTTATATATATACAAATGTAGATATATATAGGAAGATGTGGCTTGAATGCCAATAAGACAAGGCTCCACCTTAGTAACAATTTATAAAAGTAAACCATTATAGGTCATCAATGCTTTGAAATTGATATATAGTTTGATCTTTTATTTGAAGTTTTAATTGGCATATATTTTTTGTCAGGTAACATGAAGAATTGTACCATGATTTCTTTTCGTCACTGTCCTCTCTACGGATATAAAATATTGTATACATATACACATGTACATTGTATATCATAATATAGTATATTCAAATAAATATCTTTGTCTATTTATAATGAAAGTATTCATCAGAGGCCAGCTTTTTTACTGCCCACCTTTGCAGTCAAGGATATAATTCTACAGGTTCATTAGAGAAAAATAACACACATTTGTTATTGTGGACTTCAATAAATATCAAAGAACTGCAAAAAGAATCATACATAGTACACCCAGCCTGCACCGTTAGCCACTAGTCCGATGCCTCATACTAGTAAAATTTTATTTGGACTAGCAAGTATTACAAAACATTGTTTAGGCACATAAGAAGATTGGCGAAATAATGGTTTTCTTACATTGTAGTTGGAAAAGTTTTTGGTAAAGACTGGTACACCTACATGTATATATATATGTTATAACAGAAAAAATATGCCGGTTATTAATTTGGGGATGTTGGGATGGCGCCAGCCAATTGGTGTCCGTAATATTTTAAAATGTTGTTACTGACAACAAAATTGATGTCAAGTTCAATAATGACAATTTTGACTTAAACAGTTTTACCGTACAGGAGTTATGATTCTTGTATGATTGAAAAATGTTGTTTCCAGACGTGTCAGTGCATGTACTCATGAATTCGAACCATTCAACAAAAGCGTTTCATATTTTATAATGTTGTTACTGTTGACAAAATGGAGGTCAAGTTTGGTATTATTGATGATTGTAACTTTTACCATTTAGGAGTTTTGGTCCTTGTGATATTGATGAATGCCAGGACACAAATAAATGTAAAAAAATCGGGTTTACTGTCATTCTGACAGCTCCTTGTTATTCAATGATCAGCTGATATATTTTTTTTGCAGCCCAATCAAGTCCGATGAAAATAATTCAGACAACACCCACACGAGGAGCCAGTGGTGGAGGGGAAATCAAAGACGATATTGTGAAATTCTACAAAGATTCTGGACTAGAACCAATGGCGAAAGAGGTGAATATTTACAATTATTTTACAACACCTTGATTACATGTATGTTCAGTACATGTATCTACATGTAAGTTAGCACAGCTCCCCTTCGAATTCTCTTAGTCCTGCTCTGTGTAGTTTTGTTTTTTAATGGAATATTAATATACTTTTTAATGCAAAAAGTCATTATAACTGCTTGGCATGTTTTTTAGCAACGCCAAAATAATATATATTCAGCAAAAATACATGTACATTAATTCCTTCAAAATTAAGTCGCCATATTTAGATTTTGGATATTGGTCATAATACAAATTACAATGTAGGTAATCATCCAGTATCAAATTTTTAAGTTCTCGGACCATATTTATTTGGTGTCAAGAAACCTATCCTGTGTCAAACTTTTAATTGCAATATTCCAAATTCAGAGCTGTATCATCTTTAAAATTGCAAAAATGGTCGGCAAGACATTAACAATTTTTATACGACCATAAAAATCAAAAAATTTTTGTTCGTATATTGGTATCCCGTTGTCGTCGTCAGCGTTGCCAAAGACGGATTGTTTCCGGATAATTACTTTTGAATAAGTGAAAAGAGATCAATAAAATTTTAACACAATGTTTATAACAGCAAAAAGAAGCTCAGGATAGATTTTGGGGGTTATGGTCCCAAAGGTTTAGGAATTAGGGCCCAAAGGGGCCAAAAACAGCATTTATCTAGTTTCAGGACAAAAAAGTTGTGTATTAGTATTTCAATTGTTCTGAAATTGTACCACAATGTTTAATACCATAAGTAGAAGGTTGGGATTTATTTTATGTGGTTGTTGGGCAAATCGTCTAGAAATTAAGGGTCTAAAAGGGGCCAAAAAAACAAGCATTTTCTAGTTTCAAGATAATAACTTGTGTGTAACTGTATGGATCTCACTGACACTGTACCACAAGTTTCCATATAACACAGGAAAGGCTGTGATTCAGTTTGGGGTTGATTTTCCCAAATATGTAGGAATAAGCATGATAAGGGGCACCAAAACTGGCAAAAGGTAAAAAAAGAAGCATTTTTCTAGTTTACAAACAATAACTTGTGTTTAAGTGTATGGATCTCTATAAATTTTTACAAGAAGGTTCACTACCACTAAAGAAAGGTTAGGATTAATTTTGGGGGTTATGGTCCCAATAGTTTAGGAATTAGGGGCCCAAATAATCATTTTTGTAGTTTTCAAACAATAACATGGTTAAGTGTATGCATCTCTCTGAAATTAAATCACAAGTTTCCATACTATGAAGGGATGGTAAGAATTGACTTTGGGGGGTTATGGCTCAAAATGTGTCGGAATGAGGGGCAAAAAAAGGGGAAAAACTAGGTTTTTCTGGTCAATGGACAGTTAAGACAATTTAAAAGCAGTGTAAGGGAGGTAATTCAACAACATTTAACATACAATGTTGGGTATGTTCAGATTTACCTCCCTTACACTACTTTTATATTATGTATAAAGAAATGTAAGGTTTTGGACTAATTACAAAAAAAGAGGGGTGGTAGTTGTTTTCATTTTTTTTTCTCCAAATTTTTGAAAAGTTTAAAAAAGAAATCTTTAATTGCACAATATTGCGCAATAGATTTGTAAGATCTTGACATTTGTTTTGTGTCAGAAACTCCTATCATGTCAAAAATTTGATCGCAATCCAAATTCAGAACTGTATCAAGCTTGAATGTTGTGTCCATACTTGCCTTTAACTGCTGTTCAGGGTTCGACTTCTGCGGTCGTATAAAGCTGTGCCCTTTGGAGCACCTGGTTATTACTGAAACCTTTTGCTATGTGTTTTTCATATGCAAAGGTAAAAATTTAGATGAATTATATGTACAGAATGTGTTTTTAGCCTTGTATCACCATTGGGCCACCTACATGCATATGCATTTCTCAGAACTCAAATACTTCATATGCCCTTTCTGTAATCAGTCTATATTCTCCAAAGATGCTGTCAGCATAGAGCAGCAGACCTTTGTTCAATAACTTGATAGAAATTTGAAAACTGAAAAATTCTGAATGAAACGAAATCGTTTATTTTTACTGCTAACAGAAACAAACAAAATCCGGATACATTGATTTCTGAAAATTGCAAAAAATGGTGGGCGGTCTTGGATGAAAATCAATTTATTTATTTGGACTTATGGTGAAAACTACTATAAATAGATTATATTGAGATAAACACTTTAAAAAGCAAAAATGGTCAAACATTATTGGAATTCTTGCTTTGAGATTTTAACCAATTTTTGGCATTTTTGCCTGTTATCTTAAGCTTAAAAAGTTTAAAGATAGATACATTTGTATTAAGACACTTTTAAAAAGCAAAAATGATCTCGAAGACCAGATCTACAAATAAGACATATTTTGCTAAAAATAAAGAGGGTTTGTTCTTAAATGACAATTTGATTCCTTTTTTTTTGTTTTTTGAGCAAAAACTTAGGAAGAGAGAGAGAAACTGTAATAAAAGAATTTGTAAGGGTTCCGCTGAACCAAGTGTCTCGCCTACTTTTGATAGAAACTGTATTTAAAGAATTTGCAAGGCTTTCCCTAAACCCAGTGTCTCACCTACTTTTGCTATTTATCGCAATAAATTATTAAAAATTTTCCTCTAGATATATCTTCTATCCAACTTTGATAAAAGTCCAGGATGGTTTATGAATCTTATAATTTTTTTTGACTATCACATTGTCGTGTTCTTTGTCAGGGTGGTCTGAAGACACATGGTTTCTGGACAATAACTTTAGTATAAGTGAATAGAAATCTATGAAATTTAAACACAAGGTTTATTACCACAAAAGGAAGGTTGGGATTGATTTTGGGGGTTGTGGTCCTAACAGTTAATGAATTAGGGACCAAAATAAGCATTTTTCTAGTTTCCAGACAATATTTTATGGAATGGCATATGGATCACTCTGAAATTATACCACAAGGTGCCAAAAATAGGGTGGGGGGGGTCAATTTGCAACAGCATGTTGTATTGCACAATAGTAAATAATTGAATATAAAATCAAACCATATAACCAATTCTTCAATGTTTCAGAAACCTATTATGTGTCAATATTTAATTTCAATCCAAATTCAGACCTGTATCAAGCCCGAATATTGTGTCCATTTTTGGGCCAAATGTCAGCTGCGCTAGGCGAAGCAATTTATTTTAAAATCTTTTAACTGCAGACTGTATGTAATGTAAACTTAACTGGAAGAAAAACTTAAGTCCATTAATAAGTAATACTACGGAAAACAGGAAATTTCCTTGTAGCTTTTGATCATAAACAAGCTTGTCCAAGTTTGGTACAAATCCATAAATCCAAAACTTAGACAGAAGTATATTTTTGAAATGGTGAAAACTTTGATTTTATTTATAAGAAGAAAAAACTATTTTTTACTGATTAATGGACTTAAACGGATAGTAGCTACGATTTTCATTAAAATTACTTTTTTAATCTATATGCCGGATTTTGTACAAAAAGTAAAATAATTATAATTAAAACAATTACTGGTTACGTTCCATTAAGCATTTAGAAGTTTTTTAACGTTTAACACCTACATTTATTTATTGTCTACAGATAATAATTCGATGTTAAGCCCAACCCTTATTCATATAACCTTTTCTCTTCAGTTCCCAATGCGCAATCGCACATTGTGCCTCGAAGGGAAAATGGTTGAACAGGGGAATATTATCGCGGAAATGGTACGCGAATTTACAGTTTCAGCGAGAAAAGAAACAAAACAGAGGTGCAGACAAGTTATTGTAAATTAAAAATACTGAAAAGCGTCGATGAGATCGGTCAATAAAATCACTCAAAACATCTGCGAAGCAGGCAAAGTCAAACAGAAGTAGCCGACGGTTTGCGTAATGTTTACATTTCTTAAATTTTCCAGATCACATGAAAAAAAATCTCAACGTGTTCATAATTGTCAAAAATATGTTTATAAATTTACGGGCAGTAATCTCCCACCTTAGAAGAAATTAGAAATCAACTTCCTAAACTTTAGTATTATTCTTCAAGTGTATCCTTCATGGAGGCCCCGATTTAACACACAAACACGTGTATACATTATCGGGATGGTTTGGTCATACAAATGTAAGAACAAGTGTATAATATCGCCATTGTTGGAGAATCTTGGGTTGGAATAATATGCCGGTATTTATTATATTTTTTATTTACATAATTTGATAAATGGCGTCAAATATGTACGTTTAATAAAGAGTAATTATCAAATATGTAAGAAAACAAAAAGCACATGTTCGTATCTATATATATCTTGGTTAGCTCACTCGCTATGTCGGCAAAGTTTGGGAAGTAAACCCGATGCATAATTAATGAGGTGAATAGGCACACAACACGATATGAATTATCAATTATTTAACACTTCTGTAGTTTATTAAAACATTTTAGCGATCTTATTGCTTATATTTAGTACATATCTTTGATTTTAGCAGCTTTAAAACTTGTTCATAATTTTGTCAAAATCGTAGCTACTATCCCTTTAAGTTTTACACTTTTACATTGATAGCAGCAATTGCAGAAGATAAATACTAAAAAAGTTTGCTTCATTCCCTCAAAGTCAAAGGGCACTTACATGTACATGTATGATTAATGAAAATTATGAACAAATTTTCAGGTTGAAAGACAACATGTAGTGAAACCCCATTATTACATGAATTTGGAGAAATGAACACCTTTCAGATTGAATGATTTATTTAAATTACATATTCTTATTATGGAAGTTGTATTTCTCTCAAGCTCTGTATTGGAATTTAGAAATAGACTTTACATTTTGATAGAGAAATCATTCAGGACATCTGCCTATACTACACCTGCCCTGAAGTCCTAACATGCTATTGGTTACATCAGATTTAATATAAACCCTTTTATAATCATAATGGTATTACAAACAAGTTAAATAGTTCACCTTGTTGTCTTTATCTTTCTTACAATTAGGAATATTTTATATTTACGAAAGATTTATACAAAAAAATACATTTTATTAAATTTAGATCTATTGCATACTAAAGTATTCACAAGATTGACAATGATTGAATAGGTAAAAAGAATAGGTATTCAAATAATGTCTAAAAAAAGAATCAAAGGCAAAATCAAGGAGAAACAAAAACATCAAAAGGCATTTGATGGTTTAGCAGTATGGAATGACAATGTACAAGTTAGTTTTGACCTTGACATGCAGTAAAATTAATGTTCATTTAATAATAATATCCTCCTGTTCTTGGTTCACTCCCACTGTGTGCACACCTTGTCAGTAGAACAGTTATATTGAGGTCATTACTGTACATCTGCTCATTCCTATACACAAACTCACAGAACCACATACTGTTGTACACCACACACATATACATGAAAATCAGAAACAAACATTTAAAATGGTAAATATTTGTTATTTAAATTTTTCCCTCAGTTTAAATGCAAGATAACTGTTTTTATTACTTTTTATGTCAATCACAATGTTTAGTGAAGCGAAAATCCTTTATTTACAAAGACTTGGACAAAGGATTAAGCAAGTAGCTATCTGATAACATTGACCTAATTATCGCTAATAAATATTGAGGTTTATAAAGAAATTGATTGTACACCAATTACATAATGATTATCATAATGATTGTAATATGAGTTTGAATCATCTACATTTTTGTGGTTAATTGCATTGGGTTTAAAAAGACAATGCTTTTTATGCCTGTTTTTGTGTTAAACCTGTAGATAAAGGTTCTACCATACCATGCACAACTTTTTTTCCTTCGAGAAAACACTGAATGGTTTGTACAATGTAGTCACCTAGCTAGTTGTACAGAGTTGAGAAGATAATATTATTATAACTATTATAGTTGTAAGTTAACTGACCCAGACACTCAGCTTATGTCAACTCTTATGGTCATTATAACATCATCTTAACCTACTGTACCATATTTAAACATACATAATGAGGGGGGTTTGATGTGTCAATTGTTGACTTTGACACAGATAAAGGTGATGAATGAAGTGGACATATATTCAATGCAAATAGATATGTTGACACCTAATTGAAGTCACTGGAAGTTAAAAGGAATGTTATATAAAGAATTGTTATGCAATAACTATTAAAGAATTGTTATGCAATAACTATTAACTTTACAAGAAGTATGTGTTTGCTTCCCCCTACTATTGGAATTTCCTACAAATAAAAATTCATTTTTTCCATTACACCACTCCTCCCTCGCATATGCATTAAATGTTAAAACAATTATATTCAGTTTAAAGCTAAAGATAAGTGACATCCTGTTCATATGGTGTGTGGATAGGGAAATAATTATACAAGGATTAATCACTAAATGTTATGTAACATCCAAAATCAGTGAGAACTCATCTTGTGTACATATATGCTAGTGGACAGAAAATGTCTTAAATTTAAAGTGTGTATTTGGACCAAAAATGGTTATATTTGTCATGACACAAAACTCAATTGTACAAGACTCAAAATGAAAAATCTAAACTGAAGGTCACCCATGCAAAAAAATATAAATCGAAAAGCACATTTTGAGATCTGAAGTTGTATCAATATTTCTAATGTAGTGATCTGAAAGTGTACAAGCTTGTTTTAGATAGAAATTTGTGAAGAAAACAAATTTGCTTTTGACAAATACTTGTGTTTAGAAATACTGCATATTATATTTCATAACTTATGATGTTAAAGATATACAAACAGATAGTTGTTTTATTTTTAGATTTGCAGAATCCTGAAAATTAAAAGAAAAATTGCACAAAACCAAAAAAAAAAGCTAGCAATAATAACCAGCAAATACTGGTCATTTGAAATTTTGGTAGAACATTATTATAAAAACCAGTCTCTACCCAATCAATCACTAGTTAAATGGACAGATTTAGTCACTGGAATGAAAATGTTTTGTTTAATGTCTTGCCTGCTGAAATGACGGTCACTATCAATAGTCAAGACAGCCCTGCATATCTTTTCTCTGTTTTAATCATAACCTATGGCTTTTCAGGTTGGTTTGTTGGATGCCAATGGTGACCTGACTGGTTTTAGAGATCAACATGCAAGACAGAATAGTGAGTTTATTTAGTAGTTTATAACTTTATATAATTTTTGAAAAAATAGACATGTAATAAAGATGATAAATGATAATTAACGTTTAGATTGAATAGATGTTAGGTTATACCGATAGGTCAATTATATTTGTGTATAAAAACCATTGTTAGGTGTTCATGTCTGTTTAACAGCATTTATCTGACCTGAGTTTCTAACATGTTTTTAGTTGGACCATATATATCTTTAAGACATTCAACATAAAATCAATGACCATAAAATAGGCGAAACATTTCAGTGTGTGCACTCTGACTCTCATTACAGCAATAGCAATTAGAAGTACTGCTAAAAGTTTTTATGATTTATAAGGTAGCATGAGTGAGTCTGACAAACCAATGAATTCTTCGTTCAGAAATGTTATTGGGGGGAAAAATATGTCATATTTTATAAGATATTGTATAAAACAGGTTGCTTTATTAAATATTTATGTGGTTTAAATAAATATTTTTTTTGTCAACTTGAAAGAATCTGAAATACTTTGCATGGATGCTTTTAAATTAGGATGAAATGCACCATGGTCTCATTTGAATTTTGAAAGTGAAAATGAATAATAATTGACTTGGAAGTGAAAGGGAAATTGATTTAATACATAAATATATAAATAATACATGGTTTTAAAGTCACTTTTAAAAATGAATGTGGAAAAATCTGTATGTACTAGCTGTCTAGTGTCTTGATAATTTGTTTCCAAAGGTATCACATTGAGCATATTAAAAGGGAAATATAGAGCAAACAAAACAGGAGTCTTATTCTTCTGTAATAATAGTCTGTTTTAATTATGTTCAACTGTGGAAATAATTCATATAAACAGAGTTCAGTGACAGTTTACATGATATAAATTAATGTCTTAAAATCTGTTTTGTTCTGATCTCTGCCTTTGAATATAGTTTGTACCATATTCTCTATATTGCAAGACTTTAAATGCCCACCTTAAATGATGTTGGGACATGTTAACACATGATGTGTCTGTTCATGGATCAAAGATAGCCTCTGTTGAATTATTGACATTAAGAAATTGTTGGTGACCCTTCAGGACTCAAAATTTGAATTTGAAAGAGTCAGTTTGGTCAGGGCCATATTTAGCAGATTTTGGCCCATAATATTAAGTCCATTTTTAGACAACTGCAAAAACCGCAAAAAAAATTTGTGGTCGTATATTGGTATGACGTTGGCATCGTCGTTGTCTTAAGATCCATTTGTTTTCGCACTTAACTTTAGTTAAAGTAAATAGAAATCTATGAAATTTAAACACAAGGTTTATGAACACAAAAGGAAGGTGTGGATTGATTTTGGGAGTTTTGGACCCAACAGTTTAGGAATTAGGGGCCTAAAAAGGGCCCAAATAAGCATTTTTCTTGGTTTTCACCCAATAACTTAGTGTAAGTAAATAGAAATCTATGAAATTTAAACACAAAAGGAAGGTTGGGATTGATTTTGGGAGCTTTGGTCCCAGCAGTTTAGGAATTAGGGGCCAATAAGGGACCCAAATAAGCATTTTTCTTGGTTTTCGCACAATAACTTTAGTATAAGTAAATAGAAATCTTTGAAATTTAAACACAAGGTTTATGACAATAAAAGGAAGGTTGGGATTGATTTTGGCAGTTTTGGTCCCAACAGTTTAGGAATTATTAGGGGCCCAAAGGGTCCAAAATTAAACTTTGTTAGATTTCATCAAAAATTGAATAATTGGGGTTCTTTGATATGCCGAATCTAACTGTGTATGTAGTTTGATTTTAACAAAAATAAAATTCTTGGGGTTTTTTGATATGGTGAATCTAAACATATACTTAGATTTTTGATTATTGGCCCAGTTTTCAAGTTGGTCCAAATCAGGGTCCAAAATGAAACTTTGTTTGATTTCAACAAAAATTGAATCCTTGGGGTTCTTTGATATGCTGAATCTAAACATGTATTAAGATTTTTACTTATAGGCCCAGTTTTCAAGTTGGTCCAAATCGGAGTCCTAAATTAAACTTTGTTTGATTTCAACAAAAATTGCATCCTTAAGGTTCTTTGATATGCTGAATCCAAACATGTATTTAGATTTTTGATTATAGGCCTAGTTTTCAAGTTGGACCAAATTGGGGTCCAAAATTAAACTTTGTTTGATTTTAACAAAAATTGAATATATGGGGTTCTTTGATATATGCTGAATCAAACCATGTATTTAGATTTTTGATATTTGGGCCCGGTTATCAAATTGGTCCACATTAAGGTCTAAAGGGTTCAAATTGAACTTTATTTGATTTCATCAAAAATTGAATTCTTGGGGTTCTTTGATATATATGCTGAATCTAACCATGTATTTAGATTTTGGATATTGGACCATAATAGGTAAATGTCCAATTTAAATTTTTTAAGTTTTTAAGTTTAAGTTCTTAGACCACATTCATTCTGTGTCAGAAACCTATGTTGTGTCAACTATTTAATCACAATCCAAATTCAGAGCTGTATCAAGCTTGAATGTTGTGTCCATACTTGCCCAAACTGTTCAGGGTTCAACCTCTGCAGTTGTATAAAGCTGCGCCCTGCAGAGCATCTGGTTTTAAGAAGTATAAAATGTTCATATTGATTAAAAGGCACCTAAAGTAAATTGGACCATTTGTGTGGTACTTTTTATACGCAATTTAAGATACTATTGGCAGGGTTCGACACTAACGCTAGCCCGCTAGCCCGAGACTAGTAACTTTTGTGTCGGGCTAGTAAATGTCCGTGGCGCGGTAGCCCGAGGGGCTAGTAAATTTATTTGTCATTGAACATCAATCTGTTGTACTTTCGGCAAAGTACAGTCCAAACGCCGGTCATATCTGACAACTTCGTCGAATGTTGTCTACACTGGTTCCACGATCTCTTTATTTACATACAGATACAGATACTGGAGGGTAAAATTTCTACCGTAAACCAGTCGCCATATATAGTCAACTCGGCCTAAGATTACTCGGCCCTTAAAGTAAGAATGCACCACGTTTCAAGATTACCCGTTTTGAAATAAACAATAATTAAACTGCATATACATATACATTTTGATTTTATTATATTTTATCATTAATCACATCAGAGATCCTGATAAATCGTGTGCATAGTTTATCCTTATTACATAGTCGTCGCGTAAATAGTTTAAATTGGAAATGTCCTTTCGTTCTTAAAATAGAGCATTGAAAGGTTCCCTGTTGAAATTTTCCTTTACTCCAAAGGTACACGTGGTGATGAAAACTTTTCGAACATCTCTGTCTTTATCGAATTAGCGTTTGTCATGTCGTCATAATTCATTTCGTATTGCTCGGGATTTATCATTACAGTTGCAATGGACTGAAACGAAAGTAAATTTCCGGTATTAATAATATTAAATGGGATTAGCTTCTTTTTGAGAGCTGAGGGGTGATGATGATAACAAGACTAAGCCATTGGTATCAGAAAGCGTCCATTGCACGTATCGGGATGTATGCATGTCATAATGCATTAACGAGAACAAGGTTAAAACTCGTCATGAGACAAATTACTCTGACGTCTAACGGCTGTTTTGCCAGACAAGCTGGGGCCGTGGGACGTCAGAGCTCGTCCCACGGCCCTAGCGTGTCTGGCAAAACAGTCGTTGGACGTCAGAGTAATCTCGGACTAGAGACAAATCAGTTGGAACATGAAGACTCAGCATCAGAAACCAAAAGTAAAATAGGGGACAAGTCAACTTATTTATGTAAATAAAATTAATCAAAAACATTGGTTTTTTTTAATTTGATTATTTTATTTTTGAGTTTTTTGTAAGCAAAAAAAGTTTCCCATGAAATTGTGTCTTCTTGAACTATATTTCACAATTCATCTGTGAAATTTCGTTCAGGGACAGAATATCACATTTTTAAACTATAAAATAGTGTCCCCCTTAGTGAAAAATTGTCCCAAGTGCTTGGACATAATTTCATGGATGTTTTATAAAAATATGTCACAAGGGACAATTTTTCATAGTGTAGCTATTTTTTTCTGTCCCTAAAAAAGGGAAATAATTTAGCAATCATTGAAATGTTTTAATCAATTCATTAACAGTAAAAATGCAAGTTTTGACAAACAAATTCCTGCCGTTAGATTTCTTTGGTGTTCATTATTTTTCATTTTTTTTTTTTTTTTTATGAAGATGACAAGTATGAAATAGTTATTTTTCAGACTGAAAACATCTTCTTAAAAGGCCTCAGAATGCAGGATTTTGCATCTAAATTTCAAAAAATTTCTGGGGGGGCATGCCCCCAGACCCCCCTAGCAAGTTCGCTGGCCTACGGCCAGCTCACTCGTGGGCCGTTGGCCCACTCACCGGGCTACCTGACACAGAACAGGGCTAGTTGAATATGATTTTTACTAGCCCTGCGGGCTAGTGCTTACAAAAGTAAGTGTCAACCCCTGACTGGGGCATTATGTTTTCTTGTCTGTGGGTTCTTTTGTTCGTTCATCTGTCCCACCTCAGGTTAAAGTTTTTGGTCAAGGTAGTTTTTGATGAAGTCCAATCTACTCGAAACTTAGTACACATATTTTCCCTTGGATATAACCTTTCTAATTTTAATGCCAAATTAGTTTTGGTCCCAATTTCATGGTCCACAGAATATAGAAAATGATAGTTCGAGTTGGGCATCCATATACTATGGACACATTCTTGTTTTAATGAGTGCCAATGAGACAAACTCTCCATTTAAGTCACAAAAGTAATCCATTATAGGTCTTAAGTACAGTCTTCATTACAGTGCCTTGTCTCTCATCAAAAACAACAAGCTGTAAAGGGGCCCAAAAATGACTAACTGTAAAACGATTCAAACAGGGGGAAAAACGCTCATCTATATAAAAAAAACCAAACAAGAAATGAACCACATCTTCAAATGACAACCACTGAACAACATGTGGCTTAATAGGACAGGTGCAAACAAATGTAGCGGGTTTGAATGTTTTAACAGGTGTCAACCAGGAAACCTTCACCCTAACCTGAAACAGTTGTTTAACATTACAACATGAGAAAACACACTATAAAATATCAATAAACATAGCTTAACTCAAGTGAACTGGATCAAAAAGAAATATTTACAACACAAGTAAACATACCCTGAACGAATAAATTTTGATCTTCAATGTATGACACAATTTAAATTTCATATGTAAAACAATGTCAAAATAACAACAGCTTAACCTGGGACAAGATTGTGTTAATTAAGATAACACAAACAGATAACTATGAATAAAATAAAATTGTTGTTCATAGTATGAGAACAAAAGTGAAAATTTATCGTTAAACTAAACATTCATCAAAGGTGGTACATATAAAAGAATAGTGAGATGAGATATATCAAAAACTAGCAAACATTGAATAACAAGTATAGTACCATTTGGGAGTACTTAAGTTAAAAAACAAAACAATTGATAACAAAAAATCATGCATCAGAGACTTAAATCCATCAAAACACATCCCAGGGATTTAGTGTTTTAAAGCCATGGATAGTTGAAGATTATATATATATTTATGTGATATTGGTAAACTATTTTTAAAATATTTACTGTTTATTTTTCAGCTGTACAGTTGATAGCTATACCTGTTAGTAGTTCACCAGCAAAGATGTCACCCTACAAGGTAAAGAAGTTCCTTTTACAAGAAATCAAAAGAAACCCTGAAAATCATTACAATAACATTCTTCTGATTTATTGATTATTATTATATTAGCTTTACATCTAAAGACAAATATTCATCACAAATACAGGTCAATACTAAATCTAATAGAAACTAGCTAAAGGTTCTGCAAGAACGCTTAAAATCTTGACTATACGCAGGAAATTTTAACTGCTTCTGTAAAAAGGATATGTTGGGTAAGACTTTTAGAGAGCATATAACTCTTAGTTTTTGCATTAAACATTTTCATATGGTCAGGGGTTACTTTTTTTTAAACAATAAACTGTCAAACCTTCGATGTTACAAAACATAAATTCACATGTTACTTATAAATTGAGCTTATGGTAGTCAAAATAAATATTTTAAACAGACAGTAAATGAACGTAAAAATTTTGTAAGAGCAAGGACAGAAAACATGTTTATTGTTTTTTTTTGGGGAATAGAAATATGATAAAACATCCTTTAAAAAGTTACAGGGTTTGACACTAACGCTAGCCTGCTATCCCGAGACTTAATAACTTTTGTGTTGGGCTAGTTAATGTCCGTGACGCGGTAGCCCGAGGGGGTAGTAAATTTATTTGTCATTGAACAACAATCCGTTGTACTTTCGGCAAAGTACAGTCCAAATGTCGGTCATATCTGACAACTCCGCCAACTATTGTCTGCACTGGTTCCACGATCTCTTTATTTGGCACTGGAGGGTAAAATTTCTACTGTAAACCAGTCACTATATACAGTCATCTCGGCCTAAGATTACTTGTCCCATAAAGTAAGAATGCACCACGTTACAAGATACCGTTTTAAAATAAATATTAATTAGACTGCATATACATTTTGATTTTATTGTATTTTATTATTAATCACACCAGAGTTCCAGATAAATCATGTGCATAGTTTACGCTTATCTATTACATAGTCATCGCGTAAATATTTAAAATTGGAAATCTCCTTTTGTTCTTAAAATAGAGCGTTGAAAGGTTCCTTGTTGAAATTTTCCGTTATTTCAAATGTACACCTGGTGATGAAAACTTTTTGATCTTCTCTGTCTGTATCAATTTAGCATTTGTCATGTCGTCATAATTCTTTTCATATTGCTCAGGATTTATCATTACAGTTAGCAATAGATTGAAATGAAAGTAAATTTCGGTAAAAATATTAAATAGAAGAATGTGTTTAGCTTTTAGAGCTGAGGGATGATGATGATAACAAGATTAAGCTATTGGTATCAGAAAGCGTCCATTACACGTACATGGGTGTTTTCATGTCATAATGCATTAACGTGAACAGGGTTAAAACTCGTCATGAACCAAATCAGTTGGAACATGAAAGGCCTAGTCAATTATATATGTATTCAGCATCGGAAACCAAAAGTAAAATAGGGGACACATCAACATATTTTTGTAAATGAAATTAAACAAAAAATTTTTTTTAGTTTGATTATTTTAGTTGATGAGTTAACACACATATTTGTTTTAATGTAAATGTAGCTTGTCTGTTGTCACTTTCTTTGTGGTTGGTCTATTGTTCTGTTTGCTTGAGATACATGCAGTTGTAAAGTTCAGTACAACATTGTCATTAATTAATTTGATGTTGCAGGATTATTTATAACTTGAATGTGGTGTCAGTCATTAAACCACCCTATAAACCTGGTCAAGGTTTTGAGGTATATCTTTAATCTGGGATCTACTTATTTTTTTTTTTAAAGTAGGTCTGGCAAGCAGATGATAGGGACTGACAAAATTATCTTACAGCATCTGATGTTCATAAATATTTCAGTAAAATCTAAAAACTAAGCCACACCTTCCCCCAAATATGTTATTGAAGAATTTGCTTACAACTTTGAGTCATGTCAGAGGAGGAAGATTATGAAGAAGATAACATTTTTTTATACAATACCAACAAACAGAGACATATAATATTTTGTATTATATATATATATATGTCTCTGCAACAACATAATTAATTTGCAACAAAAAAAAAGTATGAAATAGTTATTTTTCAGACTGAAAACATCTTCAAAGGCCTCAGAATGCAGGATTTTGCTTCTGAATTTCAAAAAAAAATCTGGGGGGCATGCCCGATACCCCCTTGCAAGTACATGGGCCTACAACTCGCTCACTCGTGGGCATTTGGCCCACTCACCAGGCTACCTGATACAGGACAGGGCTAGTTGAATATAATTTTTTGGGCTAGTGCCTACAAAAGTTAGTTTCAACCCCTGAGTCATGCACAAATATAACAAAAAACCTTTTGTAATTTCAAAGGTTAGTGTGTATGAATGCAAGTTGTATGGAGATACATTAATTAAACAGCAACCCTACAACAAAATGACATCAATTTTTCATGAACATTTTTAATCATTACATTTATTTTCTGTTTTACATAGATAATTCAACAACAGCGACCCCTGATGAGTTCCCCACAGATAATAGCAGCTAGTCCTCACACTCCAGGACATATTGGAGAAGCTGCTTGGATAAACAGAAAAAGGGCTGCTGAAATCACAATAGAACCAGACTTCTCTGATGGGTTTGTATAATTATTAGAAAAATTGGTACTATTAATATCAGTAGAATACCTTTGTAAATGATTATCTTCTACAGTCTCGCACTTCTCCAGAATCCAGGTAAAATGACTTCTCTTTCTAAAACTTAAAATGGAGTAGACTTTAGTGTGAATTGCTTGCAACTCACATCACTTCATTGATTTTGCTTTTGCATCCTACAATACTGTTTTTGGGGAAGACGGCTTGAAGCCGTCAATTCCCAATGGGGTTGACCAGAGTGACATTCCCTCACATCATTCATTTTGTTTTTATAGTGTGAAAAACCCCCCCAACAAATCTTACTGAGAATGATGAGATGGGGAGACACAAATGAATGAATTGACTTTAAACACTTTTTTACACATTTCCCTTCTGTTTCTCTCAAAATTATCGTATATTGAGCTCTCCTTTACACTATTTACGTTTCTTTTACAATCCGGAAAAATCAGTATGACGAGATATTCTAAATATATCCAACCTACATTATATTTTATAGTGACGTCATTGTTGGAATACCACACTACGCATAAACAGGGATATCCTTCACTGGTTATTTAAATCATTCTCAAAGATTGTGCACTTATTAAAAAATAGTATTTGTTAAATTTAAACATAATGATGTTTGCTGTAGATGATTCAAACATCAACATGCAATACTTTAATTTGTAGGTCAACAACTTTCAAAGTAAACAGGAAGTCCGAGGGGCTACATGAGATTGGGGAGAGAAACGATCTTTTCCATTTTTTTCTGTAAAACTGTTTTGAGAATCTTCCTCCAATTCAGGAGCACCTCAATTTTTGAGCTAATCATCCATTAAAATAAACACTTAAAATGTGACATTTAGTATATGATAAGTAGTCTTCCATTAAAACTAAATTTTGTGTACCAACATAATCATTGTAATAGTTACAAAAAAAAATTACAAATGTTGCATTTTGTAGTTTAAACCTATTTATTCATGAAATTTTACAAATATTTCAAAATGTAGGATTTGGAAACAAGCTTCACACAGTTTACATCAATCATATTGCTATTTTTATTAGTACCTTTATCCCTGTGATGAGAGATGTAACTGGGAACTTTATCAATGGAAATTTAAAACTGAATAGATTTTTCAGTCCTAACTTTCTTAAGAAATAAATTAAAAATCTGTACTGTCACAAAAAAAGGAAAATGGCCCTAGCCTGCAGTTCAGTCATACACTATTAAGATTTCAAAAATAATTGTAGTTGTTGTTAAATGACAGAATTCAACTAGTTGAATTTTAGATAATTAACTATCAACTTTAATTGAATGTTTAGATTTAGAAGATGCAGATCTCTTCCATTGGTCTAAATTGAATCCTAAACTAAAGAAACAAAATTACATTAACCAACAATTGATTCCAATAGTGTCAACCTTCCACATGTTCTAGCTGTTGTTTTTTTTTTTCATTCTTTATATGAAGACTATCAAAAGATACACCCTCCCCCCAAAAAAAAACATGAAATAGAAACAAGGGCCGTCTTTCCCCTCAGAGCTTTTCAGTTCTTTGATTACTTACAGTTCTTCTTTTAAAGCATGCAAAACAAACAATTGATTAACTTGCTTGCTATATTTGTTTGGATGTTTGTAAACAACAAGTAGGTAGTCTATTTCAGTGTGTTTACTATTTACTGAAATATGATTGGACAATAAACATTAAATTCATTTCATGTCAATTCTTATTGTCCAATCAAATCCCAGAAAATATAAAAACAGACTGAAACTCCGCCTACCTATTGTTTGCAAACAACCAAGCAAACCAAGCAAGCAAGTTGATCAATGTTTTGTTTTGCATGCTTTTATAGAAGAACTGTAATTATTCCCAATGTTTAAAGTGAGTAATTCTCATCATGTGGACTTGAAGCAGAATAGCTATGATTACTTGAAGCAATCAGGAGTTACGATTGATTTCCCTTGTCTGTCTGTGCATACTTCTCTATTTCTTCCTTTCTCTAATTAGATGCTGTCTCAACCTTTGTCATAATACACAATACATATAACCACAAAAGACTGCTTTAGTTTGAATTTGGGTGGCAACACTTTTACCATTCTCTAGTTAGATATGACATCAGTTGATCACCAATGTTTACCACTATTCTTTAATTTGCTCATTCAGGAAAAGAGGGAAGAAGGGAGAAAAAGGTGGCAAAGGATTAAGACATTTTTCTATGAAAGTTTGTGAAAAAGTACAAAGGAAGGGTGTTACTACATACAATGAAGTGGCTGATGAACTGGTGGCAGAATTTAGTGATCCTAGAAATCTAACATCACCCTCTGATCAGGTAAAACTTTTAACAATACAAATTAATGTCATGATGTTGTGTTACATTGAACAAATTAAAATATAATCATTGAAACACTTTCGTAGCAGTTTGTCTATTGATCCAATTTTAAAATAAATCTTTTTTAACAAATGAAAATCAGGAGATATCAGTAGGACAAGATTTGCAAATAAGTCTTTGTGGCCAAACTGGCAACAAGAATCGGCAAATAAGATAACAAATTGTTCAACTGTCAAAATTAATTTATTTATGTGTCTAAAACTAGACTAGATAGACAGATTAGGTTTTTAGCAAAAAACTTTCAGCAAAAAAGTATGACAAAAATCATCAGTCTACTCATCACTGGAGTTGTCGCCCTTAAGTGATAATTTATTTGTTATGATATCATGTTATTTAATAGACACAATATTGAATGTACATAGACTGAAAAATTGAACAACAAAAAGATCATCAACACAAGATCTACAAAAAAGTTAATATGAATGAAATCTTTAATTGTCTCTTCTTTTGCAGGCGTATGATCAGAAGAATATTCGGCGTAGAGTTTACGATGCATTAAATGTATTAATGGCAATGAATATAATATCCAAAGAGAAAAAAGAAATACGATGGATAGGATTACCTACAAATTCTGCCCAAGAGTGCCAAAATTTAGAGGTAAAACTTATTTGATTTGTGCTTTAATTTACAGTGCAGTTTACTTTTATATTGAAAAATATAAATCTTCTATGAATAAAATTGAGATAAATTATGAAATTAAATGGTTGAAGAAGAATAGTCCTTAATTGGTTTCTGTTCTTTAAAGTCATATGAAACCTCAAATTAAAAAAAAAAATATGCATATGTTTTTTATAACAAAATGGATAGTTTTCATTCTTAACTTATGTACATATACTTTTTTCTGAAGAAAATTCTTTAATTTGTCCACATTTAGAAGAAGTTTACTTTTTTTTAATTGCTTGCTTCCAGGAAGCAATTTGCCAACATATTTTATGTATGCAACACAACCTCAGCGTGACCCTTGTTGTAAAAATCCGGTTATCCCAATACGCATGGACCTGTCACTGAAATATACTATTTTCTGATTGTGCATGTATGTGCTCAATATCCATGCTTCTTTGTTGATTGTTTACTATAAACTATAGACTATTGTTTACTGTAAACTTAGGCTTCAAACACGACAAGTAATGAGCAGCCGTATTTTCTTATCATAGCAAACAGAGAGAGAGAGAAAAATTGATGATTATACGATATATTTGCCTAATAAATGATAAAATCAAGCACAGAAGACTATTTTAATGATATATACATGCATTGGTTCAAGAATTGAAATAACATTATTTTTTACCAGTCACTCGTTTCATATGACTAACTTTAGAGCTCTACCAAAATATTATGAAAATTATATACAATGCTTATTACCACAAAACACAGATCAAGTTGGAATTTGGCTAACATTACTTTTTAAGTTCTTGAGATATAACCCTTTTTAATATTTATTTACAGTCAGAAAAACAAAAGAAAATAGAACGAATCAAACATAAAACTCAGCAATTACAAGAACTTATACTACAGGTAAGGTGTTTCCTCTTAAAACTATAGAAACATTGAATATAAACATAAAACTCAGCAATTACAAGAACTTATACTACAGGTAAGGTGTTTCCTCTTAAAACTATAGAAACATTGAATATAAACATAAAACTCAGCAATTACAAGAACTTATACTACAGGTAAGGTGTTTCCTCTGAAAATTATAGAAACATTGAATATAAACATAAAACTCAGCAATTACAAGAACTTATACTACAGGTAAGGTGTTTCCTCTGAAAATTATAGAAACATTGAATATAAACATAAAACTCAGCAATTACAAGAACTTATACTACAGGTAAGGTGTTTCCTCTTAAAACTATAGAAACATTGAATATAAACATAAAACTCAGCAATTACAAGAACTTATACTACAGGTAAGGTGTTTCCTCTGAAAATTATAGAAACATTGAATATAAACATAAAACTCAGCAATTACAAGAACTTATACTACAGGTAAGGTGTTTCCTCTGAAAATTATAGAAACATTGAATATAAACATAAAACTCAGCAATTACAAGAACTTATACTACAGGTAAGGTGTTTCCTCTGAAAATTATAGAAACATTGAATATAAACATAAAACTCAGCAATTACAAGAACTTATACTACAGGTAAGGTGTTTCCTCTGAAAATTATAGAAACATTGAATATAAACATAAAACTCAGCAATTACAAGAACTTATACTACAGGTAAGGTGTTTCCTCTTAAAACTATAGAAACATTGAATATAAACATAAAACTCAGCAATTACAAGAACTTATACTACAGGTAAGGTGTTTCCTCTGAAAATTATAGAAACATTGAATATAAACATAAAACTCAGCAATTACAAGAACTTATACTACAGGTAAGGTGTTTCCTCTGAAAATTATAGAAACATTGAATATAAACATAAAACTCAGCAATTACAAGAACTTATACTACAGGTAAGGTGTTTCCTCTGAAAATTATAGAAACATTGAATATAAACATAAAACTCAGCAATTACAAGAACTTATACTACAGGTAAGGTGTTTCCTCTGAAAATTATAGAAACATTGAATATAAACATAAAACTCAGCAATTACAAGAACTTATACTACAGGTAAGGTGTTTCCTCTGAAAATTATAGAAACTCAACTTCAAATCTTATTGAAGGTATCAATTCTATTACAGTTATTCTTCAGATTTTACAGCGAGAAAATATTAAAGTTAATATCTTCATTATAAAGTTGTGGAAACATTTCTAAAAGGTATTATATAACTCTTTGATGATCTTTAATATCACTTTAGAAAATTGTAGCAAAATAATCTTGGATTCGTACCTCAATGTTAAAAAAATGTAAAATGTGATTGCATGTATTTGTTACTGATGTTTTGAGCATGTTATTTTAGCAAATAGCTTTTAAGAATTTGGTGCAGAGGAACAGAGAAATGGAACAAAGTCAGGGACCTCCAGCAGCAAACTCAGCTATACAACTGCCTTTTATTATTGTTAATACCAGCAAGAAAACGGTTATTGATTGTTCTATATCTAATGACAAGTAAGTCAGGTCATTTACTCATAAATCAAGGTTCTTCATTGTTGTAAATTAATTGTATTGCATATATATATATGTGTATGTGTATATACCAGTACCAAAAGTTATATAGCTTAAGTATTTGATGTCCATATAAGTATTACAACCTCAGTAATTAACTTGCTATTTAGCATGTCTTCACACTTTGAATGTTCATATAAGTTCACCTATATCATTTTACTCCTGTTTCACTGCTTGCTAACAGTGTAAAAGTTGTTTGTTTTTATGTGAAAAATTACTAGAAATAGCATAATAAGCATACCGGTATATAGATATGTGGTATGAGTGTCAATGAGACAACTCTCCATCCAAGTTACAATTTGTGTTGTCAAAAGAAGCAAAGCCAGTGTAAAATAAATGAACTATTTATTCATGACTGTAAGGCTATAAACACATTTATGTCTTGTAAGATATTTTGTTTTTGATGGACAGACCAACACTTTTTATATTATATATATATCTGTTCCTCAGTAAGCACCAATAAATGTGTTTATATTTCTCCAGTTATAGAAATGATAGATACTACATTTTACGATTAGAAAGATGAATATTTACCTGTGTATAAAAATTTTATTCCATTTTCTTTTCAGATATGAATATCTATTTAATTTTGACAATACTTTTGAGATACATGATGACATAGAAGTTTTAAAAAGAATGGGTATGGCTTTAGGATTAGAGAAAGGCCAGTGTTCACAGCAAGATTTAACTAAAGCTATCAAAATGATTCCAAAGTCCTTATCACCATATGTGTTAGGTAAGTCTGTTGCTGGATAGATGTCAAATCTGAATTCACCATCATTATTCAATAAATTCGGATTGTATAAAAAAAGATGTGGTATGATTGCCAAGGATGCAACTCTCCACAAGAGACCAAATGACACAGAAAAATATATAGATTCAGTCCCTTCCAAGTCCTTTTCCAATTTGGTATCTAAAAGGAGAATTTAGACCCAAAAGTTGGAAGAGCTATAGAAGAATAAAAAAAAAAATGTTTACTCAGCATGACATCAAGGTTAACTTTGCCTTAGATAGTTTCTATAAAAATTACACAAATTTATAAACTGAAAATTTGTAAAATGGACATCCATTAGCAGTGATAGCAGGATAATGAATCAGAATCGCACAATACTGCTTATAGTTCAGATTGAATGTTGTCTATTCAGATACTTGGCGTATAAAGTTAGGAAAGTTCAACTTATTGAAAATCTAAAAGAAGCCAAAAATACCTGCCAAAGCCATCCAAGATTAACTTTGAATTAGATATTGGAACCTTAACCTATTTTCAAGTGTAGCTTTACACTTGGTGTTAAAAAAAAAGAACCAAAACATACAACATTGTGATAACTAACTCTCATAAAATGGCATTTACAAATACCAATATTTTCCTGTTAAGTATTTCTGTATGATTTGCAAGCACTTTGCTTTCATTCTTAATTCAAAGACTACCATGGAGCCAGAGATTATGAATAGACATTGGGAAATAATGAATGCAACAGTAATCAGTGAAACAATTTCTTTCAAAGACATAAAAGTTGCTATATATAAAACCTTAAAAATTAAACATGCTCCAACTCCTAATGACAGGCTCTGTATTGCCTGGAATCTAGATTATATATTTTTAATTTCCGATGGAAGGAATTTCTGTGATATTCTTCACTTTGCAGTGCTGATGTTTTACTGATAAATATGACATAAACCTGATTTTGTCTATATGCTAGATGATAACTATGATTAAATTCATTTTTACAGATTTAGCCAATAGTGGAATGGCCAATGCAGGTCAGAGTGGCATTCGACCAATGTCTACTGGAATGTCACCGGTACCACAAAGTTCTAGGTAATTGTTATTAGTGTATTACAGTGGTAACGGAGGTTGTGGGTTTTATCTTCGGCTGGGTAAAACCAAAGACTAAATTGATATTTTTAGTTTTCCAAATAAGCAGACAGTATTTAAGAGTAAGAGTGAAGACCGATCAGCTCAGCTCGTGTCTGAGAATGTGACTAGTCCTTCTGAAAACTCTTACTTGTGAACTAGCACTATAAGATCCAACTCGGGTATAAAGTAGGGTTCATATTTGTGTCAAATGTTAACACATTCTCGTCATGATAAGCATGCAATAGTTCACTGGATGTGAAATACCACTCTTGACATTACCATCATCATAATAACTAATACAGAGTGTGATAATGCAAAAGGCTCATATACCCACAGAAGAGCTTTCCACTTTATAACACTGTAAAAAAATTTAGTTGCTTCTTTTCAATCATCTTCTAAACATGTAGAGAGAGAAACTATTAAAAATAAAATTTACAAAGTGGTGAAATTATCTTTGCATACAAAATTAAATTTGTTGTAAACAAGAATATTTTTTTATGTTATTTCAAGATTGGTTATAGAAATTTTGAATAAAGCATTAACTTTCATTTAGATCAAAACCAGTTGCTTTAACTCATCATAGTACAGACACATCCGATATGGAGGTGGCAATGGCATGTCAAGGGATATCACAAGATTCTTCAAGTCTAGGATCTCATGTTCCATCGAGAGCAGCAACAGAAACTCCATCAGAATTCTCAGAAGAGGAGGAAGATGATGACAGATCCAGTCCACTAGACATGAGCTAAAGCTAGACTAGTTCTCACTTGATTCAGGGATACAGATAGGACTGTTTAGTCAAATGTGATTGTCAGGCCCAAATTGTTGTTATGATCTGATTATGTAATGATTTTTAACAGTATTGGTCACATGTGAACTGTCACAAGTTAAATTTTTACTGTTTTTGTTATGGTCCAATAAGAAGAAGGAAGATGGCGATTTTCAAATTTGTTTTTGACAACAATGTTCTTGAAAGGAAAACATACGTTTATTATTGAAAGAAATCCTTTATATAAGATTGTGACTAGTTAAATGATGTATTGTTGTGGAATTTTTCAAAAGGTATAATATTTGGTTCATTATGCAATTAAGTTAAAATTGTGAAAGTATGCAGACAAATTTGATTTTTACTGAAAATCATAAATTGGAGCAAGAACAAATCCTCAGAATCGAGTTTGGCCCTGAAAATAGTGATATTTAAACTTGTTGAAATACCTCACCTTACAGTACTAGCACTTGTAAAGGATAACTGGTTTATTTAGAGATCAGTATGATTGTGTGTTCTATATCAGAGAAAGTGTTGTATCACCATAGGTTTACTGGGTTTATTTACCATGACCAGTAAGTACAGTATATATATATATATATATATATATATATATCAGGTCAGATTGACAAGTTTTATTATGGTGTTACAGAGTGACCATAGCGTATTGAGTGTGGTATAATCCATAGGATGAAGGCATACTTTATTGGATCATGTGTTGTATATGAGCAGTCAGTTGGATATAGTTGTCAGTGTTTTTGTATTTATTTCCACAACAACCAGCTTCAGCAATAAATTAGATACATGAAACTTTCGACCTATGTATAAAGATAAATTACTCTTGATATTTCTCCATCGTTGATGGTTGTGCCTGTGTATCACATGTTGGCAAACTAACATCTTTGTGGTTTCATGATACATTATTGTTTTTGGTTGATAGACATGTCTTTTCTCTAAATTTTAAAATACGAAAGTTGGTTAGAATAGATGAAAAGAATTAATATTCTTAGATTTTATAAACTGAACATTTGGAAGGAAATGCACACCTGACAACTCTATTGAAATGATTGCTGGGTGAACTATTATTGTGTGGTGTATTATGTGAACACATTGTGATAATTTTATGTTATTTATGCAGAATGCACTATGTCCAATAACTCAGGACACATGAAGAAAATATGTTCACAGTATAGAAATATTTGTTATTTCTAGTGATTTGTTACATTTTAGTAATAGTTGACAGAAAATGAGGAAGCTATGTGTACAGTTGAATTTCTGTTATTTTTGTATCAAAAATGTGTATGATCATGCTAGAAAGTTTGGCAGAGAAACAATGTGAACAACAAAACTAGTAAACCAGATCAAATCAGCAATAAGCATTTAAGTTGTTTTTCAGTACATTATTTATTTTCATCATTAGTTTGAAATTCATGATGTTGAAAAGGCAATTATTGTATTATTTGGCATGTTTTAGCAAATACGTTAGTAATCATGGTTCACTAACAAGTCTGTGATCCTGTAGTTCTGTATCATAACTATTTTTCTGACCTGTAAAATTGTTGTAAAATTTAGAAATGATTACAAAACCTTATTGTATTGACCATAGATTCTTTTTTTCAAGTGAACTTGTTTATACATAATCAGACTGAGATTTTTAGATCACATCCTCTTTATTTCGTTCCACAATTTAGATCTTTTATATTAAAAACTAAACTTATAGATAGTGAACATGTTTGAATCATAGGGTTGCTAATTGTTGTTAACCAATTGTGTTCCAAGGTGTAATGTGTCTTTTCTGCTGAATGATAATAGAGCCATTATTTTTTAGTATTGTTGATAGAAAATATTGTCTCAAATTGATACTGTTATATACATGTATCTATATTTTCATTATTGAAATATCCATACTTTGTTGTCATATCTTTACAAAGAAGTAAAAATTTCATATTTTTTTTATTTAAGATAATTATTTATAGTTGATTGAGTTTGGTTTATGAGGATAATGTATAAAGCTTTATTACAACATATTTCATCCATGTATATGATAATTGTTGTAAGAAATTCCATAATGTATTAGGACCAAATTTGAATGATTGTATATGTATTATAACAATTGAAAATCTTATTATAATAATGTTTGAAATGAATTACTTAACTATGTAAAATATTTGTTATGGAAATATTTCTTTATAAAGTTCAATGAATATAAAGGTCAGTCTTGAACAGCAACTTTTAATATGATGAGGCATAAATAATAATAAAACCTGTAACATGTCTCATAATGTAAACAACAATAAACTCATTATTATAAGAATATAAATTTAATTTCGTGAATCAGTACACATTATTTTGTTGTTTGAACTTGTAGTAATCTTCCTTGCATAATAGGCAATAGTATTAAATAAAGAGGTAAAACTTAAAAAAATAATTACAACACATACTTTCTATTATCAAGACATTTGATGCTTGCAATTTTTGGCCTATTAACAATCATATTTTGTTTAAGGGATATGATTAAAGTGAAATAATAAGATATTTTTTTTTTTAAATCCTTACAAAAATCATGTAATATGATAATTCATTTATATATCTGACTGGTTTCTTGTTTACTATCACTTGAATAAAAAGGGGAAACAATGAAGCTCTGATGCGTGAAATATTAGGAATCTTATAAAAAAATTAAAACCTTAGTTTTTCTGCACCCATGTAAAAAGACTTTACAAAGTTGTCATATCAGCAACTCATAAAAATCATTTTCAAACATGGAACAACAGTTTACTTTTAATCAAGTCTGTTTTACATGAATGATTTGAAATCTACAATAAAAAAAAAAGCACCATTTTAGAATACTTAAGATGCCTCTTTTGTGTTGAATAAAATTTCAGAAAATAATCCTTTATTAGTCAGTTTAAAAAATTTCACCAAATATTCAATAAAAGATAAATTCCTGTACTTTAATTTAAGTGAATCAACACATTTTTTTATATCTTCAATATTAATAGTATGATAATGTTGGACCTTATAATTGATACATTCAAACAGGATGACCCATCATGGTTTATTTATAAGGTCTCCTCAGGTGAGATGTAGAATGATTGTGTTCAGTATGATGTGACATTACTTTGTACATTATTGTACAGTTTTATCATGGCGATATATCCTTAAAGATGTTGTTTTAGTTTAGTTATTATGTAACCATTTTGTGATAAATTTTTGGTATTTAGACATTCTTGATCTACTCCCTATTTATATGTTATGTCATTTGTAGTGTTGGTAACAAGCTGTTAATTTCTAAAAATTAATGATTTCTACTGTTGGAAATGCTGTGTTTATTAATACAGTCGTTATCTGAAAATTTAAATCCCCTTAAATATTAGTATGGAAAAATTGTTGGAAAGGAACACATCAGCAAAGTATTCATTCATTTCATTTACGATTTCATAAATTTGTACAGTTTTCATCATAGAATATACATGTATAATTCAATATGAATATATGCAGTTGTGAACAGAAAAAAAGACTAAATAGGTTAACACTTAGATGACAAGTGTTTATTTTCCAATTTTAGTATGGGAATATTTAAAACAAATAATGATTAAAAAAAAAGTAAAACTGTCGGAAGCAGAGGCATGTATTATTTTTATACGACCGCAAAATTTGAAAAATTTTTCGTCGTATATTGCTATCACGTTGACGTCGTCGTCTGCGTCGTCGTCGTCGTCGCCCGAATACTTTTAGTTTTCGCACTCTAACTTTAGTAAAAGTGAATGGAAATCTATGAAATTTTAACACAAGGTTTATGACCACAAAAGGAAGGTTGGTATTGATTTTGGGAGTTTTGGTCCCAACATTTTAGGAATTAGGGGCCAAAAAGGGCCCAAATAAGCATTTTCTTGGTTTTCACACTATAACTTTAGTTTAAGTTCATAGAAATCTATGAAATTTTGACACAAGGTTTATGACCACCAAAGAACGGTTGGGATTGATTTTGGGAGTTTTGGTTTCAACAGTTTAGGAAATAAGGGCCAAAAAAGGGCCCAAATAAGCATTATTCTTGGTTTTCGCACAATAACTTTAGTTTAAGTAAAAAGAAATCAATGAAATTTAAACACAATGTTATTGACTACAAAAGGAAGGTTGGTATTGATTTTGGGAGTTTAGGTCCCAAAAGTTTAGGAATTAGGGGCCAAAATAGGGGCCCAAATAAGCATTATTTTTGTTTTTTGCACCATAACTTAAGTATAAGTAAATAGAAATCTATGAAATTTAAACACAAGGTTTATGACCATAAAAGGAAGGTTGGGTTTGATTTTGGGAGTTTTGGTCCTAACAGTTTAGGAATAAGGGGCCCAAAGGGTCCAAAATTGAACTTTGTGTGATTTCATCAAAAATTGAATAATTGGGGTTCTTTGATATGCCGAATCTAACTATGTATGTAGATTCTTAATTTTTGGTTCCGTTTTCAAATTGGTCTACATTAAGGTCCAAAGGGTCCAAAATTAAAGTTAGTTTGATTTTAACAAAAATTGAATCCTTGGGGTTCTTTGATATGCTGATATATCAAAAATGTACTTAGATTTTTAATTATTGGCCTAGTTTTCAAGTTGGTCCAAATGGGGGTCCAAAATTAAACTTTGTTTGATTTCATCAAAAATTGAATAAATGGGTTCTTTGATATGCCAAATCTAACTGTGTATGTAGATTCTTAATTTTTGGTCCAGTTTTCAAATTGGTCTACTTTTAGGTCCAAAGGGTCCAAAATTAAACTAAGTTTGATTTTAACAAAAATTAAATTCTTGGGCTTATTTGATATGCTTTATCTAAATATGTACTTTGATTTTTGATTATGGGCCCAGTTTTCAAGTTGGTCCAAATCAGGATTCCATATCAAGTATTGTGCAATAGCAAGAAATTTTCAATTGCACAGTATTGCACAATAGCAAGAAATATCTAATTGCACAATATTGTGCAATAGCAATTAATTTTCAATTGGAGTTATCTTTCTTTGTATAGAATAGTAGTTGATAATATATGTTGGAAATTTGCCAGACATGACTATGATGTCATTTTCTATTTTTATTTGCCAATAACTTTATGTAAATAACTTCATTGGAAATTTGCCAATATAAAATGTTGCTGATGAAGCTTTTTTTCCTTATCTTATCTAAAATGTTTTTAGATAATGTATGTTGGACATTTGCCAGACATGACTATGATGTCATTTTCTATTTTTATTTGCCAATAACTTTATGTAAATAACTTCATTGGAAATTTGCCAATATAAAATGTTGCTGATGAAGTTTTTTTTATTGTTTTATACAATAAACAATGTATATTCACTTTTACTACCAAACAATCTTTACCATTCAGTGATAACAAGCACTTTATTTTACATTTTAATATTTTATGATGTATTTAAAAGGGTAGTTATTGTTGCAAACTCCATTAGAAATTTGAATTGATATCAGTTTTGGAAAAAGGAAAACGGGGATGTGAAAAAAAGGGGGGGGGGGGGGGGGGGTTAAATTTTTCTCATTTCAGATTTCATAAATAAAAAGAAAATTTCTTCAAACATTTTTTTGAGAGGATTAATATTCAACAACATAGTGAATTGCTCAAAGGCAAAAAAAACTTTTAAGTTCATTAGACCACATTCGTTCTGTGTCAGAAACCTATGCTGTGTCATGATCAACTATTTAATTTGAGTTTTAAAAAGTTTGAAGAAGAAATCTTTAATTGATTTGTAAAATCTTGACATTTGTTTTGTGTAAAAAAAACCCATGTAATGTCAAAAATTTGATCACAATCCAAATTTAGAGCTGTATCACGCTTGAATGTTTTGTCCATACTTGCCCCAACAGGGTTCGACCTCTGCGGTCGTATAAAGCTGCGCCCTGCGGAGCACCTGGTTAAGTTTTGAATCAAGGAGAGAGATCATGTTAAAAGTAATGAAATTTGTTATGTATGTCTTTTATAATTGTTAGAAAGTTTTATCTTTATGTCGAAGGTTAATTTATTAGTACCAGTATCATTGGAGATTTTCTTATACAACAAGCAATAAGAAGTATGCCATATCATGTGTCATCTGTTGATTTCATTTCATCAACAAGCTAAAAAAAGAAGTTTGAAACACATAATGAATAAAGACTATGATTATTAGTTAATATCTTATGTTTATGCCTTATTATAAGTTGCAAAGGAAAGAAATAGGTGAGCTGTTCACATCTTCAGGGTCCACACTTTATTAAGTCTGTGATTAGTTCATTTGAAGGGAAACCACATATGGTACCTGATCGTACAAGTGAGAGGTTTAGATATAAAACCAGGTTCAATCCTCCGTTTTCTACACAAGAAAATGCCTGTACCAAGTCGGGAATATGACAGTTGTTGTCCATCCGTTTGATGTGTTTTAGCTTTTGATTTTGGTGTTTGCTTAGGGACTTTCCCTTTGGAATTTTCCTCAGAGCTCAGGTTAGAACTATATGTTCAACATGGTATTCATTTTCTATAGGCTTGTATCCACAGAGCTCAGGTTAGAACTAGATGTTCAACATGGTATTCATTTTCTATAGGCTTGTATCCACAGAGCTCAGGTTAGAACTAGATGTTCAACATGGTATTCATTTTCTATAGGCTTGTATCCACAGAGCTCAGGTTAGAACTAGATGTTCAACATGGTATTCATTTTCTATAGGCTTGTATCCTCAGAGCTCAGGTTAGAACTAGATGTTCAACATGGTTTTCATTTTCTATAGGCTTGTATGCAGACTTTTGTTAAACCATGGAATAAAATAACTTTGAAAATACAATGCTTCCTTCATTCAAGAAAATAAAATGAATTCACAGTATTTAAAATGGCATGATATGAAGAAGGTGTGAATATAGTAACAAGAAAATCGTTTGATTTTGTCTATCAATTACAGTGACCTGAGAATCTAGTTGAGAGTTCATCAACAATTCATGATGGCAGTTTCCTCTTAGTTTCTTAATGACAAGTCAAGTGTTTTCTTGAGAGGAAGTCTGAACACAAGATGTGACCAATGACAGCTTGAGTGATGAGGTAATTTATGAATCCTATGTCTTTTTTTAGCCAGACGACAACGCCAACATCATACCAATATACGACTGCAAAATTTTTGCGGTCGTATAAAAAGGTATGTTTTTCAGATATAATATGCATGATGTGCAACTTCAGCTGTATTTTGTTTATAGAATGATTGCTTGTGCATTGTCTGGCTTCATTCTCATGGTTGTGTATAATATTCATTTTTCAAGGGAAATCGGATGATCGTAGATACAGATCAACAAAATTTGGTGTATGGAATAACTGGTGTTGGGTGACTGGCAGGGTTTATCTGACCTTGAACTCATTTTTAAAGCAATTGCTTTTATGCTATCGCGTATGGCCATCTTTGTGACCCAGATCAGAGACTCCGCCCATATCAAGCCATAGTATTTTGTTAAACAGGCTCCTGGTCTGTCATTCTTTAACACCTATGTATGTTTTCTAATGCAATACATAGCTTGAAACTTTAAAAAAACGTTAGTGGATTTAAGAAGTTTCAGAATATGTTCTTGTAGATGTATTTTTGTATTTAAAGGGTCAACCGTTTGACTATCAAATAACATAGAAGTCCGAGTGAAAAAAAGTACATTTTTATAACTGCGATTCCGTTTTCCGCCGTTCGTACGATGTTTCAACAAAATATGGATTCATTTCAGTTGTTGATTTAGTATTGAAAATTTAACTGAATTATCTCCTATTAAATACGGTTTTATATGTTTAATTTGTGTTTCTTTAAGAGGTCAGGTGCTCTTGTTCATTCATAAAATTATCGTTCATTCATACATTTATCGTAAAATCAAAATCACTACACAGGTTAATGCGTAGTGTCAAATGATTACCTGTAATCTAAAAATAGACAAACTTTGTTTGCGCAAATAATTTAGCGGAACGAAACCCTTGTTGAAAACATATAACAATAAGTTCGTTTTCCTTTTCTGTCAAACTCCGTCATATTTATCGATCATCTTACTAATGAAATGGACCCGTCCAAACGTAGTAGATGCCAAGTCGGTCCAGATGAAGAGATATTTCAATTTGGAATTTTCTAGTTACATAGATTGAAAAAAGTACGTCTTTTTAAATATCATGATCAAAACTGGGAATGCATAACAAATGTCAGATGAAACCATTATCCTCGTCTTTTCAGTGAACAAGTCTACTACGTTTGTTGACACTCGACGGTCCACCGTGTTAGCAATTTTATTTCACATGTTTTCAAAATATTGAAGATCATTTTTCGCAATGTTTCCTGAAAATTGATAAATGTCAAAGCAACGTAGAGCTGTTTGTTCTTGTTCGTATAATAAAATTGAGAATGGAAATGGGGAATGTGTCAAAGAGACAACAACCCGACCATAGAAAAACATACAACAGCAGAAGGTCACCAACAGATCTTCAATGCAGCGAAAAATTCCCGCACCCGGAGGCGTCCTTCAACTGGCCCTAAACAATACATCAGTGATAACGATTTAATGTCATGTTTGTCTGTGATGACCCCCCCCCCCTTTTCGGGATTGCATGAGAATTATAGTTATCTCGTACCCACATGCACTTGTTTCTATCCATAGGAAGGTCGGCTATCCATATAAAACTATTTTGGATAGAAACAAGTGCCTGTGCTCGTACCGCATCAGAAGGACATACATGTATATCAACTGAGCAATAATGTTTGGAACTTAGTTTTAAAAATGATGACAAAGTACCATTATGAAAATATTTTTATTAAGCTGAAATATATTTATTCTTTACATGTTTATGTCTTGTAAGATATTTTATTTCTTTCCCGTTTTTTAACATTTGCGTCTGGAAAGTTGAAATGTTTTAACTTAATCATTTGTGTTACAGTGACTTGACTGTTAGTGTTGCTATCCACCAATTGCAACTCATTCAAAATTTTGACCCAATTGCAATTTGTTTTATAAAATCAAATTGTTCAACTGGTCAGAATATTGAACAAATTGTTCAGTCAAAATGTGAAAGTGCAAGGTGATAAATTAAAATATACTTACAATCCTATAAGAGTTTAACTCCACTTTAATGATGTTATTACTAAATCTGTCTATCAATCTGTATAGTTATATTATAGCCATTACCATACTAAAGTTCAACTGTTTTATTATGAATTGCTATAAAAATGTCCAAACTAAGCTTTTATATAGTTTTTCTTTCGAAAAGGATTTTATATTTATAAGAATCATATATCATTTAAAATAATACATCATATATTCAGTAAAATACGTGTGAAATAACAATATGCTATTGATAAGGTTCCTTGGGGAGATAACCTAAAATACTATTCTTTTGAATAAAAACTTTTTGAAACCAAAAAAGATTATCTCCCCTTCCTACAAACATATTGCAATTTCACAAATATTTTTCTGAATATGAAATGATTTTATTCACATAATGTGTGATTTTTATGAATATAGAATACTTTTCGAAAGAAAAACTATATAAAAGCTTAGTTTGGACATTTTTATAGCAATTAAAAATAAAACAGTTCACCTTTAGTATGGTAATGGCTATAATATAACTATACAGATTGATAGGCTGATTTAGTAATAACATCATTAAAGTGGAGTTAAAGTCTTATAGGATTGTAAGTATGTTTCATTTTATCACCTTGCACTTTCACACTTGACTGTGGTTTTCTACAGCAGTTGGTTCAAATTTCTGACCAGTTGAACAATTTGATTTAATAAAACAAATTGCAATTTGGTCAAAATTTTGAATGAATTGCAATTGGTGGATAGCAACACTTACAGTCAAGTCACTGTAATGGTTAAATATAAATTAATAATGAAAATTGTTAAAATTAAATCAATAAAGGAAATTATTGCCCAGTTACAAACACTACCAGGGGATAATCCATGATGATTTCTTTTTGAGTTATATGTTTCAGCACATGTATATTTGACCCCAACTTTAGCCTGGTAAACGTGTTGTCTCCTTGTGAAATATAAAACATATTAAAAATGACTTTCTGCTAAAGTCTTTTATTTATATAAAGTTAAAACCTTCTTACTTCTAACTAGACAACACTCATGTCAGGTTTAATTATTATATATATGTGGATGAAAAATAAAAGTCCCCAAACATTAACATGACAGCAATTGCTTTTACAGCCTTTAAGGCTTTGATTATAGTTCATTGGCAATGTAAAATGTTTGCAGTTAGTTCTGTTCCTCAGAAGGGCCAACATGTGTGGAATAATTGTATGGAGTACAAATGGATCTGTCACAGTTCATCTGACCTTTACCTTTAGGACATTCAGTATAAATCAAAATATAAACTGTAAAGCAGGCGAGACATTTAAGCATGTTCTTCAATGTTTAAAACAAAACAGTTACCACACTTAGTTTTCAAAATGTTCACCTACCTACCTGTGTTTGTTGAAGGTTTGTTTCTTTTAAAGTTCAAACAACTCAAATCTTTCTGGTTCCCAGAAAATTAATATGTTGATCCAATTTATCTCACAGATGTGTCTTACAATGAAATAAGTCAATAACACTTCTTGATTATTCCTAATGTATGAAGTTCTTGGTTCAATGACTATTCATGTAAGGTGGGCCTACCATAAACAAGCTACCTACATTGTACATGATACTTTGTGAAAGTGAAGCTCAGTTTGATAAATTTAGATAATCAAGAAACAAAGGTTCAAACTCCCTTTGACAATTCCTAACATGGATTTGACTATTCTTATTATTTCAATTTGGTATTGTAGTTCCATGAATTCATGCTTTTGTTCACTCTTGCCAGTCTTGGTTCACAACTTTTTGACATGGTCTTTCTTGATGAAGGAAAACCCAGGAAAGTGCTTCAGATAGACTTCAGTTGATACAGTGTTGTTCACAAACTCATAACAAAAATTATATTTCGTTTAATTTGTTCCAATAAGGATCAATAATTTAATTTTGGATGTTACATGTCTTCTGATTGGCTTACGTTATTTTGTTATCAGCCCAGACATAATTTAGTCATGTGACCATGACATCATCAACGTTTTTTCATGGTTTTTTACGGTTTAAAATGGAATTCAGAATTAAATTATAAGAAATGACTAATATTTTTTCTGTCTATTCGAAATAACATAAAAAATGTGGTGCACACTGTTAAATAACCCGCTACGCACGTTATTCAGTGTGCACCAAATTTTTTATGTTATTTCTTCATAGACAGAAAAAATATTATAGTCATTCCTTAAGGTGGTACCCAACACTTTTAACTAAAATTAATTTGGCTTGTTTAATTTTCTTAAAATTTTGACAAAGTATTTACTTTGACCCTTTTACAAAAATATAAAAATTTCAAAAAATTTGAACCAACCGTTTTATCAGAAAAATTACACTGGTTCTATAGCAGTTTGACAAACACTTATTTTGATCACTGAGAAGCTTAATATTCCCTTAACAACACAACGTAATTAAAACGTTTATCTGATTTTACAGAGTTATCTCCCTGTAGTGTTAGGTACCACCTTAAATAATACAAAGCAGATAAAAATATTACATTTTAATTTTCTTACTTCATACAAACAATAATAAATATATTCATCATACAAGATTAATGGGATACTTAAATACAATTCAGTTCAAATGCTATGAATGTCATTAGAAAGTCTCTTTAGAAAAATAAGTTTCATTGTCTTGGGTGCCTGGAAATATGTTGGATGATGGATAATAATAGTGGTATTATCTATGTCAACTCAGAACATGTGTTATTCTCTTCTCAAAAATCTTTTAAAGTTTATTATTCAAAGAATGAGTTATATCTGTAACTTCTTCATCCAGCAGATCAAGATTTATAAAGGTGAAGCTTCTTGTACATTAATGACAATACTGTTACGGTGATATCTACATCTTATTTTCCTATTCTTTGGACTTCCCAGTCTTGTTGACATAGTGGACATCTTTTGTTCTGTTGTACCCACAATGTCATACAGCATAGATGGAAGGAATGGTTACATTCTCCCCATACAACTGCAAAATAGAGAAAAGAATAACAAAATCAGATAGAAGATAGTAATTAATTTGTATTTTAAAAGTTATAATATATAGTTCACAACTTGTGATTTTGATTTATAAGGTATGTTTTTAATATATGTACATGTTTATTCCAAGATTAGTTGCAGAAAGATTTAAAATATTTTGTTGTTTTTTTGACAGTAACATTGGAAGACCTTCTTTCAAAATCAGAATCAAATATTTTATTAACCAATAAAGTTAAGCCAAGAAAACTATGCTTGTCATTTGGATCATAAAATTTACTGCAACATACAATGTAAATGTACCTTGAAGAAGAAAGCTAAATAGATGTACAATAATGTTTATAAATCGTCAAACAATCCTAAAAAAGCCACCTTGTTTTTAAAAATAGACAACCCATGCCCACGTAGAAACTTAGCAAATTTCAATAATGACAATTTAAAAGTTATGCGATTGTTAATTTTTATAGCATATCACTAGCTCAGTTTTCTACATCAATATAAAGTGTGTTCAATTAGGAGACCAGCAACTATTTGACTTCACCTACAGCTCATTGATCCAAAACAATTTATGTCTTAAGTTGTCCTTGTAGAAAAGAAATAATTCATCAGAGCTGGAATTTATTTTGTTTTAATCACGGATTAGCCATTTATGCAAAATATTATACCACAAGCAACAGAATAAATAAGAACTTAAATATGCAATAACAGATGGTATAACTGGTTTTAAACTTGATAGTATTGCAGGACTTACCAACACAATCATCCTGTTTGTTTTCAGATTGACATCTCAAACATGCATCTGGAAAATGGGAAATACAAAATAAAATTTAATACATAGTCAGATATAGGAAGATGTGGTATGAGTGCCAATGAGACAACTCTCCATCCAAGTAACAATTCTTAAAAGTAAACCATTATAGGCAAGGTACGGCCTTCAACAAGGAACCATGCGGTCCATATTACATCACTGTAGGCCCAACCATGTCTAATATGTGTAGAACCCAAAACTATCATTTTGGATTCCATTTTCATAATTGCCAATCATCTCAATATTTTAATCAGAGTACTTGTAAGCATTGAAGGGTAAAGATAGCTTTAATGGTTGTCCAATCAGTTATAATTATGGAAAAAGAAGATAACTCCAACTTTAATGATTAGAACAGATATAGCATGTAGAGAATGCCATTCTGTCCAATTTTGATTTAAATCCAGTCTAAACAAAAATACCCCTCTATAGAGAGATAATTTTACCCCTCTATAGAAGGATTATCCCTCTATACAGGTATAATCACCATATAGAGGGTTTGTTCCCAACCTGTTTATTCTTGATACCATAGTGATTAGTCCAGTAATCCCCTTTTCCCCCTAACAATATGTGAATATGGTTTGTTGAAGATTCTATCTGGTCGAAAATATCCGGCTGTGTTCAAAGTGTAATGTACGATATTTAAAAGAATTTGATTTATATTACAAATAAAAACAAAATTTTGTTGTTGTTGTGTCATATCATATTGCGACTTTTCTGTCAGATATATGTATCCTACCCATGACTTGGACACGACATATTGCACAAGTATCACACTCAACATCCCAGCTCCACATAGCAACTAAATTCCATTTCTTAAGAGTGAACATTTTCTCTGGTTTCTTAGCAGTTTCGCGATCTACTTCCATTTCATCGGACATTTTATATTTTCTGTAAAGTGTTGATTTCGCGTTTTTTCTCGCAACCTGTATCTGTAAATGTATTTTATAACTTCTGCCACTCTAGGCACACCTCCACAGTCGGTGTATTCAATAAATCTCCACCAGTACAATAATACTATAATCTAGTAAACAGTTAAATTCGCTAAATATTCACTTTTCTTTCACCTCCATCAATATATATTTAAGTGCCAGTCTTTGTAAGAATCAGGCAATTTAGGTAAAAATTAAAACATGATCAGAAAAAACCCACCGAGCTAATCATGCTATTTAATACTATCCATCATCCTGAGTTAAAAAGTATTACTCTTTCGTTTGTGTGTGTCTGGTAATATCAAATAACTTGGTTAGAATGATAGCAAATTACAGAGTTATCTCCCCTTATTCGTTAATTTCTAGTGCATTTCAACCAAATTGTATCTTCTATTACCAGAACAGAAAATGGAAATGAATGTTATTTTTGTGCATAACTACATATTATGAACTGAAATCAATGTCAAATAGGTTGGGATTTTTTGGTCATGTTTTCACCACTGCCTGATTCCGTTAGGCAGACTGGCACTTAAAAACGAAGATGTGGTATGATTGTCAAGATCCCGACACGTAATACATACACAAATAATGTATTAAATGTCTCTGCCAATGAGACAACTTTCAACAAGAGACAAATTAAATGACACGTACATTAACAGCTGAAGGTCACCTTACGGCCTTCAACAATGAACAAAGCACATATACCACATAGTTGTATTGTTATATGTATAAAAAAAAAAACCGACTTTAAATAAATCTATTATGCTTTTGTTATGCTTATGCATAGTCAGCTACAAAAGCCGGTCACAATTTTGTATCTGCTATTCAGCACTATTGTCTTGAAATATATACTAGGTCTATAAGAAATGGTTAAGTTATGAATGTGAAGCCTGTGAACAACAGTGTCAATTTTACTTTTGTAGCAGGAACAATTCTGCTGAAGATTCGGGGATGCGGACCACAGCTTGATCTGGTTCGTAAACTGATGTGAACGGAAACGACTGATGCCAAATGTGATGCGCTAAAATATATCTAAGTAAATGAAAACCGAAAACAGTGAAAACAATATATAATTTAATCAACAAAGTACAACTTTTATTATGTAGAGCCAAATGTATGTAGAAATGGAGCATTCAATGACTTCAAATTACCTTGGCTATGGAGGCATGTAGCTAATGCACTAACCTTAACGGTAGTTGGAAAGCTTGGCTTTCCTTGGTTGGACAGAAAGTCAGTCCTCAGAGGATTCAACATAATAATTTCAAATCACTTATCTAAAATATATAGGTCTTCCGAAGAAGGTAATCAAAGGTTTTGCAACGATGCAAATATTCAATTTTACAATATAAATAAATATCTTTAACCAATGAATTCAAATACCAAAAGCTATCATCGCAATTTAACAAATATGTCCTGAATAAGATTCATGTAAATCATTAAATAAAGAAATATGAAATTTATAGTTTTAAACAAGGGAAATACAAATGCCGTAATAATCCTAACTGCCACATTCCTCCCCTCTAAGACAAACAATAAATTTCATCAATAAAGTCTGCACACTAAAATGTCTATCAAATGGATGTATCTGCCACACTGAACACGCAAAATCCAAATGTCATGTAAACATTGAATCAAATATATATATATATATCAGTACAATTTAAATAACGAGACAGTTCAATTTGTTCAATGGAGACCACTTCACCAATCTGCAACCCTCCTCCTCCCTCGAACACAAATGTAAATGAAATAACATTTGAAAATTTTGATTTAACAACAGTCTATCAACGTTCGCCGGATTAAATGTCTTCCTAACACATGTAATAATATCCCTTTTAAATAAATGTAACTGTTTAACGTATACACAAACACACATCGGCATCAGGTTCAAAGGATAACAGACGCGACTTGAGGTCTTCTTGGTATGTAGGCTTCAGAATCAGTAGTACGTTATATAGGGTAACGGCACTGCTAACGGTTGAAATCCAACATGAAAAGTTGTACCAGGCATTCTCCACCAATGTTGATCTCACAGTGGCATATTTGACGTGTACCACCGGGTTCTATTACTGCACTCCAACGTTGTTGATAACGGTAACACAGGCGTTGTGCCACCGGAGATGGATCGGGTCCATCTTATGCAAGGTTCTCAAAAATAAAGTTGGACGATTTCCATCTTTTGTGCAATGTTCTAAATAAAATGGACGAGGCCGAAATGTAATAGCAAGGTTCTCAAAATAAAATGGACGATGCCCAATTTTGTGCAGGTTTCTAAATAATGGATCAGATGCTTCTGTATGAGCTAGAAATGTTCCTAACTTCAAACTTAACTTTAACTCTATTGGTTTCTGCCATGACAAAAGTCAAGAAGTCGGTCTCCCGTAAACTCTCTAAATAATAAATATTTAGGTAGAGATTACAATCCAGACAAACGAGCAACAACTCATAAAACAAGCCAATTCCAACTACAACTAGCTAACAGTCTACACTTCAAACTACGCAGAAGATCAGCCATAATGCAAGCCAGTATTGAAAATGAAAATAGAACAAATTGGGATGTGTGACATCCCTCCCTCGGAAAAAGAAAACCAAACAGTCAAAACTGAGTCGCATGACACCTATGAGTATCTTGAAATAAATATAAGTTAAAACTATATATTTACAACAGAAAGTAAAAACAAGCATTAAACAAAGGTAAAACAGTCTGAACTACAATAATCGTTCTTCAACATACCGTCTAATGCTGAGAGCTTGACTTGACTATCTGCAGTCCTTTCAACTATAGCATGAACTTTGATAGACATATTTGGACACTTAGACCTGACATGACCTAACTGATGACATTTAAAACATCTCTTAGGCTTACGTTTCCTTCGTGATCTCAATCGCCTCCTCAATATATTAATCAAAATTTCAAAACTGTTATGAACTGTTTTACAACAATCTAAACTTTCTGTCTCATCAATAATCTCACGATCACCAGAAAAATGAACAGCTTCATATTCAATAGCTAGTGATACCGCCTCGTCTAAACGATGAGAGTGCTTAAAAGTTACAAATTTAGCCATCTCAATATTCAAACATGATGTAAATAAGTCAGTAAAATACGAATCCAAATCAGAAAAATTATCAGGATAAGCCTTGTGAGCTAGTATCTTAAAACGCTGACCAAAACCAGAAATTGTTTCATTTTCCTTCAAACTGCAAACTCGCAGTTGAAATTTAAAATATGCCACCCTTTCCTTAGGATTGAACCTCTGAATAAGAACATTTTTCAAGCAGTCATAATCATACAACTGTGGCCTCTTTAAGAAACGTAAGATAGTTTGAGCTTCGCCTCTCAAATTCATTATTAACTGACATGCCATCTCAAATTTATTCCACTGATTCCAAAGAGAAACTGTCTCAAAATGAACAAAATAATCTGTAATATCAATGCTGATACCATCAAACAAACAAGGTTTTTCTTCAAACCTAATCATAGCTAAATATACATTTACAAAAGGAACCAAACGATGAAAATAAAATACCCCAGGAACAACTATTCAAAACTGTTCTGATTAGGACTGTCATATCCAGTGGCACCAAACATTGACTCAAATGTCTGCTCCATTTCTTATATATAATTTTGTTCAGTTACAAACCAGAAAAAGTTGCTTTATAACTCCGCATCCCACCCGCACTACCAAATGTAGCAGGAACAATTCTGCTGAAGATTCGGGGATGCGGACCACAGCTTAATCTGGTTTGTGAACTGAATTGAACGGAAACGACTGATGCCAAATGTGATGCGCTAAAATATATCTAAGTAAATGAAAACCGAAAACAGTGAAAACAATATATAATTCAATCAACAAAGTACAACTTTTATTATGTAGAGCCAAATGTATGTAGAAATGGAGCATTCAATGACTTCAAATTACCATGGCTATGGAGGCATGTAGCTAATGCACTAACCTTAACGGTAGTTGGAAAGCTTGGCTTTTCTTGGTTAGACTAAAAGTCAATCCTCAGAGGATTCAACTTAATAATTTCAAATCACTTATCTAAAATATATAGGTCTTCCGAAGAAGGTAATCAAAGGTTTTGCAACGATGCAAATATTCAATTTTACAATATGAATAAATATCTTTAACCAATGAATTCAAATACCAAAAGCTATCATCGCAATTTAACAAATATGTCCTGAATAAGATTCATGTATATCATTAAATAAAGAAATATGAAATTTATAGTTTTAAACAAGGGAAATAACAATGCCGTAATAATCCTAACTGCCACACTTTATTAAACAGATACTTACTGAAGAAGAAGAAAACAAAGATCAGCATGCCATGATTAGTTTCTCAAAGAAGGTTATATCTCATATAACCTCATTGGTTTCTCCTAGGACTAATATGTTGTGTAATAAATAAATTTGGTGTATTTACTGTCTTCTGATTGGTTAAAATTATTAGTTTTATTTTCAATGTTGTCAATTTTGATGGCGACACGCCCACTCTGACGTTGTGTATTTATACGCCAACATGTGTGTACGTTGTTATTGTTAATATAAATAATATAAAAAGTTCTTTAAGCCTTATTTTTTATAGAAATTTATTTATAATGAATGGCAATAATTTATTTTGATTTTATTGAACCATAAAACTAATTTTTGACTCTTCACATTTTACATAATCCGCTTCGCGGATTATTCAATGTGAAGAGTCAAAAATTAGTTTTATGGTTCAATAAATTCAAAATAGATAATAGCCATTCATTAAATAAATAGTCCCAGGTTTCTCCAGTGACAAGTTCTCAGTTGTTAAAATAAGGCAAAATACATTGCAAAGAAAGGGAGACAAAGGAAATGTCCGAATAGTCATAGTGAGAGAACGGGAGAACAACTTGTTAACCAATTTTGATGTTCTAAAATATTATTTTAAGTAATAAATGTAAATGTGGTCAAGAGAGTGAAATAATACAAAAAAAGTAAAACTAAGAGGAAAGAGGACGTGAAATTGAAAAGTTCTGCATATAAGCAAAACATTCTTTTTGAAACTGGTCTTTCAATAATGCCTGCAATCTCCGCACTGTAAGTAATGTACACAATTATCTAAAATATTTTTATAATATATAATCACAGTATGAAAACGAGTATGTCAATACTGAGGTTGTGAGTTATAATACCGGTCATGGCAGGATTACAAGTCAAGTTATATGTCGAAGGTTACTGGTTCTCTCCTGTCTCTGCGACTTTTTCCACCAATAAAAATTAAGGTCAAGGATCAGTAAATGAACTAGTCCATAGATTTTTTTAAAATTTACAACTCAATTAGATATTGAAAATATACATCGGAAAATGTAAAAAAAAGTATAGGTCACCGACTTCGTTTTCGAGAAAAAGCCATTTTTTAAATGGTCCGAGAGTGTACCAAATTACATTGAAGATATAGGGAAAATCCTTTATTTTCTTCTACAATTTTCGGTTTCCGGTATAAATCACGTGAACCACTCCATAGAATTTAAAAAAAAAATAGTATTTTGTTCCTTATTTTCTTACGAATTAGATGATGTAAAAGAAAGATATGGTCACCGACTTCGTTTTCCCTGTAGAAGCGACGCAACCTCAACATTTTGTAAAAAAAACATCAAAAATCGTGACGTCGTCATTTTATTACTTGTAACGTCAAGTTATGCTATGAATTTCCAACGTTTTATTTGCATGATGATTATGTGTTAGTATTGATAGTTTCTTTTGATCATAAGCGTCTGGATAGAAGGTCCATCATTTATAAATTTTTATTTTGTATTAACAGTATTCTTTATTATTTATATTTTAGCACCACATTATTCTCTATATTTTTTTTGCCTTTCGTTCCGCAATTTTTGCCTATTATTCTATATTCCTCAAACCACAATCAGACTCTCTGACAAGTATTTAAAATGAAATTAGAAGTTGTAAAAAATACGATATGTTCATTATCAATATACATGTTCAAAACAATTCTGACGAAAATACTTTGTAAATACATGAACGCAAAAATGATAATAACATCAAAATAGAAATCGACCTAATTTCTTGGCTCAATATAAGATGTAAATGAAGCTTTAATTTTTCTCTCTTTTGTGACTGGGTTTTCTAAAACATTTGTAAAAGAAATGTTCCAATAGAAGATTGGCAAACCCATCCGACCCCTCACGGTCATATGCTATATAACTCTCGAACCAAAAAGCTTAGCTTTATGCGCATGTAATATACAGTTGTCAGGTAATCAATTTTTAAACTCTCTTAGACTAACTTGCAGGTCATCTGTTTGCATTATTTCTCCATTCCGATATAAGATTTGGCCACTTTTTGAAAAACCGGTAACTTTAGCAGGAGAAAATGTAAAAGCTTCACCTTGTGTTGGTACTATATAACGACATAACGTATTCTGTCAATATGCTGTTGCAATTTAGATATAAAAAAAACTAAAAAAACAATAACAATTTGTCCATATTAAACGGACGCCCAACTATGTTCCGCGGACCGTGAAATTGGGGCATTGAGCGCAAAAGTATAGAACATTTCAGAGGCGATATTAAGGAAATTTGAGCGAAAATAGAAATGAGCTGACTATGCGGTATGGTTTTTGCTAATTGTTGCAGGTCGTACGGTTACCTTTAGTTGTTTATATCTGTATCATTTGGTCTCTTGTATATATCTAATTGTCTATCATATCACATCTTCTGTTTTGTAATAAAAAAAACGAAGTCATAAAATTAAAATTGGGCAATTATTTACATATCAGTCCCTTGCAAATTCCTACTGTTACCGATTCGTGTGTTTCCCTTTTTGATTTTCCAAGTGAAGGGTGAGATTTATGTCTTTTTCTATACATAGGCATTAAAACGCTGCTAATGCCTTTATTTTTTATGTTTGCCACATCAATTTCTGTACGGAATAATTTTCGAAGGACGTTGAACTATTCAATCATTGGCTTTACGTTTTGCGCTTACTCAGATTAATCGGTACGAAGAGATCAACCCAGGACTACATTACCATTACTAATATATTCAGAACAAGTCAAATTTCTCGCCAAAATGTCCTACTAGTATTTGAAAATCTAGGTGCGGCTAATATGGCTGTGCTCAAATTTCCAGTGATGGAGGCGCTCAAGTTACCCTATTTGCACAAATGCCCTACGCAAGTGTTCACCCCATCCATTCTGTTAGAGTACGTATTTTGTAAATCATGTAATCATTATCAGTGGCAGAAGGGTTCCGGGGATTGTAACCCCTATTTTTGGACGATAAATGCATTTTGAATGGGGACATATAGTTGGAACACCCCCTTTTTATCCTGGTTCGGGACCTGTACTTTTAGAAATGGCTTGATATGCATCTGACCACTTTACTTTGTAAAAGGTTATATTTGAAAATATGCTGTGAGATTACAACTATTATCCCTTATGTGTGAGCGATTGCTGTTTATTAGCATCAGTGTTATATTTGGTTTTGTAGATTTTGTAACATTAATTCATAATGATATATTTTACGTTCTTGCTCATTGCCACTTCTTTTTCTCATAACGTTTTAGAGCGATTAGTTATCATACGGAGGTTGAGACATGACATAAACCAGATGTACATAGATATGTTTAAAATGCCTACTAGAGATAATCCCCCATCCAAAAAAAAAACAAACAACAACAACAAAAAAGAAGAAGAAAAAAAAAACCACAAACAAACGCACACAGGCTGAGACATGACTGGAAATTTTGACTTTTGTCGAAGTCCATCTGCACAAATGCTTATCATCAGATTTTGTTTCGTTTTCCACTTTGTGTGGCCTTCTGTTGTTGTCTGGTTGCTGTCTTATTGAAGTACTGACTACTTACGGGATTTTCATTCTACTTGATGCACTGAAAGTGTGTGTACATATTTTATTTTAGTAGATATATAGTAATAGTATGATTGACAGAATCTCGTTCTCAACCTTCAAGTGTTATGAGTAAAATATAATTGAGAACAGTTCTATTCTATTTTTGATATGCAACTGCCAGTTAATACATTTTCTCTTTAAATCAGTTAATGTTTTAACCGTATGTATAGCAATTTCCTTTGAGGCGAAAACCATACTAATTAATATTAAGAAAAATTATTTTAAGGATCCACTGAATGTTCTTGTATTAGGAGATTATACTATACTCTTCAATCCAAAGGCCTATACTATTTATACATGCATCTATGTAAAGATTTTTTTCTATTTTTAGCTTCTAAATTTTCCACAAAATTGCGGACGTGAAAGAAAGCATTATTACAAAAACGTTAGATAACAAATTGTAGCGAGCGATAGATCTGAATGATTGTAAACATCAATTTTGTTAATGATTTATTTGTTATAGTCTAAAACTTATGATGTATACATTTTAAATGATTGGTGCAACCGTGAAGAATGTAAATATAAAACCTTTGTGTCATCTGTTTCAAGACTGACTGACGCAGCTAAGAATTTTATGTGAGTCCATTTCTTAAATTGGAAAATATTTTTTCTTGTTTCGACTGGTGTGGAAATTTTTAAAATAGGGGATATTTTAACAAGACTAAGTTTAGTAGTATTAATTTTTATTTTCTGCTGGACGATGACTTTTCCCAGAGAATATAGCCGGATCAATATAGGCCGGGTTTTTATAGGGACAGTTTTGACATACTACATAGAGAATACTTCCAAGATAGCATTGTTTTTCCTCGTCAAAATTATGTAGAAAATCAAATAGTGGTTAGCTACAGTTTTTACACTCTTTTAACTGGTCGCCGAGATATCTAAGCTCTACCACCCCACGTTCTTGACGCCAGTCAAGTTCTCGATTTTCTTATATAAATCGTCTTCATGACTTTTTTCATATTCGTTTTAAAAAATCTTGTAAATTCTTCAATTTTAGCAAACAATTTAATTCTCCTAGAAGTTGCATACTCTCAACAAATGCCGTTGTCCCGTCGGAAAGTCGCCGGTTGCAACATTGCTAAATCTTGTCAAAGGGACGTAACTCGTACAAAACGTCGCAACATTTCGCGGAATCCGCTAGACGGCGTTCATTTACTGTTACTTGACCTTAACCAGCAAGAGATAGCACAATAGTTCTGAAAGTGGCGCGAAACACCAACCAATCAAACCCCGAATTTCAATATTCCTGATCCATATAAAAGTATTGGCAAAAGCATTTTATTAAATGAGTTTAGTTGACATTCTAATGACCAATTGTTTTGTATGCATTTTGTTAATGCACTATTATTCATAGTTTTTGTGCATGCTAAATCGTCCGCAAATTAAAAGTTTTGTATCTAAAACAAAGTTTTCGGAAAGCCAGTTAAGCCTATTGAATAAGGTTTTTCTACATAATGTGTATTTTGGACAAACAAAGAAGTAATGGTAGACATCCTCAATATCGGACCCACAATGGCAAGAAGGATCATTTATAATATTAGCTCTACATAGGTCGTTGTTTAAGAATGAAGTGGAACATCGCAATTGCGTTAAGATAATATTTAATTTCCTTGGGCCGTACAAATAAAACGTTTCAATTTTACAAAATAGACTATCGTTTTTTAATTTTTTCTGGAATTTAGAAATAGAGTCGGCACTGCGAATTTTTGGATCAAGTTTATTCCATTCACGTATTGTAGAGGGAATAAACGATTCAGTAGTAAGGGAAAGTCTACAAAGTGGAACAATAATATCATGACCATTTCGCAACGGATAGTTGGTTGTACTTTGTACACAAGGAGGTACAAGATTACATAGGTACTCTGATGCATGCTTTTGGTTCATGTTATAAAACATCTGTAATGTTCTTCTCCTTCTTCTTTCAAAAAGAGATTCCCAGCCAACATCAGAAAATAAAGTTTCAGTTTTTGTAAATATTGGTGTACCTGTTACCATTCTTGCCGCCTCTAATTGCAAATTTTCTAATTTATGTGAGTAGCCTATTCCACAATTATCCCACACTTCCGTGGCATATTCAAAAATGGGTCGAATAAAAACTAAGTATAGTTTTTCTAAATTGTTTCGAGATAATCGGTATTTAAGTTTACGTAAAACATTTTTGTGTTTCTTTACACTTGTAATTATACTTTCAATATGATTGTTCCATCTTGCATCACTACTGAAATTAACTCCCAGGTGCTTATGAGATGTATTTAAAGGTAGCTAAGGTCTGGAGTCTCAATATTTGAAAAAATCATAATTTCGGTTTTATCTGGGTTAAATGACATAAATAATATTAAAAACTGATTATGTCATCATGTTTATTTTTTCATCACATTTTATCAAGTTGTATTGAACATTATTATCATACTTGACTTTTTATACTAATGTATGCAATGTATATGTTTGCATTTTTGTTTGATTTTTCATGACGAGGGCCTCATGGAAGATTAGTTATATAGCTAACTGTGTAACCCTCTTAAAATAAAGTGTTGTTTTGTTGTTGTTGTTGTAAGCCATTTAGAAGACCAAACATCCAGCTCTTTCAGGTCACGATCGATAACAGATGTAATCTGTTCTCCGTCGTTACCAGAATAATTGAATGATGTGTCTTCAGCAAATAGCCGATACAGTGAAGTAAGCTTATCAGCAATATCATTAATATATAATACAAAGAGAAGAGGGCCCAGAACTGATCCCTGGGGAACACCAGCTGAAACATTACAGAAGGAAGAAGACGAGTTATGTAATACTACTCTCTGTTTTCTGTCGTGTAGATAATCCTAAAACCAATTCAATACGTCTCCGTCAATACCTTAAACTTTCTTTTTACATATAAGGCCCCTATGCCAAACTTTGTCGAAAGCTTTAGAGAAGTCACAGAATACAAAACAATTTATATCTTTTTTCTTTCTTTTTTTTTACTACAAAACCCATTAGGCAAGTTATAGTTCTCATTGTATGCTTTCTTCACCATACTCTCACTTTGTCGAAAGCTTTAGAGAAGTCACAGAATACAAAACAATTTATATCTTTTTTCTTTCTTTTTTTTTTACTACAAAACCCATTAGGCAAGTTATAGTTCTCATTGTATGCTTTCTTCACCATACTCTCACTGTCCATATTAATGATATGGTGCCAGAAATTAATAGTATTTTCAAGGGCTGACAATGAAAGTAGGAATAAACCTAATTCAGAAAGTACATCATATGTATGAATTAAAAGTTCGAGTTAACAAATTGAGTTATCCCTCTTTGTACGCTTTTATTCATTATTATCAATTATCAATAATTTTCAACTATTAAATTCAATATATATGTTTGTTAAATTATGTGTGGTTATTTTTTGGTATTGTATGAACTTTGTGATTTTATTAATGTGTATCTTAAAAGAGCCATTTAAAAGGGATAAAGAATGTATTTGTGTTTGTTTCAACTTTGTTAGTTTGATGTTAGAGGTAAATCAACACTTCATAATAAAAGCCATGATACAAAACTAATGTCGAGAACAAATGCAATCTTCGGAAAATTGTCAACAAAAGTTAATTTTATAGTAATGTCTATTATAGATAATGATGTTGTTTGGATTTAATTCAGGTATTTTACTTTAAAGATAAACAATAATACTGGTGTAAATGTGTCGAGGACAATCATATCACGTGACGAAAACACTACCCTACTATGAACACGGAAGTAAAAACTCCTGTGTAGAAAACAAGTGCAAAATGTGAAGTGTTTAGTAATATACAGTGAAAATCTACAGCTAGGAATCAAAATGAGCAACGAAGAGGAAAATGACACAATTTACGCCAACGAGGACATCACTAAAGTAGCAAATATCAGCAAACTCTTACAGAACTTACACATTGACAAACTTTTAGAACATGATAAAAAGGAAATAGAACGTCTTGATGAAAACGTTAAATGGTATCACAAGAAAATACCAAGAGATACAGCAGAGCAGCTGCTTAAGGAAGGTAATTTTTAAATTGACAATAAAATAAAAAGCATGCAGTGTGTATGAGGGTAACGTCAGGCATCAAACGGTCATTTTGGCTTCCGTTAGCATCAAAATTGGTGAAAATTTGACCGTAATTTGTCAATAATCCTTATCGTGATTTGTCAGAGGTCTCAAGTAATTATCTTTACATTAATTTTTGGAAAAATTAAAGTGATTCATCACAATCATTCAATTTTTTTATCGTCTAAAACATGTAAAAGAGCACATTTTATCGTCATGCACCAAAATTTACCGTTAACATCATTTGGCAAGAGTTTTTGTATGCAGGCACAGATTGGTGTGTACAGATGTAAATGTACATGTAGGTCTCCAGACATAATCTCATGAAAATAGAATGTACTAGGAACTAATCAAGTCTGTTTGTATGAATTGTGCTACAAAATGTATCATTTTTTTAGCTTCAATAAGGTATAGCTTTGGGCCATGTAGGTCTTAAGATTGTGTTTAAAAACTACTCAATGTTTGAAAGCTTCTTATAAAGTACATGTAAATGTAGTCCAAGTAATTATGATGTCTTGAAAGGCTATGATATTTTTATCTACTTACAAATGTATAAAGTTGAACACATTAAGACTATCTTAATTTTTGCTGTGACCCTTTTTTTTTTGCCTTTCAACATGCTTAAGACATAGGAATTATTTGGACTAGTTTTAGACCAAACATTATCATTTCTGACACACATATTAAATCAGTCTTTGGAAACTGGGACATTACCATAGGACTTGAAGCTAGAAATCATCACAGCTGTTTATCAAAACGGAGATCATGTACATGTGGTCAACAACAGGCCTGTCTCTCTTACCTCGGTATTATGTAAAACAATTGGAACATATCATCTACCGCCATTTAATTGATCATTTAGGAAAATCACATTTTGCTGCGAATTTCTGTGTTATTTTATTTCTTGTGAAGAGTTGTCTCATTGGCAATAATACATTTTTACCACATCTTTTTTTATATCAACCTGGTTTCAGATAACATCATTCTTGTGAAATTCGACCGGTGAACTTTATAGAATCAGTCGCCCAATCATCTGTTATAAAAAAAAAATGTTGATATGATTCTTAGATATTCATAGGCATTTTACACAGTCCCACATCAGTAACTTTTTCAGATGATGAGTTACTACAAAATCAATAAGTGTGTGTAGATGGTGAAATAAATTAAATGTAAGCAGCGCTGCGGCAAGATCTTGCACAACTTGTAGAAAGGATGACATTTCATCCAGCAAATTAGTTAAACCTTATGCTGAGCAGAAAAAGCAACCCTGTTGTTTGAAACAACAACATAATAGGGCATTACCTGGAAACAACTACATTGTATATACATGTACCTGAATTAACATGAAAAGCTAATCAAACACTAGGATTATTAAGAAGGAACTCAAACAAATGTCCAATGATACAAAAGAGAGTGTCCATACTAAAGGTTAGTTAGCAGTGTTCCAGCTAGCTAGGCTGTTTTCAGAGGGCGCAGCGCCCGCCCTTTCCTGAGTGCCGCCCTGTGCCCTTTTTACAGTTTCCAGGGCGCCCTGCCTTTTTTGAAGATCGATTGTATATTATTTTGTTCGTATTGATATGATCCCCTAATTACTAAATTTTACCTGGCGAAAAATTTATGACTTTGTTTACGACCCCAAGCTAATCAACGGTTACTACTGGTGTCATAATCTGTTGTTATAGGTAATCCGTTTATCGGATGGGTCATTAATGATCATCAACATTTATTCAATCAAATAGAATTGGTCAGTCTGCAATTATCTTTGCATACGACAACTTAGGCACAATTTGCAATGTTTACGCTCGTGGAAGATATTATTCTACTTGTTCTCTGTGAAATAAATAGCAAATTCAGACGTATTTGCCATTAACTGACCTCATTTTTTACACGAAAATAACAAAAATCGGCTGATATTGTTGATCATATTTACATCTTCTACGTACTGTTTATAAACCTCCAAAGAAGGAGCACACCCGAATAAAGAAAGATAACTCAATCTGATTTTTTTCCTAGCATTGAGTAACCCATTCTAAAATATGTCTACATACTTCTTGCTTAAGAATATATATGTTTAGGTATTTTGAATTATGGGAAAAGTTAAAGAGGGTCTTAGTAGCAGTATTGTTAGGGTGCCCTGGTCATCTTATTCTGTCTTCTTTATAATACAAATTTTCACTGTTGCTATCTAACATTGTGCATTTACTGAGCACAGCTGTTTTGTGCTGTATTGCCATTTAGCACAGCAGAGGTAGAAAGGTGAAACTTGTAAAGTGAGTCGTACCCTAAAAACAGAATGAAGCAGGTCACCTTTCAAAACATACAGCATATAATGCTCAACTGTGCCAAGCAATGATCTAAAAACTTGTGTGACAAGCTGCTTGACAAGTTTTTCAGCCTAAAAAGTATAAAGATAGAGTTCTATATGGGCTAATGATGTTGTTCTTGTATAACCAGTGATTTCAACCAATTAACACAATGTTTGATTAAATCATTATTAAAACATGCCCTTTTCATATTATCATATCACACGTCAAATGCCCTTTTTCAGGATTGGCACCCTGCCCTTTTGAAATCCTAGCTGGAACACTGGTTAGACCACACCTTGAGTATGCATCAGCATTATGAGATGTACAGAAAATGCTGAATTAAACAAATCTATAGGGTGCAAATATAAGCTGCCCAATTTGTAACAAAAAAAATATTCCTGGGAACCAGGACCTGTTACTAACATCCTACAGACACTTGTCTGGCTAATCCTAGTAAAATGCAGAAAAGGAGTCAGGCTCATACTCCTGTATAAATTCTTGCATGGAGAGGCATCTGTCACCATACCAGATTACATCAGGAGAACAACCGTAACAACCAGGCAATATCAGAGACAGGTTTTCCAGAGTCAGGACACCAAGGGGTTCCTATAAATACAGCTTCATCCATAGAACGATTAATTGTTGACTGGAATCAACTACCTCAAATTTCTATCCAAGCCCCCACAATGGATGCCCTGAGGTCTGATTGTTCAAATTTTTGTTGTACAATGTAACTGCAGATATCTAATTATAGATTAGGACTTTATATTTACCAAAGGGGCCAAAGGCACATCATCTGATCATCCAAAAAAGGGAAATTAACAATAGGGAAGGAAAGTTGTCTGTGCTGTCATAAATTTTTGTTTTGAATATCTTGTGTGAAACTGATATATATCCTAATCTAGAAAGGATATTTATTGTGTTTATATTAGATTTATTTAATCCTTCATTACAGTTTGAATATTTCTGGGAAAGAATGTAACAGTAGAATTTTAAAAACATTGAAATGATACAATATAGTTGCACACATTTGAACATTTTCAAATTTCCACATCATCTGTCCATGTGCGGATCCACTGTCTGTCTATAACCCTTCCTACATGTTGGTAGGAAGATTTTGTACATTTGTTGAGTCAGAATATGGAGACATATATAATGTATGTACTTTTCTGTGTTGTATAACATTCTGTTCACATTCAATCCCCTTTCCTGTACATAGTTGCATAATTGTGATATTTTACAAGGTTGCTAGTTTTCTACTTAAAAAGTTTTCTTTAATATACATATATAAGTACATTGGATCATATATTTGTTTTTAATTAAAGGTTGCTTATTTTAAGTTATATGTATTAATAGTGTTTAAATTGTCCTTCGACTTCGTGTTTTTTTCACCTTTGATGTGAAAGAGATACAATATTGTATCTCTATGACTTAGTGTACTTGTCATTTTAAAATACAGAGGATTAGGATAGTAAATTTATCTTTGAGAGTTAAAGTAAAGTTATAAATAGAATAAGGAAGTCACGATCATTACCTAGATTATAAAATGTAAATTGAATTAAGATTTTAGATGTGGTTATCAGTAATCTCTCCTTCTTGATGAAAACAAATTAAATGAGTGAACTTCAAATGATTTTAAATCTTTCATTTATAAACCACATCATAGAATAAGGAACTGATGTATTGATTAATGGTGAGGGCCCTCATGGGGTTTTTGATTATGTGATTACTTGGCCGTTTTTTTAATGATTATTTGATTATTAAGCCAAATATTTCATGATTATTTGATTACCTAGGACTGTATTTTTAGTTTATGATTATTTGATTACTAAAGATAAGCAAATATTTAATGATTATGTGATTATATTGGCAAAAAAATGGTGATTATGTGATTACTAGGACCCCCCCATGAGGGGCCTCAATGGTGTGTTGAATATGAAAAACATTTTTAAAAGGAAATAATATTCTTTTCAAATGGAAAGAAAACCTTATTTTAATCAAATATAATATTCCCTGGCAGTGGGTACCACCGAGGTCTCTTTTTATTCAAAACATAATAAGTCAAAGTTCAGTATGGCTTGCTAGTACTTTATGTTTAAAAATGGGTAAAACCTAAACTAACCAATGAAAAAGATCATTTACTTATAATAGATGTAAACTTTTGAAAATATGAGAACACTTAACATTAAAGGCAACACCCCATAATTTCTTATCACATATATTTTTAAACTATATTAAGCTTAAATTCGAAAAATGTAATAACGAAATCACTGTATTATTTTTTCATCCACTAATTCTTTAGAAATATGTAAGTTTCATTGTTCAATGAGGCTTTCTGGCACCCCTTTTTGTCTCCAAAAAGAATTCTGTATGAGTCCTTACTGAAGAAATTATCTAACGAAATGAACCACAAGTATAATGTTATTTGTTTTCTACAGAGCTCTTTCAAACAGCTAGATTCATCAAATTGTTATGGAAAATATATCTTCAACATTAAAAAAAACATTTGACGAATTGATAAGATTAAAAAAAAAAGAATTGCTGGTTAGCTATATTTCCCATGTACTTTAAGTATTTCTATATTTGACATACATTTGGAATTGATTTGAATTGAAGTACTTATATTGAAAAATGACTAACTATGCCGATGATATCATCTTCAGGAAATATTGGTCTAAATGCTCAAATAAGGTGACATAATTTCTGGATTTTTTTTTAGCTCGCTATAAATTATTTCAAGTCCTCCTTGAAAAAATAAGTACATTTTGTATTTAAGTATTGTATATTGTTTTTTGAAAACAATAAGTTAAAATCTGTACCACTGTCTGTCTTTTAAATAGTTTATATATAATGAAACAATAGATCAATAAACATGATAAATGTCAAGTGTTTAAAACTAATTCTAATTATTTTTAAAACATTTCAAATAAATAGTTTCAGCTTCTCTAATTAAGAGCATATATATATACATGTATATATAAAAGAAGATGTGGTATGATTCCCTGAATGAGACAACTCTCTTGAAGAAACCAAAATAACACAGAATTAATTAACAACTATAGGGCACTGTACAGCCTTCAACAATGAGCAAAGCCTATACCGCATAGTCTGCTATTAAAGGTCCCTAAATGACAATGTAAATCAATTCAAAGGAGAAAACTAACGGCCTAATTTATGTAAAAGTTGAACAAGCATGTATGTTTCTATTTTAATAGAAATTTTGTAAAATGGAACCATACCAAAATGAATGCTCTTAATTAGAGAAACTTAAACTATCAAGTCTAATGACATGACATGCCAATTATTATAAACTTGTTTTGTAAATATGGACCTGTTCAGATTATATTGACCGAGGACTTATTTTGAGTGTCTATATTATCTAACAGGTCCTGGTGTAACATATTGATGGATTGAAAGTCCTTTATTTATATGCTAAATACAACTGTATCATGTACATGCAAGTGGAGTTCAATTTTCTTAATGTATAATTAACATTGTGTTTTGCAAGATTTTGAATTTTGACTGTCAAATTGAATAGAAACATAAGGTCCATAAATTTAAAAATAGAAACAAGGCTTCATGAACATGTAATACCCTTTGAATCATGTGATCATAATAACCAATGAAAAAAGAAGAATGATACACAATATATAATATATTTTTGTTAATGGATTTTATGGTAACTTGTGAACCTTGAATTTGGATGAACAATGAACTACAAGTTTTACATAATAATGTATGCAGACATTGTTTAAACCTTGAATCAAGTATGCAGACATTGTTTAAACCATGAATCAAGTATCTATGAAATGCAAGTTTTTCTCAATCCACGAAAATTAGTACCTACAACATTCATGAAGATCACAGTTATTAATCTTAGTACCCACAACATTTATGAAGATCACAGTAATTAAATAAGTACCCACAACATTTATGAAGATCACAGTTATTAATCTTAGTACCTACAACATTCATGAAGATCACAGTAATTAATCTTGCTTTTTTGGCCCATTATTAGAAAATAAAACAATATAAATGCAGACAATAATTTCTTAATTTAAAGTATATTGAAAAAAATGTGTCTTTGCATGCTGCACAACTAATGTTAGAGAAATATATTTAATGTAATATTTTTTTAGGTCTTGCCCATACTAACATGGATGGTATGTTCTTGATAAGAGACAGCACCAGTTCCACACAAGACTATGTTGTTTCTGTCACACATAAGGGCAAGGTCTATCATTTCCAGATCAAAGAAATCTACAAAGGACATTACCAAATTGATGAAGGACCAATAGTTCATGGTAAGATTCTATCAGCAAGACAATATCATGTTTCCCAAATTGTTAGTAGACACTTTATATATGGTATAGGAGTGATTTTACCCTTTTTTTGTGTTTTGAGCCAAAACGAAAGAATAATGATAGCAACTGTACACAGAAAAAAATGACTAGCAGTTATACAAGATAAACAAAAAAAGAGAATTTTGTCATGAATTCTATTTTAATCAACAATGTTGGAGAGTGTCCATTGTTAAAGATGGTCATAGACCTAGGGGAGCAACACAGGCTCTATAGACATGACAGAGCCTCTAGCTTTAAAATCCATGTAGAAAATGTTTCATCATGAAAATTATTTGTTGTGTTCAATGTTTGCAAGTGAAATCAGCTTCTATTAACTAATGATTTTGTGTGTTTTTCAGGTCTTGACAAGTTAGTTACTCATTATCAATCATCACCAAATGGATTAATTACACAATTAACACAACATTGCTGTGCAGAAATACCACCTAATAAGGCAAGACAGCTAGGTCAGACAAATGTTTTACACAGGGCTGTTGTAGAAGGTAAGATGTAAATTGAATTTGATTTGTTAAGGTTGATAGTTACTGAAATTGATATTGATAGTCAACAGATTTTAATGTTCAAGGCAGATATATATATATATATATATATATATTATATTAGTATTTAAAGTGCCTAGAAAATCAACCTAACGATATTAGATTAGATCTGATTCGTCCATATGGTTACCATCCTACTTCAAGAAGCTATATGATAGTCTTCAATCAACACAAAATTCAATGAAATTCTTGAAAGAATGATTGTTAGATAATGGTATCTTTACATTTCTATCTGGTTCTATTTTGGTATTGGAATATTTAATTTTTTTCAAATGCATATGTCATCCATTTTGCTCTTGCAGTTTTAGCATTACAAAATGTGCTGACTAGTTAAATACTTACTAATTAACAAAACTTTGTTTTTAAAATGTTTTAAACAATATTATACATATTATTTCTTATGTTTCTCATTTATGATCATGTTATGTTTTATTTTAAGGAATAGCAGACCAAGTTCGAAAAATTTTGAATCATAGATTATGTCCTGATATAAATGCTAAAACGTCATGGGGTAAGTGTTAATAAAACATCTAGGGGGAGGGGAGTGTTAATAAAACACCATGAGGGTAAGTGTTTAAAAAACTTTATGGGGTTAGTGTTAATAAAATATCATGGGGTAAGTGTTAATGAAACATCATGAGGTTGGTGTTAATAAAACATCATGCAGGGTTTCCGCTGGCGGTCGCCATTTTCGCAATTTGTGAAAAAATAATAATTGTGGCGATGAAATTCGTCATTTGCGAAAGAATTTGGCGAAAGAAATATATATAACAATTCATTTTCCTCCATCTTGTTTATTTACATTTTTTCAAGTTTCTCAAACTTTACCTGATCAGACAATACTCGGAATTCACCTTGATTTCATTAAGATTTGGACAGAAAATCAATAATCAGCTGATTGCATTTTATAGCTATTGACAACAAAGGACTAATTAATAAAGGTGTTGATTGAATCGTTTGACAAAATGATATGGTTAAATGGCTTCCGCTAAATGTCACAAACAGAATTTATTTACCACTTTGCTACACACGTGTTTGAAGCAAACTTTTGACGTCTCCTCTCCTTTTGAAGATAGTTTAGAAAAGAAAGCTGTTGTTGTGACCAAAAATGTTCAAAAGCAAGAAAAATCTCAGATTTAAAACTTTAATTATTCTTTGACTTTAATATAGGTAATTGATTAGGGAGACTACTTTAAAGTCGTTTGAGTGACACACGTGTTTCAAGCATAGTTTTACGTCTCAACTTTTTCATTTACGATGATCAAGAAAAGAAAACTGTCGTTATAAAGAAATCTAATCAACAAGCCCTCGAATGAGAGTAACCCTTCAATTTAATGACTACACATGAAATGAGGGATCAATTGCATGTGATAAAAACTTTTGTTTTGTTGTAAAAACCACTTTTTAGTACAAAAGGGTACATCAGTGTTTTTCGTTTAAGGTCAAGTTACAGAAAATGGGCTATGTCACAGATTTCAGTAAAATTTTGCATACAACTCTGGCTTGATGAACTTCAAATGAAAATGGAAAAAATAATGCATTTATCTCATTTATCATTTAAAATATTACTGATTGAATTCTTACAAAATTGGTGAACATTTGTATAGAAAGCACATAAAATTGGCATAAAACCTTCAAAAATTTGTCTTAAAATCGCTTAATCTGTAAATCTACTCCATAGATTTTTCTTTAAAAACTATATGTTGTTGATACATTAATTTCCGTTATAATGATGTAAAATAAAGATAGGGTCACCGACTTCGTTTTTACGGTTTACATCATTCAAAGTTGTGTTCTTTGTGAAAAAATCCAATAAAACGTCGAAATAATCGTAACGTCGTCGCGTTTCAGACCGTAAAACGTTGATTTTTGACGTTTTTCATTACCAACAAGGTAACAAATGAATTATTAGACAAAAAAGGAAGTCGGTGACCATCTGATTATTTTATATCATTAAAACAGAAATGTATGTGTCAACAACATATAGTTTTTAAAGAAAAATCTATGGAGTAGAACAAGAGAATTGACGATTCTAAGACAAATTTTATATGTTTTTTCACCAATTTTATGTGCTTTCTATACAAAAATTCACCCATATTAAAAGAAATCAATCTGCAATATTTTTGATAATAAAAGAGATAAATGCTTTATTTTTTCGATTTTCAGTTGTTGTTCACTGAGCCAAGTTTGTATGCAAAATTTTTGCAAAATCTGCGACATAGCCCATTTACTGTTCCTTGACCTTAAAGAAACTTTCCCTACGAGCTATACTGGTATTATATGATCAAAACATGTCCATTAATTTTGTTATATTCCAAGACTCAACTTCTTAATTATTAAAAGTATAGTGGCCCCCTCATTTAGAAAAGTTGTTTAAAATACAATGAATATTATTTATCCCTTTTAGGTTAAAAAATTCTGTTGTTTTAAAGTAAATGTTTAGTGTTTGTTCATTAAAATGTAGACTCTAGAATAAGTTTGAGAGAATAATCATATAAACAATGGGGCATAATCAGCTTATTTAAGGGAAAGGGGGGGAGGGAGAAAAAAGGTAAATTTTAAACGAAAAATATATTTATGTTACTTGGCGAAAAAAATAATAAAGTGGCGAAAAATATATTGTTTTGTCGAAAGAGGTGGTGAAAAAAAATATTGACCCAGGGATTACCCTGATCATGCGATAAGTGTTAATAAAACATCATTGGGTCAGTGTTTAAATATCATTGTGTTAGTGTCAATTAAACATCATGAGGTGAGGGTTGATAAAGCATCATGGGATACATGTTAATAAAATATCATGGGATAAGGCTTAATGAAACACCATGGCCTAAGTGTTAAAAATGCAACATGGATACGATTAAAATATTAAAAATCACCAAGATAGTTTCAAAAGATGGGAAAGTCCATAAAACATGGAAACAATCAAACATTAGATTAAATAAGCCAATGGAATGAACTGTCCTACATCAAACATTAGATTAAATCTGCCAATGGAATGAACTGTCCTACATCTGGTTAATATTTATATGTTGGCATAGCACAACAAGGTCATGCTTTTCCCAGACTGTTTATAATGTCTGAATACTAAATCCAGTGGATGTGTACTGATTGTTGTTAATGTCTGAATACTAAATCCAGTGGATGTGTACTGATTGTTGTTAATGTCTGAATACTAAATCCAGTGGATGTGTACTGATTGTTTTGTCTGGGAAAACTTTGTCTATTTATTTAGTCAATTTGACTTTGAACTACCTTTAAGTAACTGTATATAAATTTAAGATTGGTACTTTATGATTTTTATGCAGTTAAGCTGCATTATGCGAGCACCCTAGATTTGTGTTCTACCCAATAAATGCTGAAATACTTGCCATTGTTATTATCTAGCTCGCTACTATGTTATATATAACTAATTGAACACTTTTTTAATACTTTTTATTCTGGATTACAAAAAATATGACCAGAAAAACCTTAAATGATCGTCGATTTATCCAAAAGTTTTAAAGTTACACATAGGAAGTAGTGCTTATTAAGAATCCTTGTGTAGTTCATTATGACTTGTGCTTTTAGCTAAGATGTCAAAGAACAATTGTATGAAATATTTAATCGCCGAAAATCTCTTAAGACAAGTAGTTTAGATTTCCCAAATGACAAAAGTCGTAGGAATATTGTTTGTCATCAATACGTAGTACAACTACGTCAGTAGTCTATTATATAATAAGTTCAACTGTTCATGCTGTTGGCGGCAATTTCAAATTAGTCTAGAAAAAGAAATTTTCGTAGCTTTTCAATTTGGAGGCAAGTGTGCAAATTAGCGGTGGTCCGAGGTCCGCGACCTTCCACTTTTGCAAGCGGAATTTCGAATAGGATAGTTGGTTTCTAGCTACGCCCGACGTAGTCACCTTCCACTTGAAAGAAAATAAGAAATTACTTTGCAAACCTTTTCACCATGTTCACCAAAGTCTCCAATTAAACGAGCTAAAAACTTATTTTTATCATTATTAGTCATGACAGCGATGTTCATTTTGTTCAACCGCTAGCTTTATACAGAAAATCGCCGACAAATATTGTATAAATTCGAGTAAAATCGTATCTGATTGACACAAACAACATTGTAAACACATAACAATGGCGGCCGTGAAGACCAAATTTTATAATATCGGATCCGATTCCGGAAGCGGATAAGGGTAATTCCGGGTTTGGCGATCATTTACAAAATAAATCCAAGCAGGTGAAACAACACATCTATGCATGGTAAATTAATGAATATAAACACTAGAATTGTAAACCAAAAGATATATGTAAAAGAAAGAAAAATCAGAAAAATATTTTATTCAGAAACTCAAAATTACTTTTTGACAAATTTTTAATTTAAAAATCCAATACAAAGTGACAGCTGGGAACAGTATATCTAACAATATACATGTTCATGGTCACAGTCTAAATTTTCTTTATAAATGATAAATGATGATAATGCATGTGAGATGCTTTTAAAGTGTAAACATATTACTGCAATTTCGAAGGGTTATTTGTTTTTCTCAATTTTGAAGGGTCAATTAAAGTAGCTGAAAGTTTCTTTCTTTATTTTCACAAATAATGCAACTATATTATATATACCTTAATGTAAGTAAATCATATGATTTATAGGTGGCATTCTTTGGGCCACTCTACCCCCTCCTGTTTGATAACTTGGAAACGGTTGAGCTCCCCACCCCTAAACCATATGAGGGGCAGATCCAGGATTTTAGGTTAGGAGGGGCGCAAACTTAAATTTTTGCCGAGCAGAGTGAGGCTAAAAAAATTTGAGGTAAAATTATCTGAATATTCTTTATTAAGCTAAACACAACCCATGCTTTGCAAATTTAAGGGGTGTGCAAGCCCGCAACCCCCCCCCCCCCCCCCTTCCCCGTCTGAATCAACCCCTGCATATATTCAAGTATAGGACAATATAATAAATAAAAAATGAAATATAGGGGGAGTCCCTGGAGTTACACCACCCCCTCCTGTTTGAGAACTTGGAAACGGTCGAGATCCACACCCCTTAACCATATATATTCATGTTTGTGACAATATGAAAAATCAAATGAAATATAGGAAGAGTCGCTGGGGGTCACCCCACCCCTCCTGTTTTTAGAATTTAAAAATGGTCGAGATCCCCACTCCTAAACCATATATATTCATGTATGGGACAATATAACAAATCAGATGAAATATAGGGGGAGTCCCTTGGGTCACCCCACCCCCTCCTGTTTGAGAATTTGAAACCCGTTGAGATCACCACCCCTTAACCATATATATTCATGTACGGGACAATATAACAATTCAAATGAAAGATAGGGGGAGTCCCTGAGGTCACTGTTCACCCTCCTGTTTGAGAACTTGGAAATGGTCAAGATCCTTACCCCTAAACCATATATACTCATGTATGGGACAATATAACAAATCAAATGAACTATAGGGGAAGTCCCTGTGGTCACCCCAACCCTCCTGTTTGAGAACTTGGAAACGGTCGAGATCCCCACACCAAAACAATATATATTCATGTGTGGGCCAATATAACTAATTAAATGAAATATAGGGGGAGTCCCTGGGGTCACCCTACCCCTCCTGTTTGAGAACTTGGAAACCAATGAGATCCCAAACCCTAAACCATACAGTGTATATATTCATGTATGGGACAATATAACAAATAAAATGAAATGTAGGGGAAGTCCCTAGGGTCACCCTACCCCCCAGTGGCGGATCCAGAAATTTTCATAAGTGGGGCCCACTGACCGACCTAAGTGGGGCCCGTTCCAGTGGTTCCCTATATAAGCAACCAATTTTTTTCCCAAAAAGGGGGAGTGGGACGGGCCCCCTGCCCCCTAAATCCTCTGCCTACTTTGAGAACTTGAAAACTGTTGAGATCCCCACCCCTAAATTATATATATTCATATATATGGGACAAAATAACAAATCATTTACATTTACTATGGGCAGGTCAGTCAGACCTCACCTTTGATCCCTGTTGTAGTGAACATTTGTCTGATTCGTGTCTCATAACTTTTGTACTATAGAACACAAACTCAGTTTTCTTTCCAGGGAAACCAGTCCATTCATACTATTACATGTTCATACTAAGTCAAATTGAACCTCACCATAAAAAAATATACATTGATATATGCATTGCTTTTGAAACCTTGATAACATGTAAATTATTTGCCTTAATAAATAAATCATTAGATAAACATGAATGTACTATATATGAATGTTTAATGTTGAGGCAACATTGCCTCAGTTTTCATAATTACGGTTGCCTTGGTTTTTGGTTAACTGCCTTCAGCGCTTACAGCGCTTTGATTTCTTTTGTTAAGGTTTTGAGTATTTTGTGGTGATAAAATAAGGTGAGTTATTATTTTATGTTTTCACCAGAGGGATTACACCATGTTCCAGCTTTTCAGAGAAAGTATTATATATTGACATAAAATAATTCTGATTTTCTATTTACATAGGGTCTACTTGTCTCCATGATGCAGCAAACTATGGCTTTGAAGAAATTGTGAAAATATTGATTGAAAAAGAGGCTGATGTGGAGATGATTGACAAAGCTGGGTTTACAGCATTACATGTAAGGTTATCTCAGGCCATTAATATAGTCTATATATAAAAACCTTGATAAATATGATACTTCTATGGTTAAACTTACCAGTACATTTTGAAGTTTTATTCTCTGCTGAAAAACATTTTTTTTTCTCTTTTCAACAGAAGCTTAACACTTACAATCAAATTGTGTATCTGGCACCTGTTGCATATTTTAAAAAAATCAATAATAAATGCAGCAATTAAACAGCATAAATAAAAAACAATATACAAATGTACAACAAAAGACAAGTTGTAAAAATGTTTTACAGATACTATCAAAGATATGCCATTACATACATGAATACAAAAAAAAAATCCACTCCCTCACTGGAAGTTCCTAGAATAACAAAAGTTACAAGGAAGAAAAAAATAGCTTAGATAGAAATCTTCAGTATAAAATATATATATATATATATATATATATATTTATTGATACAGCATTAACAAATGCTCAAACAGTGGCTTCAAAAAAATACTTAATCTGTTGATATCATTCCTTAAACAAAATTAATATCAGCCACTGTACATCTGAGCAGATTTCATATGCATTTTTCATAAACAGTACAAGAAAATGTAATGTTGTGCAATGCTCAAGCTCGGTTTCATGCAGATATGGAAATATAAGAATTATTTTAGTACTCTTTAAAAAAACATTTTTAGTTTAAAGAAGAGAATAGAACTACAATTAATTGTTAAACTTACTCACTTTATAAATAATAGTACCTTAAAAATGTAAATATATTCCTAAAATCTAGGAAAATATTACTACATGTACAAAGGTATTCTATTATTTCTTTTTCATATTTAGTTCATGAAGAAAAGATTTTATTAAAAATATTTTCCAGCATTAAATGTCCCTAATGCATCCTGATTAATCCTATGTGTTTCTTTCATTTCAGAGAGCATGTGTAACAAACAGACCAAATATAGTCAAGATTTTAATAGAGGAAGGAAAATCTGATGTACAACTCAGATGTCCAAAAACTGGTTGGGTGGCATTACATGTTGCTGCGTACAAAGGCCATAAACATTGTATACAGGTATATAATCTTATCAATGCAGCTGATCAAAAGGTTGCGTTCTTTTTGATAAACCCTTAGATTTATAATTATCCGTGACTCTTTGTTAGGTCACTGCCCATCAATCAACAAAAGGCCAATTATTATAAGTTTGTCAATCTTACACATCAGTTTATGTGTGTATATAAAATTGAGAATGGAAATGGGGAATGTGTCAAAGAGACAACAACCCGACCAAATAAAAAACAACAGCAGAGGGTCACCAACAGGTCTTCAATGCAGCGAGAAACTCCCGCACCCGGAGGCGTCCCTCAGCTGGCCCCTAAACAAATATATACTAGTTCAGTGATAATGAACGCCATACTAATTTCCAAATTGTACACAAGAAACTAAAATTAAAATAATACAAGACTAACAAAGGCCGGAGGCTGTCACCAATTTGTTCAAACCTTGTTGTTTCACTTCCTATATACAAGTCACCTTTCCAAGCTTAAAAATATGTGAATACTGGTCAGGAAAATGATTAGAAATATCTGATTAGGTCAATAAGGTTCCAATAACTTCTTAGTCTTACATCTTTCTTGGTGTTCCCTACTGTGTTTTTATCAACCAATTCTCTTTTGACACTTTGGTATTCCACTAGTACTCTGCTTACATTACACACCACATGAAATCCAAACAACGTGGGAAAAGGGTACATTTTAATCTACACAATATATAAAAAGATATACATTTTTAAAATCTATGTTAAATGCAAATGGTGAGGGAAACAGAAGCCCAACGTCATCCCCTATCAATTAAGTACTGTAGTGGACCCCTAGGTTCAAACCCCTCAGAGACAGGTATTGAACTTGGTAGTATTATTCATCACTACTAGAACGTGTGTAAGGGGTACAAGGAAGAAAACCGTACAGTGAAAGTCAAGGTCAAAAAGATATTTCAACTAAGTTACCCCTGTGCACTCATACAATAGTTTCTGCTTCCTCTGCATTCCAACCCTATTTGAGTGCCGTAATTGAACTTGCCATAGCTATTACAGCTATCCCTTTGGTATCTTTTGACCCTCTAGATGGTGTTGTATACATAGAAGAAATCTGTATTTGTGATATAGTTTACACCATGACAAGTTATAGATCAAGTTAGCATTTTGTTCCTATACAATAAATTTATTACCAGCGGGGGACTAATGCTTGTTACATGTATTATTTCATTTTGAGCTAGTCAACCGAAAATGCTAACCCATTTAGGGGTCATCCATAATTGTCCAAATTTCCAAAGTGTACAAAACATACACTTTTTCAGACCCCCCACCCTCCCTCAAAAAGTGTGCGTCAACCATTTTCAGACTTCAAGACAAGAATCAATCATTCTTTTAAATAAAAAGAATATCCTGTCTATTATAGTTCAGTTTTATATAGAAATTTGCATTGAAAATAAACTGAAACATATCTGACTGTTTTATTTGATGACATCTATCTGTGATGCTTGTGTTTCGTCAGAATAAAGAGTTTACAGATACCTTTTTGTTGTTTTGTTAATGTGCAATTTCACGTTATTTTCAAACGCATAGATGATAAATGGCTTCATTGTTGTAATAATGCGGAAACAAAAAAAAGCGTACGGTAAAAATGCTGATTTTTTAACCCCCTCCCCCCAAGTGTACGTTTTGTACACTTTGGAAATTGGTTGACAATTATGGATGACCCCTTAGATAAAAAAATGATAATTATTTTTTTTAAAACTGATTTGAATAACTGCGGATTCATTTATTTTCATGGGTACCAATTTTCGTGGATCGGGGGAAATTTGCCTTTTTTCGTGGATATGTCATTTGTTTTTTTGCCAAAATCTGCATACAACCTGATAGAAAATTTTTACTTCGTTTAACATTTGAATTCTTGGTTCACCTGTACCCACAAAAGCCAAGAAAATTGGTATCCAACGAATATTAATGAATCAACAGTTCTATAATGTAGTTTTGTCCAAACTGATGAGTCTACAATAATGCCAATTCCTCAATTATTGTGATAAAATTATGAGAAATTTGCATTGAAGTTAATTTATTGAGGATTTGTAAAATGTCAAACAGAGCGTATAGTTGTCATTTTGTTCTGTTGTAGGAATTACTGAACCATCATGCACCATTATTTCCCAGAGCAGAGGATGGATCTACTCCTTATGAATTAGCAAAGAGATACAACCGAACGGATTGTTTACAAATATTAAGTATGTGTTTAATAAGCAAAGAGATATATCAGAACGGATTGTTTACAAATATTAAGTATGTGTTTAATTAGCAAAGAGATATATCAGAACGGATTGTTTACAAATATTAAGTATGTGTTTAATTAGCAAAGAGATATATCAGAACAGATTTGTTACCAATATTAAGTATGTGTTTAATTAGCAAAGAGATATATCAGAACAGATTGTTTACAAATATTAAGTATGTGTTTAATTAGCAAAGAGATATATCAGAACGAATTGTTTACAAATATTAAGTATGTGTTTAATTAGCAAAGAGATATATCAGAGCGGATTGTTTACAAATATTAAGTATGTGTTTAATTAGTAAAGAGATATATCAGAACGGATTGTTTACAAATATTAAGTATGTGTTTAATTAGCAAAGAGATATATCAGAACAGATTGTTTACATATATTAAGTATGTGTTTAATTAGCAAAGAGATTTATCAGAACGGATTGTTTACAAATATTATGTATGTGTTTAATTAGCAAAGAGATATATCAGAACGAATTGTTTACAAATATTAAGTATGTGTTTAATTAGCAAAGAGATATATCAGAGCGGATTGTTTACAAATATTAAGTATGTGTTTAATTAGTAAAGAGATATATCAGAACGGATTGTTTACAAATATTAAGTATGTGTTTAATTAGCAAAGAGATATATCAGAACGGATTGTTTACAAATATTAAGTATGTGTTTAATTAGCAAAGAGATATATCAGAACAGATTGTTTACAAATATTAAGTATGTGTTTAATTAGCAAAGAGATATATCAGAACGGATTGTTTACATATATTAAGTATGTGTTTAATTAGCAAAGAGATTTATCAGAACGGATTGTTTACAAATATTAAGTATGTGTTTAATTAGCAAAGAGATTTATCAGAACAGATTGTTTACAAATATTAAGTATGTGTTTAATTAGCAAAGAGATATATCAGAACAGATTGTTTACATATATTAAGTATGTGTTTAATTAGCAAAGAGATTTATCAGAACGGATTGTTTACAAATATTAAGTATGTGTTTAATTAGCAAAGAGATTTATCAGAACGGATTGTTTACAAATATTATGTATGTGTTTAATTAGCAAAGAGATATATCAGAACAGATTGTTTACAAATATTAAGTATGTGTTTAATTAGCAAAGAGATATATCAGAACAGATTGTTTACAAATATTAAGTATGTGTTTAATTAGCAAAGAGATATATCAGAGCAGATTAATTACAAATATCAAGTAATGTGGATTTATTATTATTCATTAGATACCAAAATTCATGGGTATATGAGAACCACAAATTTTAATGTTCAACAAAAGACAAATTTCTATTAAGTTGTATCCAGAAATTGGCAGAACCACCAAATCCCATATCCACAAAAATGCAAGGTATCTTCAATCCAGGAAAAATTAGTATCCACGAAAATAAATGAATCCACAGTATGTGATAATTAACCAATTATTACAATCTTATAAAATCTTAAAAGATGTGGTTTATGTATTAAAGGTGCTTTTTTTTTTATTATTTATCAGTCGATTTGTTTCTTCACATATACATAGGCGGATCCAGGGGGGGGGGGGACCCAGGCCCCCCCTTTTGTGGGAAAAATTTGGTTGATTATATAGGGAGTCATTGAAGCATGACTGGAGCGGGCCCCCCTTAGGTCAGTCAGCGCCCCCTCCCCCCCCTTAGGAAAAGTTCTGGATCCGCCACTGATATATCTTCCCACATCTCATTTAAAAGCACAAAAATCTTAGTATTTCAATAACTTATTGACAACCAGATCAAACAAAACTAAATATAACATTATGGAAAACTCTTTTAATATAGTATAGATATTCAACCTTTTTAAAATCATGTTTAGTAACAAAATGTTTTCAAACGTTTTTAAGTATTTATTTGATATAAGTGACTTGTCTATTACAGATTTTCCAGACTACAGATCAATAAGAACAAGAAAAGAATTATGGTTTCATTCTCATATTGACAGGAAGGTAAATAATTCATTGGTTTTAATCTTAATTATGTCTAATCATTAGATGGTCACATATAGACCTAATAATATTTGTTCTTTATCTTTTTATACGACCACAAAAATTTAAATTTTTCGTCGTATATTGCTATCACGTTGGCGTCGTCGTCTTGCGTCGTCGTCGTCCGAATACTTTTAGTTTTCGCACTCTAACTTTAGTAAAAGTGAATAGAAATCTATGAAATTTTAACACAAGGTTTATGACCACAAAAGGAAGGTTGGGATTGATTTTGGGAGTTTTGGTCCCAACATTTTAGGAATTAGGGGCCAAAAAGGGCCAAAATAAGCATTTTCTTGGTTTTCGCACTATAACTTTAGTTTAAGTAAATTGAAATCTATGAAATTTTGACACAAGGTTTATGACCACAAAAGGAAGGTTTGGATTGATTTCGGGAGTTTTGGTTCCAACAGTTTAGGAATTAGGGGCCAAAAAAGGGCCCAAATAAGCATTATTCTTGGTTTTCGTACAATAACTTTAGTATAAGTAAATAGAAATCATTGAAATTTAAACACAAGGTATATGAACACAAAAGGAAGGTTGGGATTGATTTTGGGAGTTTTGGTCCCAACAGTTTAGGAATTAGGGGCCAAAAAGGGGCCCAAATAAGCATTATTCTTGGTTTCCGCACCATAACTTTAGTATAAGTAAATAGAAATCAATGAAATTTAAACACAAGGTATATGAACACAAAAGCAAGGTTGGGATTGATTTTGGGAGTTTTGGTCCCAGCAGTTAAGGAATTAGGGGCCAAAAAGGGGCCCAAATAAGCATTATTCTTGGTTTTTGCACCATAACTTTAGTATAAGTAAATAGAAATCTATGAAATTTAAACACAAGGTATATGAACACAAAAGGAAGGTTGGGATTGATTTTGGGAGTTTTGGTCCCAACAGTTTAGGAATAAGGGGCCCAAAGGGTCCAAAATTGAACTTTGTTTGATTTCATCAAAAATTGAATAATTGGGGTTCTTTGATATGCCGAATCTAACTGTGTATGTAGATTCTTAATTTTTGGTCCCGTTTTCAAATTGGTCTACATTAAAGTCCAAAGGGTCCAAAATTAAACTTAGTTTGATTTTAACAAATTTGAATCGTTGGGGTTCTTTGATATGCTGAATCTAAAAATTTACTTAGATTTTTTATTATTGGCCCAGTTTTCAAGTTGGTCTAAATTGGGGTCCAAAATTATTATATTAAGTATTGTGCAATAGCAAGAAATTTTCAATTGCACAGTATTTAGCAATAGCAAGAAATCTTCAATTGCACAGTATTGTGCAATAGCAAGCAATTTTCAATTGCACAGTATTGTGCAATAGCAAGAAATCTTCAATTGCACAGTATTCTGCAATAGCAAATATTTTCAATTGCACAGTATTGCGCAATAGCAAGAAATATTTAATTGCACAATATTGTGCAATAGCAAGAAATTTTCAATTGGAGTTATCTTTCTTTGTCCAGAATAGTAGTTGAATCAACTTAAATCATTGTTTTATACAATATACAATGTATATTCACTTTTACTACCAACTGATAAATTATTTAACAATCTTTACCATTCAGTGATAACAAGCACTTTATTTTACATTTGAATATTTTATGATGTATTTAAATGAGTAGTTATTGTTGCAAACTCCATTAGGAATTTGAATTGAGATCAGTTTTGGAAAAAGGGAAAGGGGGATGTGAAAAATATGGGGGGGGGGGGGTTAAATTTTTCTCATTTCAGATTTCATAAATAAAAATAAAATTTCTTCAAACATTTTTTTGAGAGAATTAATATTCAACAGCATAGTGAATTGCTCAAAGGCAAAAAAAATATTTTAAGTTCATTACACTACATTCATTCTGTGTCAGAAACCTATGCTGTGTCAACTATTTAATCACAATCCCAATTTAGAGCTGAATCAAGCTTAAATGTTGTGTCCATACTTGCCCCAACTGTTCAGGGTTCAACCTCTGTGGTCATATATAGCTGCGCCCTTCGGAGCATCTGGTTGCTTCAAGCTTTGTAAACAATTCAAAGAAATTTCGGGTTACTTCCCATGATTAATCCTGTTTTATGTTATCCTTCTTCAAATGATGTGAATTGATAAAACAACATAAACTAAATACAAATTCAACAAAGTATCATAAAAGGATGGCAATTAAATCATTTTGTATGCCTTAAGACAAAAAAAATAATTATATTTTGAAAATCACTTAAAAGTTCGTTTCGTGCAAAATCTCCCCTTCAGCTGTCAAAGCTGAGAGGGAGATCTCCCTCTTTGAACATTTCAGAGGTTGGCAGGTATGGATGTGAATCATTATAAATAGTATTCTTCTCCATTTCAGACTGCTACAATGTTATTAGAAGCCCATCAAAGCAAAGAAGGACTATTTCTAGTACGGAAAAACAAGAAAGATGTTAACTATCATGTGATCACAGTTTGTCATAAACATCATGTATTCAATTATGAGGTCAAGGTTAAGGTAATTATTTTTTTAAAGGAGTGTTGGTCCATATTTATAATATCACTACTGGTCATATAGTAGTTATAGCTGGGTAACTAAACTAACCTTACATTTTCAGTTAGTTCAAATTAGGTTAAGAACAAGTCTCAAGAATTAGAAATTAACTTGTTGCTTGTTTTTTATCATTTTACCCTTGTCTGTCTGTATGTACTTATGTCCAGAAATTCGTTTCTGTTTTATAACTTTAGTTTGCCTCAACAATGCTTATTACCACCGAACACAGATCTGTTTTGAGTTTAGGTGGTGTCATGTTCACCATTCTCAAATAATGTCCATTTATAGATTAAAAAATTGCTGAATTTGTCATTTTTGCACTCTCATTTTACTTTTTTAGTTTCATTTTTATTTTAACACTCAAAACCCTGAGCAATTTATAATGACAGCATACAGAAATTAATGTCATTAGATATCAAGAAAACAAAATGTCAATACCGGTAGGTTTGAATTAGTATATTGACTCTAGGGATCTCCATGGCCTGTTTAAAGATGGCGCCCCACCATCGTTCAAATATCTTGTGCCATCCTCAAATGACCCAGGCCATTGTTAAATTGTCTTCCGCCATTGTTAAATTGTCTTCTGCCATTGTTCCAGTCTGCTATAGTTTTTCAAAGACCAACACCATTTTTTTAGCAATTATAATCAAATGCATGTAATTGCATAACCCTTAAGCTTTTTTTGTATTATAATCCAATACAGTTCTAATGCCTGAGGGATATCCAGGTTAAGATCGCTAATCACTTGTATCTGAGCTTGTACAGGTAGATCAACAAACCAGACAGGAGAATACTATCTGAAAATAGACGATTCATTTACCGAATTATTTAACTAAGTTTCAGCAAATGCTTATGATAATTTAGATTAAATAAATAAATCAATAATCCAGTTACAAAGAAAACAGTTTAACAAGTCGAACAAATGCTTTTATTTTGACTTACCAATCAGTACTCCCCTTTATTAAGACGTAAAACATTAATATTATTTCATCAAAAATAACTCCAATACTGCTGTAACGATAATATTGAATTACTTTAAAAGTAAAAACTTAAATATTTACTTTGAAGAAATATAGTATTGGAATTCCGTCCGAATTCATTTCATAGTTTACAATCAAATTGATACATCTGCGTTTCCGGTTTATATTCAGACTCGAAAGATGCATGTTGCATAGCATCAATTTGCTATATAAAGTCATTAAAAACCTTTTCATTTGTCAACGTTTGCTTTAAAAATCTCTTCAACCTTTTACATAATCCGTTCGAATCGTTTTGTTGTTGCTGCAAATCAGCCATACCGGTAATGGGTTCATGACTTCTGAATTTGACAGTGTCCGTGAAAAATAAGCTCCACATGATTTTGAAACCCCATAACAATTACCAAAAATAGCAAGAAAACTACAAAAACAACGTTCATGACAGCTTTTGATCATTCTCGACTGAGGGGTGGGGGGTGGGGGGGGGGGGCATGAAGGATTGAATGGTTACAAACGGCAATTAATGAAAATATTGATACTTCTATAATGAAAATTAAAAAAAATATAATTTAAATAATGAATCGGTATGTTCACCATTTCTTACATGGAGGGATGAAATACTTTCGATCACGCTACACTGTACGACGTAGACACGGTTTGTGATGGTGAAAGTTCCTCCATCATTCAATTTTCATCCATAGAGATTCCTGGACATTTACAAGCAGGCACATCTATGTCCCATGGCAACATTCTTCTTTTATTTATTTTATAGCACACTTTGTTAGGATAAAAAATACCAGGGTTAGAATTGCACATAAATATTTCTTATAATGTAATAAATAACATGCAGAAAGGAGAATTTAACTAGAAAAGTCTGAATGTAGGTACATCTAAAATTTTTGAATAAATGAGGAAAGAAACTTTTCATAAAATTGAATTACAATTCTTTGCTGAGATATCCACAACTTTTACACAATTAAAATAATAATTTGCAACAATTTTTTGCAAATTAAATTTCTCATTTCTCATTTATAACCAAAAAATCATAATAACAGTGACCTTAACTATTTAAATAAAGTTTCTGGGATTTAAAAAAAAAATTCTGTATCTGAAATTAGTAAAAAAAATTGTTGCAGTTGGCACAGAACTAATTTTTAACCGGATTTTTGTGACAAAAATGTCGGTTATTGATTTGGGGATGTACGGCGGGCGGCCGGTCGGGCGGTCGGTCGGTCGGTCGGGCGGCAATCAAATGTTGTCCGTGCATTAACTCATGAACCGTTCAACCAAAACTTTTAAAATTTTAATATGTTGTTACTGACAACTAAATGAAGGTCAAGTTTGAAAAGCTTAGATTGAATGGTTCATGAGTAAATGCAACAACGTGAATGGAAACGCCATTTTACAATGAAGGTTGAATGGCGATTTTGACTTTTACTGTTTAGGAGTTATGGTTCTTGAAAGATTGAAAAATGGAGTTTCCAGTCATGTCCGTGCATTTACTCATGAACTGTTCTACCAAAGCTTCCCAAATTTTAATATGTTGTTACTGATGACAAAATAGAGGTCAAGTTCAATAATGACGATTTTGACTTTTACCGTTCAGGAGTTATGGTTCTTGAAAGATTGAAAAATGGAGTTTCCAGTTGTGTCCGTGCATTTACACATGAACTGTTCTACCAAAGCTTCCCAAATTTTAATATGTTGTTACTGATGACAAAATAGAGGTCAAGTTCAATAATGACGATTTTACCGTTCAGGAGTTATGGTTCTTGAAAGATTGTAAAATGGCGTTTCCATTCACGTTGTTGCATTTACTCATGAACCATTCAATCTAAGCTTTTCAAATTTTAATATGTTGATACTGATGACAAAATGGAGGTCAAATTTGATATTGACGATTTTCACTTTCACCATTCTTCAGTAATGGTTCTTGTGATATTGCCAGGACACAAATAAATATAAATAAATCGGGTTTGCTGTCGTTGTGACAGCCTCTTGTTAGAAAGTATTACGATAAAACTGAAACATGAATATATATGAATATTCTCATATACATAAATTGGATGGAATAACATTGAATGAGTTTTAAATAAATGCAATTAAACTATTTTTTGCCTTCAACAAAATAATAATAATAATATTAGCTACTGTGTTTAGACAAGTGCAAAACTAAACTATCTCTCAATATGCACTAAGATATATAACATTTGAGTTAACATATTAATTATGACTATTTCAGGACTTTAGGGGCCAGTTAGTACATTATATAGATGATGGACCATTATTTGATGGCTTAGAGAGATTAGTGGAACATTACCACAGAACCAAAGATGGACTTATAACTACGTTAACCAGTGCTCTCTCAACTGGTTTGTTTTGTTAAATGTTTATGACTTTAATAGTGTTTAAAAATTATTAGAGAACCTGATTCCACCACCAAATCCTGTAACTACTATATTTGTTCACTCCTGACAGTTGAATTTAAATATTTGAAACGCTCAGCAAGCCTTGGGTTTTAAATTTGAAAATGTAGATGTCTGAAGTGGATATTTATTGTATAACACTTGTTACAGTGGTAGAATCTATATACATGTACATAGGACATATTGTATCACACTCGTTACAGTGGTAGAATCTATATACATGTACATATGACATATTGTATCACACTCATTACAGTGGTAGAATCTATATACATGTACACAGGACATATTGTATCACACTCATTACAGTGGTAGAATCTATATACATGTACATAGGACATATTGTATCACACTGTATACAGTGGTAGAATCTATATACATGTACATAGGACATATTGTATCACACTGTATACAGTGGTAGAATCTATATACATGTACATAGGACATATTGTATCACACTCGTTACAGTGGTAGAATCTATATACATGTACATAGGACATATTGTATCACACTCGTTACAGTGGTAGAATCTATATACATGTACATAGGACATATTGTATCACACTCGTTACAGTGGTAGCATCTATATACATGTACATAGGACATAATGTATCACACTCGTTACAGTGGTAGCATCTATATACATGTACATAGGCAGGGTTTAAGCTAGGATTTTGAGGGCTTTAGTCACTTTTGCGCGCTATTCAAAATCAACCTTATTTTGTGTATATACATAAGCAATGGACCAATGATGTATATTACTAGCTTCATCTTTTGACTTAGTCAGATTTTAAGGGATTGAGGCACCAGCATGATTGGCATTTATTGTATGATTTGACTGTATTGTCCATTATTATGAAAGATTCTGACATGGAATCCAGAAATTTAGTTCACAATTTCTCTTCAGTTTATTCCAGGGGTCATTCCTGATCAACAAAAGTTGCATTCTATTTTTTTTAAACAAGGAATCACAGCAGAAATTAATTTGCAATGATTATTTCACTGCATAATCATTATCCTTATAAAACGTCTAAGTCGATATTTGGAAATCATTTCTATCAAGTTGGAAATGTATAAAATCCTTTTTGGAACGATTATAATGACTGAAAGGAGGTTGTAAACAAATCAACAATAGATCACGTTTACTACTTTCGGTTTTAAAATGAAACGAAAACGGGAAGTGACACGTGGATAATAAATTCAAAACGAGTCCGGATTCATCAGGAAATTATCATTTTTCGATTTAAATTCCTTTATTAAGAGATATATATTTGTCTCTCTCATTTAATTGATTCTAAATGATTTCGTATTTTACGTTTTTAATGTCTATAAATAGTCAAGGGGATACTTTCACGCATGCGTAGAACACAATACAGGAAGCACCTGTTTAAAACATTTCTCGTGAACTTTTTGAATAAACACATTAAAGTTCTTTATTTTAAATGGAAATTGTCGAATGTTTTTGATGAACATTTAAATCAAATATGACGAAAATGCCTTCGAATGACGAATCTACGACAAACTAACTTCAGATTGTGATTGTTTGGGAAATATTGAAATTCAAATGCGAACTGTCCGGGTTGTTACATTTTTGATTAAATGACGAAATTATACTCCTGGTTGTTGAAATGCGGACTGACTGATTTTCCTGGGAAAATAATTATGATGGTCATGCAATTATGGGTTAATTAATAAATTACGGATAAGTGACCCATCTGATGGCGATAAGCGGATTAGTTGTAATCACAACTTGTAACACCTGTTGAAAATGTTAATTACCTGGAGGTCATAAACTTGTCAAAAACTTGAAAACAGGTAGATTTATAGTTTTTATTGCGAAATTTTTTTTACACTTTCAAAATTAAAGTGACGAAATTGCAGTGGCGGATCCAGGGGGGGGTTCCGGGGGTGCGCACCCCCCCTTTATTTTTGCCGATCAATGCATTTGTATCGGGACATATGTTTTGCACCCCCCCTTTGCCCTGGGTGCCCTGGGTTAGCACCCCCCCTTTCGAAAATTCCTGCATCCGCCCCTGAATTGATTTGAAATACTTTCGTCAATGAGAAAACCTTTTCGTAAAATACGAAAGTGACGAGCGCTAGCAAAATCACTGTACATAGGACATATTGTATCACACTTGTTACAGTGGTAGAATCTATATACATGTACATAGGACATATTGTATCACACTCGTTACAGTGGTAGAATCTATATACATGTACATAGGACATATTGTATCACACTGTATACAGTGGTAGAATCTATATACATGTACATAGGACCACAGCAGATTACAGTGGTAGAATCTATATACATGTACATAGGACATATTGTATCACACTGTATACAGTGGTAGAATCTATATACATGTACATAGGACATATTGTATCACACTGTATACAGTGGTAGAATCTATATACATGTACATAGGACCACAGCAGATTACAGTGGTAGAATCTATATACATGTACATAGGACATATTGTATCACACTCGTTACAGTGGTAGAATCTATATACATGTACATAGGACATATTGTATCACACTGTATACAGTGGTAGAATCTATATACATGTACATAGGACCACAGCAGATTACAGTGGTAGAATCTATATACATGTACATAGGACATATTGTATCACACTGTATACAGTGGTAGAATCTATATACATGTACATAGGACATATTGTATCACACTGTATACAGTGGTAGAATCTATATACATGTACATAGGACATATTGTATCACACTCGTTACAGTGGTAGAATCTATATACATGTACATAGGACATATTGTATCACACTCGTTACAGTGGTAGAATCTATATACATGTACATGGACATATTGTATCACACTCGTTACAGTGGTAGAATCTATATACATGTACATAGGACATATTGTATCACACTTGTTACAGTGGTAGAATCTATATAAAGTACATAGGACCACAGCAGATTACAGTGGTAGAATCTATATACATGTAGATAGGACCACAGCAGATTACAGTGGTAGAATCTATATACATGTACATAGGACCACAGCAGATTACAGTGATAGAATCTATATACATGTACATAGGACCACAGCAGATTACAGTGGTAGAATCTATATACATGTACATAGGACCACAGCAGATTTAAAGTATAAATAAAAAATATATGAAAAATATCTTGTCATTCAAAATTGATTGCATAAGACTTTTATAGGTAAATTACACAGAATAAGAAATCTTATTATATTTACCTCATGCCACTTTACATATTTTGATAAATATAGATTCTTACATTCATACCAGTGGATTGTTAGATTTATCCAATCGAGATAGTTAAATTATTGATTTTAAAGTCGGAGGCTTGGCAAGGACTTTAAAATCTATAATTTAACTATTGAGATTGGATATATCCTATAATCCATGAATAACTATCATGTAAGAACCTGTTTCTCTGATGATTAAAACATAAATTTTCATTTGTTAAACGAAAATCATCTTTGAGTGCCTTCCACATTTCACAAAGTTGTCAATTTCATTAACACCTGTTACCATATTTTGATTCATCCAGTGAACTGACAAAGGTTCTCATCCAATATTTTCAGAGATCACCGGCAACCACACATTGATTTTTATGCCCCACCTACGATAGTAGAGGGGCATTATGTTTTCTGGTCTGTGGCTCCGTTCGTCTGTGCGTCCGTCCGTTCAGGTTAAAGTTTTTGGTCAAGGTAGTTTTTGATGAAGCTGAAGTCCAATCAACTTGAAACTTAGTAGACTTGTTGCTTATGATATGATCTTTCTAATTTTAAAGCCAAATTAGACTTTTGACCCCAATTTCACGGTCCACTGAACATAGAAAATGAAAGTGGTAGTTTCAGGTTAAAGTTTTTGGTCAAGGTAGTTTTTGGTGAAGCTGAAGTCCAATCGACTTGAAACTTAGTAAACTTGTTGCTTATGATATAATCTTTTTAATTTTGAAGCCAAATTAGACTTTTGACTCCAATTTCACGGTCCATTAAACATAGAAAATGAAAGTGGGAGTTTCAAGTGAAAGTTTTTGGTCAAGGTAGTTTTTGATAAAATTGAAGTCCAATCAACTTGAAACTTAGTACATATGTTCCCTATAGTATAATCTTTCTAATTTTAATACCAAATTAGATTATTACCCAATTTCACGGTCCATGGAACATGGAAAAGGATAGTGCGAGTGGGGCATCCGTGTACTTTGGAGTTTGGACACATTCTTGTTTTTTATACAATGGGTGTGGAAAGGGATGAGTTGTCAAAAAATTATAGAAATATAGATTCCATAACTGTAACAAGTGTATTACAATATTTCTCCACTTGAGACAGTTAAATTTTATTATTTAAAGCTAGAGGCTTGCCGAGCTTTTTAAATAATTAAAATTTAACTGTTGAGAGTGGAGAAATATTGTAATACATGCGTTACAGTGGTGGAATCTGTTTCTCTAATGACTTTTATCCTTACTTTTTTTTTGAATATTTGAGGATAGTTGTGTACTTTTGATATGACGTCATCAGGCATGGTCGCCTTTTTTCATGACGTCACAATAAGAAGGTGGTAAAGGGGGGGGGGGGGGGGTGCTTGCACGAAAAAAACGTGAAATAAGACATAATTTCACGTTGAACGTGAAATAATTTCTGTAATGAACGTTGCACGAAAAATAAATACTTTTATTTGAACCTTTTGTGACTGAGTCACTGTCTTCTTGTATATATTAACTCTTTTGTTTTACTTGATATTCCCGATTTAGTATACACATTTATGATATAATTTGTTTACGGCTTTTAAAAAAGTATTTCTTGACGATCCCTGCCTAGTGTTTGAATTTTATTTGAAAAATACCGAGCACGCAAAATAAGACTTTGAAAATCACGATACAAGTAAAATTAAATAAGCAGAACATGTTGAACGAGGCACCCGTCTTGCACGACTGAATGTCAAATAAAAAAGTAAAAACACGTTGAACGTGAAATAAAAAACGTCGATTACGTTGCACGAAAATAACCCTTTACCACCCTCTAAGAAAATTCAGAAGAAAACAAAAAAATTCAAGTCACAATTAAATTTCAACCAATAATTTGCTGAGAACAGATTTTCACTTGTGAGGAGAAATATTTTTCTCACACCAGTCAGGAAATGTGAAAATAGCACAAAAATTAGAGAAAGTTTAATTCACATCTCTTTACATATTTATTACACTGAATACGATATGTAACAACTTTAGTTCACACCACTTTACATGTTTTATTACAGCTGAAACAGTACAACCCCTTATATCAGAGGATCTTGAGGATTATTATAATGTTCCAGACAATGATGAAGGTTAGTAGTTTTCTCCAGAGAAAGTAAGGAAACATGTGGGTTTTTTTTTGGATTATAGCTCTTCATCTTTTTAATTAGCTTTTGATTTTCAAATATTTTGGCCTCGAGCATCAACCAAGAGACATTATTGTCGAAATTCGCATTTGGAGTCGATTTCACAAAAAAAAACTTACGACTAAGATTGATCATAAGTATACTGATTTGTTTATTCTTTATTATATAATCATGTCTTGGTGTTTTAGAAGAGGAAGAGGGTGTTGTCATGTTCTAGTTTAACTGTTAACCCTTTGTCTGTTATCTCAAAAGATGCCACCTTGTGGTTTCTTACTGGTGTGCTTGCCTCTAGTGGATAAGGTCATGGGTGCATTACCCTGCCAGGTAAAAACCAAGTCTTGGCAATTGGTTTATGTTGTATTTCTGCTTAGCATGCTGCATTTAGCATGGTTATCAGAATAATGTGTTCTGAAGGAGTGACATGTTTTACCACAGATTTCCTTTGTAAATTGGCTCATTCAATATCCAGCTAAGTATGTAGATCTTGTATCAAGCAGATAACTTTTCATATTACTTGAGTGTTCTCATACTTAACATGAAACACTTGCCACTGGACTTTAAACACCAGTGATTGGCTATCCATCTATTTATAATGTAGATTTGATTAAGCATTAGTTGAAAATATACATAGAATGGAAAATGTTCATACCCATGAGGATTAAAGATATTTAAATAAGCTTGATCTTTATTTGCATAATTTAATTATATTGATATGAAGTGCAGTTGAGTTTTTTTTATAACTATTTTAATGAGAAATAAAAATTTTAGCAAGAGAATTTTTGAGAAAGATGTCAATGAAGTAGATTTTGCATTGCTGTCAACTTATATTTGCATTTTTTTTTTTAGATCGACCAAAATTACCACCTCGCCATGATAGTCCTGCAGAAGAAATATATGAAACAGCAGACGATGGGGATGTTCCTGCAACTCCTCCACCTTTGCCTTCTAGTCAGGTTAGTGTATATAGATCCCCTATTAAAATTCTGTACATTTTATCTTTCAAGAACATTACATCCACAAGTAATTGCAGGGAAGAAACACAAACCTTTTTAAAAGTACAGTCAGTCGTAATTGGATCAAATTTATCTATCATTACCATTAGAGTAAAATATTTATAATTTTTTTTTAATACATCAACCTGGTTTTAAACTGCATTTTTTAAGAAATGTTTAAGTTCCCAAGGTAAACCTGTACTTGTTCAAATGTTTGTAAGAGATCCCTTAAAAACCTGTTTAAATTCCCAAAAGAAGTGAACAAGTAATAGTGTCTCTAAAGTTTTCAAGTCATTGCTGATTTCATACCATTTGCCTTGCAAAGTACAGTTGCATCCTTAGACTATTACTTTTGGTTTAGAAACCTCGAAGTGCACCACAGAGTACTCTTATCTTCATGTAAAGTGCTCATATTAAAACATTAGAAACCTTGAAGTGCACCACAGAGTACTCTTATCTTCATGTAAAGTGCTCATATTAAAACATTAGAAACCTTGAAGTGCACCACAGAGTACTCTTATCTTCATGTAAAGTGCTCATATTAAAACATTAGAAACCTTGAAGTGCACCACAGAGTACTCTTATCTTCATGTAAAGTGCTCATATTAAAACATTAGAAACCTAGAGGTTGCATTTCTGTAAATATTGACAATGCAATTTCCCATAGGAAATCCTTTTACGGCTAAAACTGCACCACTTTTACTATGAAGTTTTGAAAAAAATCTTATCCTAGAATTGAAAGTTCATATGCACCACAATTTTTTTCAAAGGTCAAAATATAGGGCTGTGCGGCATATTTTCAACGTTTATATGCCCTGAACTTCTCAGAGTTTAAACTTACACTAATTTTCTTAACTACCCCTACCTCGAATGAAAGGTTACCACAGATTTCAATGTAAACAATATGCACGTGTTTATTTACTGGTAACATTCCCAAGTTCTGTCTCTGCGATATGGAACACAGAGAGCATAACTGGGAACCAGTATGTAAACAAAATGAATTTTCTATGAATATTCAATTACTCCCCAAAAGAGGCGTGTTTTGAGAAACAGCTGTATTTACAAAGTGCAACCTATACAGACATTTATTCAAATAGAAAACTCTCTAAAATCAGTTTTTCTCACATTAATACTCATTTATCAGAATTAAAGTCTTAAAGAAATCACTGTGTATACTCTAAGTTTTTCTTTACTATACATTTTATACCCCCTCCCCTGTTTCAATTTTTTAAAGAATTTGAAAACAAGACTTTAATTATTGCCAGCTTACCCTATTTGCATATTTTCTGATAAAAAATGCCTAGAACCTGTTAAAAACTGTTTTGATAACATATTGAAAGCATATCAGAATATCATAAATGTAATGTTTAGCAGTCAATCATTACAACATTCAAGATTATATAAAGTATCCAATCCAGCCTCTATCTCCAGTCCACATCTTACTGTATGCCTATTTGTCAATTAAAGAACACAATTTCTGCCTCAAATGGTCAATTTAGAATTCTTGTCACAACAGTATCATCTTTAACCATATATCTGAGACAATTTAGCTACTATATATACTAGAAGTGTTCAAACAAAGCCATATTTGCAATAGTTGTATGTATGCAGATACCAGTCTGAGATATAAATTCACTTAAAATGTTGTAGAGATGACTGCTAACATTTGATTTTTGCATAACTTCCAAGCATAGTTATTGTTTTCTATATCAAGAACTTTAAAATCATAAAATCATAGCATTTACAAGTTAAATTATTTGTTTTATGAACCAGGGGGTAGGCAATTTTCTATGTTTCTTGCCCCTGGGGCCTCAAATTTCCTAAATAATTCTGCTGTTTCTAGCAATTTGGAATATTTAGTACATATTCAGGATAAAACACACTATTGTAAGTTTTCTTGCGATATTTTTGTTTTTCTAGCTTGTATTTATTATGCCGTGGTGACAAAAAAGCAGATTTAGGTGTTGCGGCTTACTTTTGGGTTATCGAAAGGACACAAATACCCCATAAATAATATTCAGGAAGGATCTATGAGTTTCAATGACTGCGAAGAGTAAATATAAGCACTTCTTAACAATTTAACTTACAAATATGCAAATATTATGATTTAATTTTGTATCCAGGACTTTAAGTAAACTATGCATACTGTAAACTGTGAATTTATGCTGAGTCATCATATTTAAGGCCCAGGATTCTATCAATCTTCATTAAATATTTATAAAACTTCTTATTTGAGTTAATTTCTTTAAAATCTGTGAAATAAAGAAAATTTGGTTAAATTCTGAATGTTCCCCTTTTTCATCCTTTATAGGTTGCATTTCTGTAAATATTGACAATGCAATTTCCCATAGGAAATCCTTTTACGGCTAAAACTGCACCACTTTTACTATGAAGTTTTGAAAAAAATCTTATCCTAGAATTGAAAGTTCATATGCACCACAATTTTTTTCAAAGGTCAAAATATAGGGCTGTGCGGCATATTTTCAACGTTTATATGCCCTGAACTTCTCAGAGTTTAAACTTACACTAATTTTCTTAACTACCCCTACCTCGAATGAAAGGTTACCACAGATTTCAATGTAAACAATATGCACGTGTTTATTTACTGGTAACATTCCCAAGTTCTGTCTCTGCGATATGGAACACAGAGAGCATAACTGGGAACCAGTATGTAAACAAAATGAATTTTCTATGAATATTCAATTACTCCCCAAAAGAGGCGTGTTTTGAGAAACAGCTGTATTTACAAAGTGCAACCTAGAAGTGCACCACAGAGTACTCTTATCTTCATGTAAAGTGCTCATATTAAAACATTAGAAACCTCGAAGTGCACCACAGAGTACTCTTATCTTCATGTAAAGTGCTCATATTAAAACATTAGAAACCTTGAAGTGCACCACAGAGTACTCTTATCTTCATGTAAAGTGCTCATATTAAAATATTAGAAACCTTGAAGTGCACCACAGAGTACTCTTATCTTCATGTAAAGTGCTCATATTAAAACATTAGAAACCTTGAAGTGCACCACAGAGTACTCTTATCTTCATGTAAAGTGCTCATATTAAAACATTAGAAACCTAGAAGTGCACCACAGAGTACTCTTATCTTCATGTAAAGTGCTCATATTAAAACATTAGAAACCTTGAAGTGCACCACAGAGTACTCTTATCTTCATGTAAAGTGCTCATATTAAAACATTAGAAACCTTGAAGTGCACCACAGAGTACTCTTATCTTCATGTAAAGTGCTCATATTAAAACATTAGAAACCTTGAAGTGCACCACAGAGTACTCTTATCTTCATGTAAAGTGCTCATATTAAAACATTAGAAACCTAGAAGTGCACCACAGAGTACTCTTATCTTCATGTAAAGTGCTCATATTAAAACATTAGAAACCTAGAAGTGCACCACAGAGTACTCTTATCTTCATGTAAAGTGCTCATATTAAAACATTAGAAACCTTAAAGTGCACCACAGAGTACTCTTATTTTCACATAAAGTGCTCATATTAAAACATAACAATCTGTAAAACCATCCTTACAGGATTAGAATAATTCTAAAATTGTAACAAAAACTCAACACTCGTAATAAACCACTTAACAATCCAGCGTAATTATAAACCATAACAAATTACAAAAAATAAAGTGTTACAAGTCATTTGCTGATTCATGGGTGGAGTTACTGATGATTATGTATAGTTGTGAGCTGTTTTTAATTGTTACAAGCTATTTACTCAAAAGTTAATCTGTGGACAATAGTAAGAAGATTTTTGACATGTTATAACATTTGTCTATCCTTTCATTGAACCTTAGGAGTATCTCTGAGTTGTTGCAAGATATTTGCGGATACTAGCGGGATATTTATGAATGATTGGAACTTACCATAAGATGGCAATCAATAAGGTCTTTTATAATACATCTGTAAATGCAGGCATCATTAGTTTTAAGTTTAGACTAATATGTTATGTATATTTTATACAGCCTCCTCCAAAAAAGAGTATCTCAGTAGAACCGAAGGAACCGAAGGAACCAAAAGAAGAAGAAAAAGAAGTCTGGAATATAATTGATAAAAAAGACATTAAAATTTGTATGTATAAAAAAGAAGATGTGGTATGATTGCCAATGAGACAACTCTCCACAAGAGACCAAAATGACACAGAAATTAACAAATATATTCTATTTGATACATCAGTACATTTATAGACACAAATCACATATGCAACAATTCAATAATGAAAATTGTTGTCTAGTTTTAATGAACAGAGAATTGGATAATATGTATTTAGTTGATATGACTTAAAACCAAAATATTAGACAAAGGAAATAAATTTGATGATTTAGCATCCAAGCTGATTGAAACTTAAATTTTGAAAAATTATGTTATTGTTGGAAATTGCTAGTAAACTTTCAAAGGAATGTATTTATTACAGACATACACATTTGTCTGTCCAATTTTAATTGATCATCAATGTGTTACACAAATGATTGTTATTCAATCTTTTTCTAACCCCAATGTATAGGTAACATGAAAACTGCAATAGAAGGTGTGAAGTAAACAAGTACATTTTTTGTGTTTTTCAAGAATGAAGAATTCCACAAATTGTTGCAACCCACACAATGATCGAATATTAAAAATTAATAATTTTATTTTTGAACAACTATGCTTTATAATATATATTTTTGAACAACTATCCTTTATAATATATATTTATATACAAGTCCTGTTATTGCAGTATATTAAACTATTGCTTTTTTTCTCCATTAAACTTGTTTGTCCTCTAAACTTTATTTTATGCTGATAACATTTTTTTTCAGTGGAAAAACTTGGAGAAGGAGAATATGGAGAGGTGAAGAAGGGGAAATATGTCAGGAAAGATGCCAAAGGGAAAAATGCACATAAGGTATAAAGGCATATACCACCACTAGTGTTAGGTTTATCACATAATTCTAATATATTGTATAAACCCTTTATGAGCCCCAATTACAATGTTTAAATATGTTAAATCAACAGGGAGCTGCTATGGGCGCACAACATTTTAGTGAAAAATTTTGAACTACTAGGGGACATTTGCACGCCGACATTAGAGCCCATTTTAGCGGTGGATTAATCGGTTCACCTATATTTTCGATAGTACATTTTAGGGAAAACTTACTGGGTTGAATAATACTCACTAAGCTTTGAGCAGAAGTTCAGTGTAATTCACAGCGAACAATTAATTGTCTAGAGTCGTTCCATGCCCATTTTAATAAGCAATTTTATAGGTGTCGCCAGCTATTTGCGTTTTTCTTGATACTATTATCAAATTGAAAACAACAACATATATAAAAAATACGAAGTATAGAGGAATATGCACTAAAATCTAGACAAGAAAAAGGGAAAGAACAGTTCCTAATGCAATTCAATAGTTGTGTACAGGAGGTATATCCAGAGCCCATTACGTACGTTCTCTAGGATATAAATTCCAGACTAAAACGAACTTTTAACATTTGATTAAATCTTTTAGACATTTAGTGCTGTATTTTAATGGACATCAAATCATTTATATTATGCTGTCTTGAGTCCATTAAAGTTTTTTATTTATTATATATTATAAAGGGTTAAGAATATTTGCTAAAATGGGCATTGACAATTTTAATTTTCGCTAAAATGGGTTAAAATCAGGCCCTAAATTGGGTTCTACTTTGGCACAAAAATGTCTGATTTTTTTGCTCAAATGTCCTATCAATGCGCTAAAATGTCCTCCGCCAGTTACTATTCAGTCATTTTTGTTTAAGGGTATGAATTGTGGCTTCATGCGTAAGGTCTTTGAGTACAATATGCCACTAAGACACTGGAAATTTAGTGACCTTTTTTACATTAATTTTGAAAGTCAGTCTTCATTCCGCATATATATTTCTAAGTAATATTGTGTGTTCAACATTCCCACCAAAATGCTACATAACAAAGAAACTTCTGGTAGGGGTGATTTAAACAAAGGAGAGCGGATTTAATTGTTGAGGTATTAGAATACTTGATGTCTTTTCTAATTTTATCTCAACAGTTATACGGTACATTAATAGATCTTTCCATCAGCTTATTTATTTATAAACATTTATATTATAGATTTTATAATTTTTGACATTCAAGTTTTTTTTCTTCAGATTGATGTAGCAATAAAAACATTTCATGCTGAACTTGGTAATGATGCAGCATTAAAGAGCATCAAGGAGGAAGCTAAACTAATGTCTCAACTCAAACATGAATGTATAGTAGAATTATTTGGAGTTTGTGACTCACCCTTTATGTTGGTAAGTAGAACTGTGTATGAAACAGCCAGTAGAAAATGCATAGTACAAAAATTAATGAACAATTTATTTGAATCTTTTACTTAGTAAACTTTACATGATTGTTGTCCAGGGGGACCTTCCCTTATCTACTGCGTCTTTTTCCTTTTTAACCGGATTTTTGTGACAAAAATGTCGGTTATTGATTTGGGGATGTACGGCGGGCGGTCGGTCGGGCGGGCGGTCAGGCGGGCGGCAATCAAATGTTGTCCGTGCATTAACTCATGAACTGTTCAACCAAAGCTTTTAAAATTTTAATATGTTGTTACTGACAACTAAATAAAGGTCAAGTTCAATAATGGCGATTTTGACTTTTACCGTTCAGGAGTTATGGTTCTTGAAAGATTGAAAAATGGAGTTTCCAGTCGTGTCCGTGCATTTACGCATGAACTGTTCTACCAATGCTTCCCAAATTTTAATATGTTGTTACTGATGACAAAATGGAGGTCAAGTTCAATAATGACGATTTTAACTTTTACTGTTCAGGAGTTATGGTTCTTGAAAGATTGAAAAATGGTGTTTCCAGTCGTGTCCGTGCATTTTCTCATGAACCATTCAACCAAAGGTTTTGAAATTTTTATATGTTGTTACTGATGACAAAATAGAGGTCAAGTTCAATAATGACGATTTTGACTTTTACCGTTCAGGAGTTATGGTTCTTGAAAGATCGTAAAATGGCGTTTCCCTTCACGTTGTTGCATTTACTCATGAACCATTCAATCTAAGCTTTTCAAATTTTAATATGTTGATACTGATGACAAAATGGAGGTCAAATTTGATATTGACGATTTTCACTTTCACATTCATCAGTAATGGTTCTTGTGATATTGCCAGGACACAAATAAATGTTAATAAATCCGGTTTGCTGTCGTTGTGACAGCCTCTTGTTAAGTCTCCCAAACAAAGTTTGGAGACTTATTGTTTTTGGTCAGTTCTTATTATTTTTATTATTCTTCCTCTTCCTCTTCTTCTTCTTCTTCCGCCACTTTAAAAATGAACTTGTCCGCAGCGGTTCTCCTAAACGGCTTGTCAGATTTACTTAGGATTTTACAATATGTTAGACTAACATGTCTAGGTGAGCCATCAATCTTTCGTTTGTGCATTGGGGTCTGTTAAGGGGTATTTTGGGGGTTAGAAAGGAGGGAGGTGTTTACTATAGAACCCTATGGGATTTTATTTTCTAAAATTTTCAAATGAATATAACTTGAAAACTGTAAGTGATATATACATGCAATCTTCAGAAATGATTATAGGACAATAAAACAAATCACATGAAATATAGCGGGAGTCCCTGGAGGGTCATCCCCACCCCCTTCAATTTGAGAATGTGCTTTTATCTTGTAAACGGTCCAGATCCCCACCCCTAAACCATATATATTCTTGAATGGGACAATAAAACAAATCAAATGAAATTAAAGGGAAGTCCCTGGGGGTCATCCCCACCCCTTTCAATTTGAGAATGTGCTATTATCTTGTAAACGGTCCAGATCCCCACCCCTAAACCATATATATTCTTCAATGGGACGATAAAACAAATCAAATGAAATTAAAGGGAGGTCCCCGGGGGGTCATCCCCACCACATTTAATTTGAGAATGTGCTATTATCTTGTAAACAGTCCAGATCCCCACCCCTAAACCATATATATTCTTGTAGGGGACAATAAAACAAATGAAATGAAATAAAAGTGATGTCCCTAGGGGCTCACCCCACCCCTCTTGTTTGAAAACTTGTAAAGGGTCAACATCCCCACCCCTAAACCATATCTATTCTTGTATGGGATAATAAAACTAATCAAATGAAATTAAATGGAAGTTCGTGGGGGTCGCCCCCCACCCCCCACCCCGTTCAATTTGAGAATGTACTATTATCTTGTAAACGGTCCAGATCCACACCCCTAAACCATATATATTCTTCAATGGGACGATAAAACAAATTAAATGAAATTGAAGGGAAGTCCCCGGGGGGTCATCCCCACCACGTTCAATTTGAGAATGTGCTGTTATCTTGTAAACAGTCCAGATCCCCACCCCTAAACCATATATATTCTTGTAGGGGACAATAAAAAAAATGAAATGAAATAAAAGTGATGTCCCTAGGGGCTCACCCCACGCCCTCTTGTTTGAAAACTTGTAAACGGTCAACATCCCCACCCCTAAACCATATCTATTCTTGTATTGGACAAAAAATCAAATCAAATGAACATGGGACCATATAAATGGCGAGTTATGGGAGCTTTGTTTGGGAGACTTCGTAACAGCATCCTGTTACAATTACTTCTTGTTATTTCTGAATTATCCCTTCCCCTTTACTTTTTGATTTACTTTAATTTTTCTCCCATTCTGTATGAAAGTATATAAAAGAAGATGTGATATGATTGCCAATGAGACAACTCTCCACAAGCAACCAAAATGACACAGAAATTAACAACTATAAGTCACTGTACAGCCTTCAACAATGAGCAAAGCCCATACCGCATAGTCAGCTATTAAAGACCCCGAAATGACAATGTAAAACAATTCAAACGAGAAAACTAACGGTCTAATTAATGTAGGTTTAATTAATGTAATAATAGTATGGTGTAGATAATGTCCAAATGTAGATACATCATTTTCATGCAAAGTTTTCTGTTCAACTTTATCAACCTTGACTGTCATTGGTCAAATTTTTTTGGAGTCAATCAGGTCAGGTGACTGGCCAAGCTGATTGTTATTTCAAGGATTGAGGTCTCTTATATAAAAATTAGTTCATTTCTGCCTCAAAATTCATGTGGTTGTCCACCAAAACCAGGAATATCATCAGTTGTCTTATATCACTGATGGTACGCTAATATTTAAAATTTCTGAAGAATTTACAACAGGTCTTTGATCCTTTCTATTAAATGAATTCATATGCAACTGTTTTAAACTCTGGGGTTGACTTCAAGCTTGAAATATTGTGTAGACATCTGTCTATTGTTAAAAGCTGTTCCTTGCTTTATAGTTGTCTTTTTTTTTATGCCCCCACTGTAGAGAAGGCGGCATTAAGTTTTAACCTTGTCTGTACATTTGTCGTTTGTACTTCTGTATGTCCCAAAGTTGGTAACTTTAATTTGCCTCAACCAAATGTTATGAAACTTCACACAATGCTTTTTACCAGAAAAAACAGTTGTAATTTTTAATTTTGGTGGTGTCACTTTAATAAAATTGAAAATGGAAATGGGGAATGTGTCAAAGAGACAGCAACCCGACCATAGAGCAGACAACAGCAGAAGGTCACCAACAGGTCTTTAATGTTAAGGATTCTAGAGCTATGCCCCTTTACAAATGGAAAAATTGCTGATTTTTTCGTTTCAGTTATCTAACTTTAGAATGCCTCAATCAAATGTTATGAAACAATGCCTATTACCACAAAATACAGATCAAGTTTGAAATTTGGTGGTGTCACTTTAAACGTTTTAGAGTTCTGCCCCTTTACAAATGAAAAAATTGCTGATTTTTTTTGTATCCATTCTCTAACTTAAGTTAACTCAAACAAATATGATGAAACTTGTACAATATGCGTTTTACCACAAAATACAGATCCTCAAGTTTGAATTTTGGTGGTGTTTCTTTAACTGTTCATGAGTTATGCCTTTACAACTTTAGTTTGCCTCAACCAAATGTTATGAAACTTATACACAATACTTATTACTACATAACTCAGATCAATAACAAATTTAGGTAGCATCACTTTTACCGTTCTTCAGTTATGTCCCTTTTTAACTTAATATGAAATGTAAGAGGGGGCATCATCTGTGTCCCATAGACACATTCCCCGTTTATTGTTAATAAGGTCAACAATATTGATTTTATATAAAAAAAAAAATTGTCCCTATATGTACTGGGTAGTTATAAGTGGAAGTGGTAAGCAAAGGGGATAAATATTCCAGTTCAAATGAGAACATGGACACCATTAATATAAGTAAATGGCTCTCTTATATATTTAAATCAAGCATCAATAAATGTAGAGAGAGGGTTTAAAGGATGGAGCTGTCTTTATCAGAATAGTTTTACTAAAAATAGATTCAACTTCAGGGTCACAAATTTTAATGTTACTGGCCCATTAGGCCTCACCAGTAAAACAGCTAAGTGACCGTCAAATCCAAAAATGACAGTGATCACTCTTCATACTTAAACCAATTTGTTAAATGCCTTCAACTAACCGATTGCTTACTTTCCACAGGTAGAAGAATACATACCTGAGGGTTCTATGTTAGATTATCTAGTCAAGCATGGTAGCAAGAAAGTGAAAGTAGACAGCCTTAAACTGTGGGCTGCTCAGATAGCCAATGGCATGCAGTATTTAGAGAAGAAGAGAGTTGTACATAGAGATCTTGCAGCTAGGAATATACTTGTTATGACTTTAATGCAGGTGATATTATATCCTGGTCAAGCTATTCTATATTTATTATGAAACATTACTCTATATATTGGTATATCCATGCAACTGAACCCCTTTGATCAGTTTGAACTGGCCTTTGACCAAAAATTATTATTTTAATAATAAACCATTGTTTAAGACTTTTCAGCTACTGGCCTTCTTCAGTTTATATGAAATATCTTGAGAACGACCAGTGGTCAAAATGACTTAAATAATGGTTTATTAATACAATAATGTAATATATGTCCCCTAATGGAATTTTTGAAACAAGTACAAGAATAATTGCACAATGTTTGAACCAAACTTATCAATTCTTCCTCTTCTTTGCTGTTTAACAAGACAGAACTATTATTTCATCCTAGAAAAACCCCTAAATACAATCTGATACTGTAAATTGAGGGAAAGTTTTAATGTTTTCATTCATGCTAAAATCGATAAAACTTGTGAAAGCATCATTTCTATGTGGCATTTTATAAAATCACAACAAATTAAATGGGGTTATAGCAATAGGATATTTTGGTGTGTTTGTGACTTTATTGTAAAGATAATTTTGTGTTAAGTTTAAATTTGACTTTTATAAGAATATAAATTGATTGATAGCTCCCTAAAAATGAGAAAAAACATGTAAACTGGTATAGGGTCATCATGTGCCATTTTATAACTTTCTGTCCATTTTAGGTGAAGATTAGTGACTTTGGGTTATCTAGAGCATACTCTGATGAGAGCAGTTATTATAAAGCCAGTAAAGGAGGTCGATGGCCTATAAAATGGTATGCACCAGAATGTGTAAATTACGGGAAATTTACTCATGCTACAGATGTTTGGAGCTATGGAGTAACATTATGGGAAATGTTTAGTTATGGAGATCAACCTTATGGAGACAAAAAGGGAATTGAGGTATGTTCAAGTGGTATAATCTGTACTATGTAACTTTTAGTTATAAAATATTGTTATTTACTCCAAATTGCCAGGCATGTGTCTGTCAGTCTATCCTCTCACATGTACATTTATACCAGATGTCATCAAATTTAACTCAAAGGTTTATATCAACAAAGTTAGGGATTAGTAAGAAAATCAGTACCAGATCACCTGCTTGTGACGTATTATGCCTCTTGGAAAAGGAATTATATGGAAAATTGCATTTAAAGCAATTTCACACACATGATTCTTTATAAAAAAAAATTTAAAGAACCAAACAAAATAATATATTGGAATTACTACCTTAAACAGATAAAGTATATGTATCATCAAAGACATTGGAACGTTGTGGACTTTTTTTCACACACTAGTACCTAATAAAAGGTCTCATAGAGAGCCCCACAGCTATTCTGAAGATTAAATTATGTGCATACGTATAGTGTTAGGATTAATGAAAATGTTAAATCTTTAACAAAAAGGATTACATCCTCATCATTGTAACTATGGAATAAGCGGGTTTGACTTAATCTTTATTTTTCATTATAAGGTAATACAGTTCATTGAGGAAGGCCATAGACTTGACAAACCAGATGCATGTCCCGATGTGACTTACACAGAAATGAAAAAATGCTGGATAACTAAACCAGATGAAAGGCCAACATTTAAAGAACTGTCAAATCATTTTGAAACAGAAAAAGAATATGCTGACATAAGAGACTTTAAAAGGAGCAAAGATTCTTCACATTCAAAGAAGAAAAAATAATTTTATTGATTGTTTACTTAATGTTAAAGATTAATGTGATGCAACATTTTTAAATATATATATTCTATCAAGATCAAAAAGTTATACTGGTCATATTTTCATTTTATATTTTTATAGAGATATATTTTTTGATAAAAAGAACCATTCAATTTTTTGAATGTTGATTATGTGAGAAGGATACTTATGTGTGTTGGATAATGTACAGAGGGTAAAGCCCAAACTAATAGCTTATATAATAAAATCTGGTGATGCTAATGACATTGTTGACTTATTGTGGTAGGGTAAATAGCCATACAAAATTACAGTTTAAATGATACAGAATTTTGAAAACAGATTACTCAAGTTATTTAATTTCAATATAATAATAAAGAGTCTCTGGCGAGTTTATTAGTACTATTTGAATTAAACATGTTAAATAACGAGAGTTGAAATCAAGCAAAATCTCATTTTCATGAGTTGTTCAACCTATTTCTCGTATGGACAACACTCCTTTTGTTTTATATAAGTTAGTCTTGGCTTTTGCAAATTCCAGTATGATGTCATATGTCTATTCAGGCATACAACTTTAATATCAAGACATTTAAAAACATTTTGTACGCTTCAGACTGTAAAACATTTGGCAAAAAGAAGATTCCAGATGAAAAGTGTGAGTGATTTGTATATCATGGAAGAAATCAACATTTCGGTTGCCAAAATTGCTGTTTTTGTATTTTTCCTCACATATAAGCTTTCAATAAAAAACCTTAGCTGTAACTGACAATCCTATTTTCTGTAACCAAAAGATGGCACTAGATCAGGGTTGCAGGCTTGCAGCTAAAGTAAATTTTTTTCTTATTTATAAGCCCTGACACAATTTAATTGGTGCTAAACATATAGTGTTTAATGTATTGTTGATTGTTTATTATTAAAAAGCATTTTTACTATAAATAATGTCTTAAAGAGTTACTTTTCCAACATTATTTGTCAACCTAATGCAGTAATATGTCAAAGTTATCAAATTGTTTATTTTGAATTTCTGTAAAGCAAAACAGACTACTGTGTGTTAACAGTTTCATTCATAACATTCATTTGAATATTTTATATTTATTAGAACCTTTTGTAATTGTAAAAATTTTCATATTTAAAAAGCACTTGATGTCCAAGTTAAAGTTGTTGTTTTTTTTATATTTGATTGTATTCACTTCCCACACATTAGATTACTTTTGTTTCTCAACTAAAACTAATAATTTTTATAGAAATTGCAATTGGTAAATACATGTCAATAATTGCAAATTTTAGACAGTTTGCTTCAGGTTTTCTATGGTTACTGTCTGTTTTCCATAATTACATGTTTAAAAATAGTATATAGAGTTGGGAATCAGTTAGAGTTTTATATTCTTATTAATATATGTACTTAGTGAGTCTCTTAGTGATATCAGTTCATCAGAAAATGCATTCCAGTTCTGAATTTTGAATTGCTCTCTTAGTCAGAGGTTTGAAAAATACACACCTCCGGGTGCGGTAATTTCTCGCTACATTGAAGACATGTTGGTGATCTTCTGCTGTTGTTTTTTTCTGTGGTCGAGTTGTTGTCTCTTTGACACATTCCCCATTTCCATTCTCAATTTATTACAATTTTTAAGTAATTGAAAACAAATCTCATTAGATCATGTTGACAGGAGAAAGAAAATTTTGTCAAAAATAAAATAACCAGTGGCATTTGGCTTTATCGTGACATATATATTAATTTAAACAGAAGTTCCATGAAATGCAGGACAAATGCATTTTCTAGCCATTCTCTTTAATAGACTGTAATTTTCTTTTAAAAAGTTTGAATCTCATGTATTTCTTTAAACTAGCACTTGACAGCCTTGACAGTCTTATAAAATATTGTGTCCTCTTTATGTCCCTTTGTGTTATATTTTCAAAGATTACTGATTTAATATCATTCAAATAACCACTTGCCTATAGAAATTCTTGAAACCTGATATTTTTAGGAGTGTTTCCTAGAATGCTTTTAATATTAAAATATGAGTGAAGTGAGATGGAAATGTACTTACCGGTAAAAGTTTTAAATTATATGTTTATAGCTTTACTTTATTTAAGAATGTTCTTTTATGAAGAATGATTGATGATTGATTTTCTCCATGGAGAATTTTTTTTTACAAACATGTTTTGCTTCTGATATTTCAATGAATTGTTGAAATAAGCTTACTCTAATGAAATTTTTGTTAGGTATATGTTAAAATTTACTGGAAAAAAACATTTAAATTCTGCTGCCATGGGAACGGATTTATCAACATATAATGAAAATGGATTAAATGTTTGGATGAATCTTAAATATCAGCTTCCATGTCTTCACAAGATCAGAAATACCAATAATTGAATGGAGTTCTAAATTTTCTTCCCAAAAACATTCAAATTGCAACTGTTTTGAGAGGGTGGTATAAGGCCATTTTTTTTACTTCTTGGATTTCAAAATTAAAAAGTTATATCATGAATATATCAAATATCATGTTCCATTGTTCATCAGACACCATAATTCATATTGTATAGTCATGTTTATTTGTTTAGGCCATCAGAATGTATGGCATTTAAGGAAAAGTTATTTAAACTGACAAAGAAAGATTTGTACAATTAATATTTAGGTATGAGAAACAGCTTTACTTAAAAAGATATTTTGATACTGGATGTCGATGCCAGTTAGATATATATGTTTCTCCTAATAAAAAAAATAATTTATGACATGGCCTTTCTAGATTCTACATGTTAACTGCATCACAAAAGTTCAGTTGAATTTCAAATAATGTAAGGTGTAATAATACCTGTTAAAGGGTAATTTCAGTCGGGTATATGTATTAATCTGAAAAACATAGATATTTAGCAGTTTAAATGATGACTAATTGTTTTAAGAAAATTTTATTGATTTGGGATTTACAAAAACTGTTGGTTTTATAGTGGATATTAAAAGTTTCCAATTTTGATAATTTTTGTCATATCAAGTTATAAGAATTAACAATATTGTGAATGTATAATTGCTGTTATTGGATTAACATATTTTCATCTTACTTAATTACCATAATGCTTTAAATCTCTCAAATTTTGTTACATTGTTATTTCATAATTAATCGTGTTTTGATTATTAGACTATGATTTGTGATATAAATATATATTCTAATAAAGACACTTTTATATTAATGAATTCTGAAAGTCTTTAAATAGCTGTGTTGGGTTAATTGTCTTTCATGTGTACTCAAAAGAATACAAATTTTAGCTAAGTACCAGTTCATGACATTATTGAAAACAAATTAAACTCCATCTAGTGAACCAACGCCTGTGTGAATCATTTCATTAGAGTCCCTGAAGTGGATACCTTGGTATGCAGGGTTGTCAAATTATGCAAATAAATGCAACATTAAAATTTTGGGTATTATTATTGAAAACAGTGTACAGTATCAACCTCATACCATCCACAAACATTTCAACTTTCTTAACCTTGACCCATAACAATATGTATAGTTTACTCATACCAATATGTATAGTTTATGCATACAAAATTGTATGGTTTACCCACACAAATATGTATGATTTACCAATACCAATTTGTAATGTTTACCGATAACAATGAGTATAGTTCACCCATACCATTGTGTATAGTTAAACCCACACATAAATCAAATGTGTATAGTTACCAATAACAATTTGTATAGTTTACCCCTACCAATGGGTATAGAGATTACCCACACTAACATGTATAGTTACCAATACCATTGTGTAGTTACCCATACCAATGTGTATAGTTAAGCATACCAATATTGCTAGTTTACCCACACAAATGTGTATAGTTAACGCATACTAATGTGTATAGTTTACCCATACCCATGTTTTTAGTTTACCCATACCCATGTTTATAGTTTACCCATACCTATTTGTATAGTTTACCCACACAAATGTATATGGTTTACCCATACCCATGTGTATGGTTTACCCATACCCATGTTTAAAGTTTACCCATACCCATGTTTATAGTTTACCCATACCTATTTGTATAGTTTACCCACACAAATGTATATGGTTTACCCATACCCATGTGTATGGTTTACCCATACCCATGTTTATAGTTTACCCATAATCATGTTTATAGTTGACTCATACCAATAAGTTTAGTTTACTCAAACCAATGTGTAAAATTCACCCATACCATTTAAAATGTTTAACAATTCAACTGTGTATAGGTACCAATACCAATGTGTAATTCACCCATACCTGTAGTTCACCATCAACAATGTGTATAGATTACCCACACCAATGTATAAAGTTTATTAATACCAATGTGTACGGTTCACCCATACCAGTGTGTATAGCTACCCATAACAATGTTCATAGTTCACCCACACCACTTTGTATAATTTACCAACGCCCATGTGTATAGTTAACCCATACCACTGTGCATAGTTAAACCCATACCATCCACACATAACTGAAATGTGTATTGTTACCTATACCAATATGTATGGTTTACCCATACCAATGTGTAAAGATTATTCACACTAATATGTATAGTTACCAATACCAATGTGTAGTTCACCCATACCTATAGTTCACCCATTCCAATGTGTAAAGTTTACCCACACCATGTGTATATATAAAAAAGAAGATGTGGTATGATTGCCAATGAGACAACTCTTCACAAGAGACCAAATGACACAGAAATTAACAACTATAGGTCACCATACGGTCTTCAACAATGAGCAAAGCCCATACCACATAGTCCGCTATAAAAGGGCCACGAAATGACAATGTAAAACAATTCATACGAGAAAACGAGCGGCCTGATTTATATACAAAAAATGAATGAAAAACAAATATGTAACACATGAACAAAAGACAACCACTAAATTACAGGCTTCTGACTTGGGACAGGCACATACATACAGAATATTTACCGATACCAATGTGTATAGTTCACTAATACACTAATTGTGTAGTTTGTACCCATACCAATATACCAATGTGTCTGGTTTACCCACACCAATGTGTATAGGTTACTCACACAATAAAGTTTAGTTTACTCATACCAATGTGTACAATTCACCCATACCATCAACAATCTTTTACAATTCAACTGTGTATAGTTACCCTTACCAACGTGTATAGATTACCCATACTAATATGTATAGTTACCAATATCAATGTGTATAGATTACCCACACTAATATATATATAGTTTATCAATATCAAAGTGTAAGGTTCACCCATACCAATATGTATAGATTATCCACACCTAGTGTATATTTACCCTTACCAGTGTGTATAGTTTATCCAAAAACAATGTGTATGGTTTAATTATACCAATGTGTATAGTTTACCCATACCCATGTTTATAGTTTACCCATACCACTGTGTATAGTTTTCCCATACCAATATGTTTAGTTCATATCATACCAATGTGTACAATTTACCCCAAACCATCCATAAATTTCTAAATTCAAATGTATCTATTTACCCATACCAATGTGTTTAGATTACCCATATCAATGTGTAAAGTTTACCAAATACCAATACCAATGTGTACCCATATCCTCCACAAATTAATTAATTCAAATGTGTATAGTTAACTTATCCATACCAATCTGTATAGTATACACATACCAACATGTTTAGTTTATCCATAACAATGTGTATAGTTTACCAATAACAACTCTCTGGGGTGTCCTTAGTTTGTCTGGGACTGTGAAAATGTTCTGACCCTATCCAACACACACTTATTTCCGAGCGGCAGTACAATTTTCCTGTCCCTCTGAGAGCCTGAAAGTAATTTCCTAATTATCTGGAGCCCTGTTTTTGTTTCCGATAGAAAACATTTCAATAACCTGGAAAAACGTTTCATGCAGCATTTGATAGTCTTACCAATGTAAGGACATGTATGTTATTTTGGTATCCTAAACGAAGGTTGGTGCAATTCTACATCTTTGATTGGTCTTCATAAGGAACATAGACATGCACTATCATTGTCAAGGATTTCCTCTTTGGTGTGTATCTGGGGAGTTTCCATGTGAATTGTCAGATTCTAATTCTCAAGTAGTTTTATGATATGATTTTCTAAAAAAAACGATGCTGTTATGTGATTTCTTTCATAGGAACCGATAACGAAGGTAGGATAGGTGTTAAGCAATAGTTGCGTCTTTGAAGACAGATGAAGAACGAGTGTAAATAAACCCAATAAGTTGAGTGTTTTTTAATTAGGGTTTGTATTAAAAAAGAATCTTTGTCTTATCCCATTCGGAAATGGTACATGTCTATTTTTTGTCTGGCATAATCATCGACTAAAATCATTCAAATATTGCTATCATTATCAACGATAAGAGAACTTGAGCACGACGGCGTTCGTGGTCTTTTTCAATCTATATATAATGTATTTTTTCCGAAGTTTTATTCATTATTCTTTGCAGTAGATATCTAAACACACTTCTGACGTACACATGACCCTGTGTTTGTGTTTTGTACTGGGTGTTTCTGTATAAAATAGTTTTTCATAATAATTCAGTTATATAATGATACTGATTGTTGACGTTTTTCTATGCAACTGATAAAAGGTTATTATAAAGTTTTCACAGTGCTAGTTTAACCATGCCGCATGTCAATGAACGGTAAAGAGAAAATGACATATGATGGGTTAATATGCTTTTGACTTTATACCTTTTTGTTCGTTGTTCGTATGGCCTATTTGCAGCAGGCTTTGATCTGTTAATAAAAATACAATTTGTTGAAACTGTGGGTGGGCGAATCAATACTTGACATATGGCATGAAGACTTATTTATTGCTCCGACAGTAAATATCTTCAAGTTTACGGTTGCGTTGTTCGGATGCTGCCCAATGAACGTATGTCAAATATTTTTCTTCTTCATATAAATCATTGTTTTATTAATGTCAGTTATTGGTCACTATCTGAATAATAAAGGTGTACAAAATATTTTTATTTCATAAAAATGTTTCAGATAATACAGAACAGTATACCAAAAGTTCTCATCTATCAAAACAGTAATGAAGAGAAATAACATAAAATGTTTTTTTTAAATACACATGAACTCTCCCTACAGAATTTACCCTGTTTATATTTCATATCAAGGAATATTACATGTCAATGACTTATTTCCCTTTCTTTATTCTCGCAGTATTTATATGAAAATATCTCGCAGGTATGATAATTACTTTCTTCATCTGTTTTCTTACTTTCTGTGTATAACATGTATAAAGTACATATAAAATTAACAATTTAACACAACCCATAGCATGAAAAAATAAAGCAAGAAATGTAGCTTTCGAAAACAAACACACGCACCCATGGTTAAAATATATCTTAGCAAATTCAGTTTTGATTGCTGCATTAATTTAAGATATATTAATATAATTATGTGAAATTAACGTTTCCTCATTTCGAACAATACTATTTTTTATTGTTATTGCTATTACAAAGTATGCTACAAAAAGCAACTAAATGATATTACTCATGTGTATACCAATAAATGGTCATCACACAATTTGCTATTTATGTTGGCGTTGAAATCACAGCTATTTTACCCTGTTTTACAAATCAAAACAGTAAGCTTACACGTGACTATACTCGTGTTATCAAATAATTAATTTTAAATAGTAAAACATGTAAAAATGCAAAATGAATGTCTTTGGAATATTGTATAAAGGGTGTATTTAAGCGACTTCAGCTTCTCCTTCATCTTCAAAGTCATCGTCATCAAGCATATTATCCTCTACAGTGGCATCCTGATATTGTTGATATTCAGAAATCAAGTCATTCATGTTAGATTCAGCTTCAGTAAACTCCATCTCGTCCATACCCTCTCCAGTATACCAATGGAGAAAAGCTTTCCTACGGAACATCACAGTAAATTGTTCAGAGACTCTTTTGAACAATTCCTGAATTGCTGTACTGTTCCCGATAAATGTAGCCGACATTTTAAGACCGACTGGTGGGATGTCGCAAACAGCTGTTTTAACATTACAAGGAATCCATTCAACAAAATAAGTACTGTTTTTATTTTGGATGTTTAGCATTTGTTCCTCGACATCTTTCATGGACATTTTACCTCTAAAAATGGCTGCAACTGTCAAGTAACGTCCGTGTCTTGGGTCACAAGCAGCCATCATGTTTTTAGCATCGAAAATTTGCTGAGTTAACTCAGCAACGGACAAAGCCCGATATGACTGGCAACCTCGGGCTGTCAACGGCGCAAATCCAGGCATGAAAAAGTGAAGTCTAGGAAAAGGTACCATGTTAACAGCTAGTTTTCTAAGATCGGCATTCAGTTGTCCTGGAAAACGGAGACAAGTTGTAACTCCCGACATGGTCGATGATACGAGATGGTTCAAATCCCCATATGATGGCGTCGATAATTTCAGAGTACGGAAGCAGATATCATAAAGAGCCTCATTGTCAATACAAAACGTTTCATCCGTATTCTCAACTAACTGGTGCACGGCTAATGTGGCATTATATGGTTCTACTACCACTTCAGAAACCTGCAAATGTAAAAAAAAAACTACTGATGTTTTGGTATAATGAAATGCTACAAAACACAAAATAAAAAAATTGAAATATGCAATGATGAATGGAATATGAATCAGAACCACAGAAAAGAGTTTCATAAAAGTATGCAAAACGGTATCTGAAACTGATTTGTCATCAATATACGGCCGAAAAATTAATATACATAATATACTGTAGATTGCTGAGTGTATGCTAGTAATTATCTCTATCCCGAATTGCGTGCGTCTTAGTTAGCTGTTGTATGCATCCATGGGAAGTTTACATTTTCATGACTTGTATTATGCATAAAAATATATAGCCTTGTCTTTTGTCGAATCATTATATAGTTTACATAATGTTATAATTTTGTTAACTTGTATTTTATTCACCCATAACCAGAGGCATATTCTATTGATATGGTAATATAACTATCTGGAAATTAAAGTATTTTGATATCTGCAAATTAAATGTGACACTTGCATTAGGAATGCAATGTAAGATTATCGTTTGTAGTGCCGGCTTGAAAATACAAGAAAACAGTATTGAGATTGCCACATGTTTTGCCGGCATGCATTAGATGTTTCGATCGATATAATTTCACGAGACGTCTGATTGATATGCCACATTTTTGTGGAATTACATGATTGTATTGTGGCAACATGTGTTGTCCTTTTTATATAGATTTCTGATTAATTCTTGTTATTTGATATATGATCAATTTTATTGTTAGATTTCATTCACTTTTTTCATATAAGATATTGAGTTACATGTGTTACAAAAGGATGTTAAATAAAAGTAAATTTGAAAAGTCTTCGTTAACGGAAAGTTGCATTCTATATATAACAGCTTGGTTTTCATGATAGCTATATTTTCTTTATAAACATAACGTTTTTGTTTTGTGTTGTTTTTGTTTGAAACACATATGATAGTGCGAGAGGAAACTAAATAATCTTACTAGCATTTGTCAAAATACATACCCATATAATCAGGCTTTTCGGATGTAATAACACAACAATGTATTAAACGTGCAAGTACTTTTTGCGGCGATTAAAGGTGCTAACCCTTGATAAGGTGTTAACCGTTGGTAGAAATTACTGAGGAAACTTTAAGATGAATAAATACAAATACTATGATTATTTTCTATTTCTAAATCTGTGAATTATTCTTGTCAAAATAGGCACACATATACATGCGTGTAGGAAGCAGGAAAAAAGGGGGGATCACTTTTAGAAGTTCGCATCCACAACTTTTCATTCTACCACAACGCCACTGATATATATATATAAACGGTAATTATTAACCACTTCACCTCAAATGAATGCACATACCATGCAGTGGCGGACCCAGGAAGGGGGGGTGTTCCGGGGGATGGAACCCCCTTTTTTTTTGGCCGATCAATGCATTTGAATGGGGACATATAGCTAGACCCCCCTTTTGTTCTGGGTTGGGACCCCCCTTTTTTTTAAATGGCTGGATCCACCCCTGTAACATGTAAGTTGGTCAATGCTTACACAATACATACCTTTGGAGAAGGAACAACTGAGTAGGTTTTCATAATTCTATCAGGATATTCCTCTCTGACCTTCCCAATAATCAAAGTCCCCATGCCAGATCCAGTTCCGCCGCCAATAGAGTGGGTTAGTTGGAATCCCTGCAGACAGTCACAGTTTTCAGATTCCCTTCTGACAACATCAAGAACGGACTCTACTAGCTCTGCTCCTTCTGTGTAATGACCCTTAGCCCAGTTATTTCCCGCACCGCTTTGACCGAAAACAAAATTGTCTGGGCGGAAGACGGCACCAAAAGGACCACATCTTACAGAATCCATTGTACCAGGTTCTAGGTCCACCATGCAAGCTCTAGGCACGTATTTTCCTCCCATAGCTTCATTATAGTACACTTCTATTCTTTCAAGTTGGTTATTATTGTCCCCGTGATAGCTTCCAGTTGCGTCTATTCCATGTTCCTGGGAAATCACCTCCCAAAACTTTGCCCCAATTTGGTTGCCACATTGTCCTGCCTGTATATGTACGATTTCCCTCATGATTTCAGACGGTCGTTCAGTTCAGCAGCTCAAGTTTAAGTGATAGAAAAAGACGGATATGGATTTTAACAAGGCTTGTAACAGGTTGTCGATGACTAATGTATATCTATACATGTATAACTAGTACATATAATGTAGATAATTTATCCGATATATGTGGACAATCTGACATACACATGACAAGAAAGATTAAAAAATGTGTCAGGAATGATGAGTCTGAATTGTGGTCAAAGATTCATTGCTAATGAACCTTGAAAATTTTCAAGCTTAAAGCTTTAATAAAAGTATGGAAGAAGGGGAAAGGGGGGGGGGGGTGGAATCAAAACCAACAAAAATACGGATTATTTATTTATTCGAAAAAAGTTGGAAATATACAATCTTTAAATGATGAAGGTCCATGAGATAATTACCACTAAACGTCAAACAATCTATTGTCCGATATCTAAAACACACACTTTAACAATTTATTCATTTATTTTCTTTAAAAAGCAAAGCATTTGGCATGCATGGTTTATACCAAGTAAACCAAAAACATCCACTTCTTTTGGAACTCTGATGGATAGTTGTCTTACTGTTAATAATGCCATATCTCTTTACATTAAAATTAATCAAACACATTGTTTATGTCTTATCATAAATATTAGAAAGCATTATTTTTCCAAAAACAATCTTTATAAGAAAGTTTTTAAAGTTTTTTTACTTGGTCCTATGGACAATTTCTCGACTAAATTGTGACTTTGATATTGTTTTTTTTAGCTCACCTGATCCAAAAGGGTCAAGTGAGCTTTCCTCATTACTTGGCGTCCGTCGCCCGTCGCCCGTCGTCGTCGTCCGTTCACTAAATCATTTAGAGCAAATATGACAAGGTATTAAAGTGTTCATTCGCCAAGATCTACCTGCCTCGAAAGTATCAGACAAGTCGGAGAATTGAGCTTTTCTCATCACAAGTCAAGATCTATCTGCCCTGAAATTTCAGACGCATCAAAAAATTCATTGTTGGGTTACTGCCCCTGAATTGTTAATTTCAAAATAATTTTGAAATTTTTTGTTATTATCTTGAATATGTTAACATCTAGAGATAAACTGTAGGTAGCAATAATGTTCAGCAAAGTAAGACCCACAAATGAGTCAAACATGAAGAAAATTGTCAATTACCCCCATAAGGAGTTATTGCCCTTTAAAGTCATTTTTTAACATTTTTTTTTTGTAATCTTTTACAAAAATCTTTTTCCCTGTACTTAGGGACGACATCAAAAGTTCATTGAAGGATAGCCAAATCTTGCTGCAGTTCAACCCCCACCCCCAAACTATTTGAATTAAGTTTTTTATCTTACATTGATCTTTTGATGTCGTCCCTTATTGTGCCAAATTTAACCAAACTTTGCTTTAATCATCCTAAGAGGATTTAGTTTAAAATTGTATCCGATGACCATGCCCATCTACCATGATGGCCGCCATGTCTATAAAAGAATATAAGGGTAACATAAAATTTTGGGCTTTGATTTATGAAACTGAAATTTTAAGATGAATAAAACAACCCCTTGTTGGGTTTCTGCCCTGATTTGGTAATTTTAAGAAATTTTGCAGTTTTTGGTTATCACCTTGAATATTATAGATAGAGATAATGTGTACACAAAAAAATGTTCAGCAAAGTCAGATCTACAAATAAGTCTCCTTGACCAAAATTGTCAATTGACCCCTTAAGGAGTAATTGCCCTTTAAAGTAAATTTTCCCAATTTTTCCCAATTTCTTGTTGTCTTAATTTTACGAAAATCTTCTCCTTTTCAAACCCATATGTAAATACATTTGAGCGACACAGGCTCTAGTTTATAATCTGTAATTATGTCTGATAACTGATGTGATGGAAAGGTACAATTCTGAACAGGAATTTATTTTCCTATCAGAGAACAGTGTCAAACCTGTGTTAGTGAAAAAAAGGTTGACGACATTAAAAAAAATTAAAAATGTACTTCAGAATAAAAAAATCCAAACATATGGGACAACGTTTTGAGCTACCCCTGATTTTTCCCTAATCTATTGGCAATTTTTAACATCAAAATATGTTAACACAGAACTACCTGGCTGTGTGTTTGGTGTTATGTTAAGATTTAACACTTCTGATACAGTGTTAATTTTTGGGAGATGGGTTTGTTATAAATGTCAAACGTATACTATAGTGACAATTAACAGTTCTATTGTCACTTCGTAAGACATTTAAACATCAGATGCTCAAATGTCAGAGAATTGATTATATATTTATAGTTTAGGTTTTTTTCTGTAGCTTGGATGGTTGAAGGAGGTAAGAGATAAAACCAACGTGTTTTTATTACTTATGCTTTTCTTCCTTATTTTTTTGGGGGTCAGTAACCTTGGATTGCGGACGTAGATAAGAGACTGATCTTCATCTTTAGTCATTTTAACAACATGATAATTTTCCCTGACATGACAATACATTGATTCGTTTATGTGTCGTTTGCTTTTGGATTGTTTTACATTTGTCATTTCGTGGCCTTTTATAGCTGACTATCACGGCGATATGGGCTTTGTTCATTGTTGAAGGCCGTAAGGTGACCTATGATTTTAAACTTCAATGTCATTTGGAGAGTTGACTCAGTGGCCATCATAACACATTAGCTTATCTTAAGATTTAAGGATTATGACAATATTTTTCATATTTCAGCGCAGAGCTAATCAAACGGTAGATTAGCAAAGATGGCATTGAAAGATGTTGACAACATTAGTCTATAATTGACTTGATCTGCATGCACAACAAACGATGTTTAGATTAAGCCTGTCTTTTACATAAACAATACAATCAGATTATTAGTACTATACTAGACAGTTTTCCTATCAGGTTTATATAAGCCATAGGTGACCATCATAGGTAATCCTATCAACAGAAGGCTCGAGGGTTAATTTGTCCAGTTACAATTATTATCTACAGTTTATCACTTGCTACATGTTCTACCTGTAATATTAATATGTAAACACAATCATAATACAACTTTTGTTATTATCCAGTGTAATGATCATTAATGTACTATTTCTTAGCATATTTTTTCAATCCGAGATTTTTGTCAAGTTAGTTGTAGATTGTATCTAGCTGATGATATTTGTGTCAAGAAAATAAAAAAAATTGCAAAGATGTGAAAAAAGTTGTCATTGAGCAACGGGCACTAAAAAGAGTCAATGTAAATAAAGGCGCTGTTCGAAATTCATAAATCGATAGAGAAAAAAACAAATCCGGGTTACAAACTAAAACTGAGGGAAATGTATCAAATATAAGGGAACTACGACACAACAAAACACAACGTTTAAATGTAACACACACAGAAACGAACTATAATATAACAATGGCCATTTTCCTGACTTGGTACAGGGCATTTTAAGAAAAAAATGGTTGGTTGAACCTGGTTTTGTGGCATGCTAAACCTCCCGCTTTAATGGCAATGTTGATTATAACATTATAATGACAACATTAATTTACATGACAGGACTACAATACAAATAAATGGGAGAAAATATAAGAAGAGAAACAAACGAATAATAGCCAACAAAAGGTACCAGGTTAAAAATTTAATACGCCAGACGCGTGCAGAGTCCACACAAGACAAACCAGTGACGCTCAGATGAAAAAAGTGTGAAAGCCAAAACAAGTACAAAGTTGAAGATAACCGAGGACCAAAAGTTCCAAAAAAGTCGGCCAGGATTATCCGCCTGGGACAATAACATCCTTTATTATTAAGAATAATTCATACTTTTGCAAACAGCAGTGGCGGATGCAGGAATTTTCGAAAGGGGGGGTGCTAGCCCAGGGCAAAGGGGGGGTGCAGGGGGGGTGCAAAACATATGTCCCGATTCAAATGCATTGATCGGCCAAAATAAAGGGGGGGTGCGGACCCCCGGAACCCCCCCTCTGGATCCGCCACTGCAAACAGTAAATTTTATAAAATGACTATTAAATAGATACATATACGTGATTAAACTGAAGTGAAGACTACTGAGCTACAAAATAAACAAAAAAAAAACAGATACATTACAAAAATATACACAGCCGTGTCAGCCAAAGCCAGTGCAACGCACAAAGTACAAAGTGACGTCATATTTGAATTTCTAAAACGAGTTCTCAAAATTAAAAAAAGAATTTGTAAGATTAATTCTTGTCATGTTGATATTTTTTCTCTCTCTCTTTTTTTTTTTTTTTTTTTTTTTTTTTTTTACTTTTCCTTGCTGCATATATACAGCTTCTCTCTAAAATCATAGTTTTAAAAATGGCGAAAAATACAAAATTAGGTTGCAACGATTTTCTTTTTAAGCTATGTCAAGTTTTTCTCTTTTATTGTCTTTGCCGTTGTTTTGTAATTTATTGTGAGGGGTGTATTTGTCAAAAGCTTTAGCAGAGTCCATCACAATGTCATCATGTATTTTGAATGTTGTTATCGTTGTCTTTTGCAAGGTCGGGTTTGAATGGTTGTGTCTCTCATGTGCGTTTTGACCGAAAGTCATGTTGTAGATCGTTTTTTGACTAGCTATGATATGCTCAATTACTTTGCAAAGTATACGTGTAAGTGAAGAGTCTGTTATCAGCCACAAGGACATACATTACATTTGAATAAAACTGGGGTGTAGTCTTTACGGAGTCGTAAACAAAATGTTTTCTCTATAAAGCTAGAACTGGACATGAACTGAGTTTATAATATTGAACGAATCTAACAAAAGGAACAAAAGCTAGGCTACTATTATATTAAAATATGTACTTTACCAGTACACTGACCCTAGCTTAAGCCGACTCAGAAAGGCACTACTCAACTAACTAAAACTATATTTTTATATTATATATGTGTGCCAATGAAACACTTGACAGAGTCGTAACTAGCATCTTCAAATAGTGAGGCAAAATGTATCGCCGAGCGGAGCGAGGCGAAAAATTTTGGCGAGGGGACTGGGGGCCGCTCAAGGCCCCCAGACGCTCTGAGAAAAATAACGCAAAATCGTGCATTCTGAGCGTTTCCCGGACTCTTTCTGACATTGAAATGCAATTAATTTTTAGCTTTTTTTCGACAATAATCTGGTCTGAAAGCAAAAACATAGATTCATTGTAATTTAAGACTTTAAGGTTTTATGGACAACATTAAAATACCAATATGTAGGACAAAGCAAAATTCGTAATTCTCATAATCATTAATACCGGATCTGTCTGTCTGTTTTAGTATTGTATTGTGCTTAGACTTCGGTGATATTTTTATGACTAGATTATAGTATAGTGACAGTGCAGTAGTATGCTTTAAATACTAGTACTGCTTAAGTCGACACTAGGGACCATCTTGACCTTGTTTTACGGTATTAATGATTCTTTTATTGTTGAAGACCCTCCTGCAACTTTGACCTAATGATTGATCATTAGTATTTTTTTAATGCATTGCCTTTTTGTGCGATTAGGTTTCGTGCACATTTACTCTATATTCCTTTATTTTCTGTAAAAGGGTCTGAACATGACTTAATGCAAGTTTAACCCATCAACGGAAATGCTCATATGGCAATACATTATTGCTTTTTTTTCAAATTATTTGATACCGGATAATTGGTGACCTTACTTTGATTTAAACCATGTCAGCTATCTAATTTTATCAACCAAAAGAAGTCAGTTGTGAATTCTTTGATATCAAATCCGATTCTCCATGCAGAAACGACCATTTTTTTCTGTGTCTTGTATATTCTTAAAAAATTTTTCGCAGAATATCTGGACATCAGTTTGCATGCAACATTGCAAAACCACACGTTTACAAATGAAAAATCAACACTCAGACTATTGTCATAAAGTAGGACAATAGTGAGCAAAAGACAAACCCGGGACACAGAAGTTCAAAAAATAGACCACCAACTCTGAAAACTAAAAGTAAAAAAGAAACATAGATCACGAAAAACATGCCGGGGCGACACCGAGAGTGAACATGGTGAAGAGAACTTGTTTCTTGTTAGACACTTTCCGTGAAAACAATTTGATATTAAGACAATCTTTTGTTTCATGTTTTTTTTTAAATTTCTAACATGAGGCATTTGCCTCATTTGCCTCAATATAGTTACGGCCCTGCTTGAACTCTCCAAACAAGTCACAATCATGATAATATTGGTTCGACTGAATATGAAACGAAAATTATATAAAGTATGGCGTTCACCCTGTTTAACCACAGGATATTCGATGCTCGTAATGTTTAGACGCATATTTCCATACTTAAATCCGAAGTAACAAAAATTTGCCTCTTCTCTAATTTCAATGAAACGACTGTCAATAGCTATTCATAGAATAATGCATACTTATTGTTGTGGACTTTTGTTTGAAATGTTGAAAACCTATTTTACATAATACTGAACACTTTTATTTTAATGCATAGGCCTTTTTAAAATCAAATATAAAAAAAATCATGTGAAATATTTTTCCGGATATTTGACCTGATTTGAGTCAAAATTTATTTATTAGCTTCACCGGAAGTTGTAATTAGTGCTTTCGAAACTGAAAATGCGAAATGAGCAAATTGAAACGCAGAGTTACAGTTGATAACCAGCAATCAACACAAGACGAAAGTGACAGACGAAAGCCAAGTGTTTTTGAAAGATTAGGGCCTGGTGCAGCCGGTGCCAGTCGAAAATACGACGAAAGTGTAAGCTGAAATCCTGGAAATTATGAAACACATTTATAAACAGAAATAATTTTATGATCACTCAATCTATAAATTATCTGTGCACATAGTTAGATCGTATATATTGTCCCAATTGAGCCAAAGACACATGATACAAGAGGCTGGCAATCATGCTTAATTGCATTATATTAATAGTTGGTCACCACAAGTCAGGGTTTCCCCTGGGTCAATTATTTTTTTCGCCACCTCTTTCGCCAAAACAAAATATTTTACGCCACTTTATTATTTTTTTCTCCAAGTAACATAACTATATTCATTGCATGTATTTTAAACAACTTTTCTAAATGAGGGGGCCACTTTACTTTTAATAATAAAGAAGATATAAGTCCTGGAATATAACAAAATTAATGGCCATGTTTTGATTATTTAATACCAGTATAGTTCGTACGGAAAGTTTCTTTAAAAGAAAAATACTGATGTGGCTTTTTGTACTAAGAAGTGGTTTTTACAACAAAAGAAAAGCTTTTATCACATGAAATTGATCCCTCATTTTATGTGGTCATAAAATTGAAGAGCTACTCTCATTCGAGGGGTTGTTCCCAACCTTTTGGATAGATTTCTTCATAACCACAGTTTTCTTTTCTTGACCATCGTAAATGAAAAAGTTGAGACGTAAAACTATGCTTGAAACACGTGTGTCACTCAAACGACTTTAAAGTAGTCTCCCTGATCAATTACCTATATTAAAGTCAAAGGATAATTAAAGTTTTAAATCGGAGATTTTTCTTGCTTTTGAACATTTTTCGTCACAACAACTGCTTTCTTTTATAAACTATCTTTAAACGGAAAGGAGACGTCAAAAGAGTTCTTCAAACACGTGCGTCGCAAAGTGGTAAATAAATTCTGTATGTGACATTTAGCGGAACCCATTTAACCATATCATTTTGTCAATCAATTCAATCAACACCTTTATTAATAAGTCCTTTGTTGTCGATAGCTATAAAATGCAATCAGCTGATTATTGATTTTCTGTCCAAATCTTAATGAGGTCTAGGTGAATTCCGAGTATTGTCTGATCGGGTAAAGTCCGAGAAATTCGAAAAAAGTAAATAAACAAGATGGAGGAAAATAAATCGTTTTTATATTTCTTTCGCCAAATTCTTTCGCAAATGACGAATTTTTATCGCCACAATTATTATTTTTTCGCAAATTGCGAAAATGTCGACCGCCAGCGGAAACCCTGCCACAAGTAAAACAAAAGTTCTACAAGTACAAATAATTGTATAGACAAATCACAGTATGCATATTAGGGCAAAATAATGACAGTTGTGTAACGTGTAAATGGGTGATCAATGGATCCGTATCTGAATAAATCAGGATTTCAAGTGTTCAACTCAATTTTCTCACCACAACAAGTTGTCCTACATGTATATAGATCTAAAACAATTAACACACTCTTAAATGAATTCACAAGGTCAAATATATACGCCACACAATGCCAATTTAATCAAAATGATGGGTGAAGTTCCTCATTCACAATGCATAAACACAATGTTTCATAGTCCGAGATTACTCTGATGTCCAACGGCTGTTTTGCCAGACAAGCTGGGGCCGTGGGATATCAGAGCTCGTCCCATATCAAAAAGTGGATATTTGCCCACCCAAAATAGATGCGCTGCTTCGTCGCTTCTGCTGCCGACTGACGGCCTTGAAATTATATAAATCGGGCATCAATCTGTTCATTTTTCATTTATCTCTTCATTTATGTAAGTTTCACTTACCTGCCAACCTTTATTTTCTCATTATTAGACAGTTTTCACAGTGACCCATCGATTTCAGCATTTTGACTTTCACTTTCAAATGGACGTCAAGTTACGAGAGAGTTCGTGGTCTCGAGATTCAAAATATGCAAATATTTATATTTTTTCTTCTCCATTATAGGAGATCGATGATTAACATTTAGTAGCCAACCATGATTTTTCACCTCCTTTACAGGTGATAGGTATGAAGCATTTAGTTCCAACCACGTTACAATCGGAAGCTCTCGGATATTTAGATAACTTGCATCGTAAATGAACGAGGTGTTACATTATGGTCATTTGCATAAATCATCACTGTTTTCTCGTGGTCACGTGATAATCTTTGAAAATGAAAGGCAAAATGCCGAAATCGATGGGTCACTGTGAAAACTGTCTAATGATGAGAAAATAAAGGTTGGTAGGTAGGTGAAACTTACATAAATGAAGAGATAAATGAAAAATGAACAGATTGATGCCCGATTTATATAATTCCAAGGCCGTCAGTCGGCAACAGAAGTGACGAAGCAGCGCATCTATTTTGGGTGGGCAAATATCCACTTTTTGATATGGGACGAGCTCTGACGTCCCACGGCCCCAGCTTGTCTGGCAAAACAGCCGTTGGACTTCAGAGTAATCTCAGACTAAATGTTTCATAACAGAATATATATACACAATGTCACTATGCAATCACTATGCAACATGTATCAGACCGATTTATTCACAATGTCACTAACAGATTATTATGCAACATGCATACAGCCCTTTATTACACCATGTCACCAACAGATTACTTTGCAACATGCATCAAGTAAGTATCACACAAAACGTATGAACACAAATCACATATATACAACTTCTATTTACAACGTCCACCAATATGTAGTATCACCTTGTTAGTCTGCAACTAACCACAATAACACAATGACACAATTACACTTGCACAATGTTTCAATTCACAAGGAATATATATATATAAAAACACAGCTGAACTCATACACTAACTATCCCTTTGAGTTCCCACACAATGAATATTCTCCAAACTTGTAAGGTTTAACACAGTGCACTTTCACTAATACACTTCCGCAATATTGCAGCTTGCAACACCAGCAAGTATACATCTTGTATTCTCACTAATACAAATCTATGAAGTATTCACACTTCCACATAGTACAACTTGCAACACCAGCAAATATACACCTTGTATTCTCATTAATACAATACCTACTTATATATATCAGATTCATTTTATACATTATATCACAATCACTATTGCAATATCTACATATAAATCCGAACACTATTTATATATCCTTTGGAATCACTTAATTCACTCTACTTACCAGTTGGAAAATAATCCCTGATGTTATCACTTCAACGGTCCACATATAACTGACCAAGTTTCTCTGTCTTGAGCTGGTTTATATACTACCATATGGAACGGTCCATTATACTTGAAGGGGTGAAAAAATAAGATTATACCAACTTTAGGGGTGTTTTAACAAATAGACGGTGCTCCAACTATGGAGAAACTTATAAACATATAGAAACACAATTAACAGGAAACGACAACTGGTATTTCACATCAGAATAAATGAAATATGACCGATTTTCGTTACACTACCCACGCCTCAAAAATCATGCGTCCTCGCATGACTCCTTAAATACATCTGACATGCTGATAAATCATCTATCATAGTGGTCATTTTTCATACCCAAACTCTACCATAGTGCAGGGCACTATTTCCATTGGACATATCTTCTGACCACACCGTCAGGCACCATTACATCCGACAGTAATGTCGGGCTACCCTTTTGTCCATCAGGTCTAAACTGATGACATCACAAGGCACCACCCGTAGATACAAAGTCTACCTATATGTCCAAATTCCAGTCAGCCATATCAAACATATTGAACTTTCTTCTAATGCACAAACACTTATTCACAGTATTTCTGATTAAAACTTTTTAAAACTTCCTACTTCAAAATATCCCTGTTTCCAACATTAACATCTTTCCTATTAGCGTCTGTAATTTTGAGCGTCACTGCCAAAGAATACATTTAAAAGGTCCCTAACAAATTTTGCCTCTGCAGCAGCCTCAAGGAGCCTACTCTTAACGAAATCTGCAGGAGGGGTCTTTTACATGCACAGGGCGTGACATGCTCCTGTACATGGGGCCTCTGATTTAACGTCCCAATCCGACGGACTCACATTTAACTATATGTACACTATATACACTACAAAACTGTCTATATACACATATGATACATCCAATTGTCTACTCTTCACAGTGATCCTTAACCCAAAAATACTCATGACTACTTTCTTCCAAACACTACAGTATCTCTAATTAGTTCAACACCATCTGTAATTCCTGAATCATTTTCCTTTTGCAAAGAATTAGAGGCTGAATGCATATAACTGTGTCTGAGGCAATATTCCAATTTTCCAATTTCACTTGTTAAAAGACCAATTTCCAAATCAAACAGATTTTCGGCCATTTCAATTTCAACTGACTTATTGTTCCTTCTTACTTATTTTTTTTACTATAATTTGACTACAAACAAAACACACAAATAACTGAAATAATACAACTAGTTCAATCACATACGAATTTACAGAAACCAACACATGAAATCCCACCGCTTGCCACCAAATTTGTAACGTGTAACCGGGTGATCAATGGATCTGTATGTGAATAAATCAGGATTTCAAGTGTTCAACTCAATTTTCTCACCACAACAAGTTGTCCTATCTAAAACAATTAACACACCCTTAAATGAATTCACAAGGTCAAATACATACGCCACACAATTTAATCAAAATGACGGGTGAAGTTCCTCATTCACAATGCATAAACACAATGTTTCATAACAGGATATATATACACAATGTCACTATGCAATCACTATGCAACATGTATCAGACCGATTTATTCACAATGTCACTAACAGATTGTTATGCAACATGTATACGGCCCTTTATTACACCATGTCACCAACAGATTACTTTGCAACATGCATCAAGTAAGTATCACACAAAACGTATGAACACAAAATCACATATATACAACTTCTATTTACAACGTCCACCAATATGTAGTATCACCTTGTTAGTCTGCAACTAACCACAATAACACAATGACACAATTACACTTGCACAATGTTTCAATTCACAAGGAATATATATATATATAAAAACACAGCTGAACTCACGCACTAACTATCCCTTTGAGTTCCCACACAATGAATATTCTCCAAACTGGTAAGGTTTAACACAGTGCACTTTCACTAATACACTTCTGCAATATTGCAACTTGCAACACCAGCAAGTATACATCTTGTATTCTCACCAATACAAATCTATGAAGTATTCACACTTCCACATAGTACAACTTGCAACACCAGCAAGTATACACCTTGTATTCTCATTAATACAATACCTACTTATATATATCAGATTCATTTTATACATTGTATCACAATCACTATTGCAATATCTACATATAAATCTGAACACTATTTATATATCCTTTGGAATCACTTAATTCACTCTACTTACCAGTTAGAAAATAATCCCTGATGTTATCACTTCAACGGTCCACATATAACTGACCAAGTTTCAACAAATGGAAGTTTTTAACGACCTTGACTGGCTATACACATATAGAAACACAATTAACAAGAAAAGACAACTGGTATTTCACATCAGAATAAATGAAATATGACCGATTTTCGTTACAGTTGCATGCAAGTAACAATTACCTTAAAAAATACAACATGGATGAAGTGCAGACCAATCCCAGAATTATTAATTTTAAGCCCCAGAGTTCACCATGGCCCAAAGGGCAAAGTGAGCCTTTCTTATCACTTGGCATCTGGTGCCTGTTGTCAGGCGTCTGTCATCCCGCGTCTGTTAACTTTTACAAAAATCTTCTCTGAAACTACTGGGCCAAATTTAACCAAAAATTTTTGCCACAATCACCATTGGGGTATCTAGTTTAAAAAATGTGCCCAGTGACCCGGCCAACCAACTAAGATGACCGCCATGGCTAAAAATAGAATATAGGGGTAAAATGTTTTGGCTTATATTTCTGAAACCAAAGCATTAAGAGCAAATCTGAAAGGGGGTAAAATTGTCTATCAAGTCAAGATCTATCTGCCCTGAAATTTTCAGATGAATCAGACAATTGGTTGTTGGGTTGCTGCCCCTGAAATGGTAATTTTAAGGAAATTTTGTTTTTTTTTGGTTATCCTGAATATTAATGTAGATAGCGATAAACTGTAAACAGCAATAATGTTAAGCAAAGTAAGATCTACAAATAAGTCAACAATACCAAAATGGTCAGTTGACCCCTTAAGGAGTTATTGCCCTTTATAGTCATTTTTTACCAATTTTTTAGTAAATTTTTGTAATCTTATCTTCTCCTGAAACTACTGGGCCAAATTTAACCAAACGTGGCCACAATCATCATTGGTGTATTTAGTTTAAAAAATGTGTCTGGTGACCCAGCCAACCAACCAAGATGGCTGCCATGGCTAAAAATATAATATAGGGGTAAAATGTAGATTTTGGCTTATAACTCTGAAACCAAAGCTTTTAGAGCAATTCTGACTGACAAGGGGTAACATTGTTGGAGAAGTGAAGATCTATCTGCCCTGGAATTTTCAGTTGAATTGGATAACTGGTTGTTGGGGTGCTGCCCCCCCTAATTGGTTAATTTTAAAGAAATTTTACTGTTTTTATATGACCGCAAAAATTGAAAATTTTTTGGTCGTATATTGGTATCACGCTGGCGTCGTCGTTGTTGTCCGAATACTTTTAGTTTTCGCACTCTAACTTTAGTAAAAGTGAATAGAAATCTATATTTTTAACACAAGATTTATGACCACAAAAGGAAGGTTAGGATTGATTTTGGGAGTTTTGGTCCCAACATTTTAGGAATTAGGGGCCAAAAAGGGCCCAAATAAGCATTTTCTTGGTTTTCGCACTATAACTTTAGTTTAAGTAAATATAAATCAATGATATTTTGACACAAAGTTTATGACCACAAAAGGAAGGTTGGGATTGATTTTGGGCGTTTTGGTTCCAACTGTTTAGGAATTAGGGACCAAAAAAGGGCCCAAATAAGCATTATTCTTGGATTTTGCACAATTAGTTTAAGTAAATAGAAATCATTGAAATTTAAACATGAGGTTGATCAATACAAAAGGAAGGTTGGGATTGATTTTGGGAGTTGAGGTCCCAACAGTTTAGAATTAGGGGCCAAAAAGGGACCCAAATAAGCATTATTCTTGGTTTTCGCACCATAACTTTAGTATAAGTAAATAGAAATCTATGAAATTTAAACACAAGGTTTATGACCATAAAAGGAAGGTTGGGTTTGATTTTGGGAGTTTTTTTCCCAAAAGTTTAGGAATAAGGGGCCCAAAGGGTCCAAAATTGAACTTTGTTTGATTTCATCAAAAATTGAATAATTGGGGTTCTTTGATATGCCGAATCTAACTGTGTATGTAGATTCTTAATTTTTGGTCCAGTTTTCTAATTGGTCTACATTAAGGTCCAAAGTCCAAAATTAAACTTAGTGTGATTTTAACAAAAAATGAATTCTTGGGGTTCTTTGATATGCTGAATCTAAAAATGTACTTAGATTTTCGATTATTAGCCCAGTTTTCAAGTTGGACCAAATCGGGGTCCAAAATTAAACTTTGTTTGATTTCATAAAAAATTGAATAATTGGGGTTCTTTGATATGCCAAATCTAAATGTGTATGTAGATTCTTAATTTTTGGTCCCGTTTTCAAATTGGTCTACACTAAGTCCAACGGGTTCAAAATTAAACTAAGTTTGATTTTAACAAAAAATGAATTCTTGGGCTTTTTTGATATGCTGAATCTAAACATGTACTTAGATTTTTTTTATTATGGGCCCCGTTTTCAAGTTGGTCCAAATCAGGATCCAAAATTATTATATTAAGTATTGAATTTTCAATTGCACAGTATTCAGCAATAGCAAGAAATCTTCAATTGCACAGTATTGTGCAAAAGCAAGAAATTTTCAATTGCACAGTATTGCACAATAGCAAGAAATCTTCAGTTGCACAGTATTGTGCAATAGCAAGTATTTTCAATTACATCGTATTGCACAATAGCAAGAAATATCTAATTGCACAATATTGTGCAATGGCAAGAAATTTTCAATTGGAGTTATCTTTCTTTGTCCAGAATAGTAGTTGAATCAACTTAAATCATTGTTTTATACATTATACAATGTATATTCACTTTCACTACCAACTGATAAATTTAAACAATCTTTACCATTCAGTGATAACAAGCACCTTTTGTTACATTTTAATATTTTATGATGTATTTAAATGAGTAGTTATTGTTGCAAACTCCATTAGTAATTTGAATTGAGATCAGTTTTGGAATAAGGGAAAGGGGGATGTGAAAAAAAAAATTGGGGGGGGAGGGGGGGTTCAATTTTTCTCATTTCAGATTTCATAAATAAAAAGAAAATTTCTTCATACATTTTTTTGAGAGGATTAATATTGAAATATTCAACAGCATAGTGAATTGCTCAAAGGCAAAAAAAAATTTTTTAAGTTCATTAGACCACATTTATTCTGTGTCCGAAACCTATGCTGTGTCAACTATTTAATTTTGAATTTAGATAAGTTTGAAGAAGAAATCTTTAATTGATTTGTAAGATCTTGACATTTTTTTGTGTAAAAAACCCATATAATGTCAAAAATTTGATCACAATCCAAATTCAGAGCTGAATCAAGCTTGAATGTTTTGTCCATACTTGCCCCAACTGTTTAGGGTTCAACCTCTGCGGTCGTATAAAGCTGCGCCCTGCGGAGCACCTGGTTGGTTATTATCTTGAATACTATTACAGATAGAGAGAAACTGTAAACAGCAATAATGTTTAGCAAAGTAAGATTTCTTAAGGAGTTATTGCCCTTTATAGTCAATTTTTATCAATTTCATTAATTTGGTATTTTTGGAAATTTTTACAAAATATTTTCCTCTGTAACTTAAGGGCCAAGTTTATTATGGATAGAGAAAGTTGTAAGTAGCAAGAATGTTCAGTAAAGTAAGATCTACAAACACATTACCATCACCAAAACACAATTGTGTCATGACTCCATCTGTGTCCTTTGTTTAATATGCACACAGACCAAGGTGAGCGACACAGGCTCTAAAGAGCCTCTAGTTTGTGTAACCGGAAAGCATTATTCTTCTTACAAGATCATCTTTGTCTCAACTGGGACCCCTGTGCTACAAGGCAGCACATTAACTGACTGAGATAAAGAAGTTCACATTAACTAACTGAGCTAAAGAAGAACTTCTTTATCTCAACTGCTTAAGGCTGACTAAATATCTACTACATCTTTTAAGGGAAGCAATCCTGTCCCACTTCCCCCACCTCAAGAGTCATCATACATTTACATGTACCATTAGCACTCTCACAACACAAACCCTAGCTAGAATTCCTCTCTAACGACCATGGGTTTTTCAGTTGGGCACCAATGTAACCACAGAGCATGATTCTTCTTACAAAATCATCTTTGTCTCCATCAGGACTGGAACCTGGGACCCTGTGCTACAAGGCAACGCATTAACCGATTGAGCTAAAGAAGTACTCCCTTAGCTCAACCGCTTACAGCTAAGTATAACCACATGGTCTAAAGGAAGCAATCCTGTCACAACTTGAACTATATACAATGTATTCTAGATATAATATGAAACAGGTGGTAACATTGAAAGAGGACATTTGAATCAATCATAAAATATTGATTTGCAAAATATAAAACCTTACATAAAATTTACTTGGGCACTCAATTATTTTTACATCTTACCAATACTTTTACATTGACAGCAATGTACAGGGTTCCACAAAACCGTATTATAAAGGGCCCATGAGGAACAAAGTAGTTTTTTATGATATTTATAATTGTCAAGCTTCTTTGAATGTATGTTGTCTTAAACCATTATAATTCTTTTACAGATATGCAGAAACTTTTTAGCTGGAAAATGTTACTATGGAATGAAATGCAAATTTAAACATGTAAAGAGAAGGCAAGAAAGGTAACTAAAGTAGATTCCATACTTGTACAAAGTAATATATTAGATTTGTGGCTAAAAATTAGTTACCAAATTAATTTTATATAAAAAGATGTTAAAAGATACACAAAAATAGCATATATGATATATATTTATTCAAATATATATGTGTTATGACAAATATATGAGATTACTTGAAAGGATGAACTGTCTTTAACAATGGTTACACTTTGTGTCATTCTAAATGCCAAATTAATGTTTCTTTTATGAATTCTTTTGGCTAATTTAGATATTTGTATATTCTGTGAGCACAAAAGAAAGCCAAATGTGATACAGTTTTTTCTTTTATATGCATCCATTTTTTTGTTCCCCAGGTCTTGTAGAAAAAATAAAATTTGCTTTTATAATTGTGTTGAATTAAACTTAGCTGGTAGATCATATTCAGTGACCCATCAAGTAATTTATAGAATTTGAAATTGAAAAGGTTTTTCAAGAAGAAAGTTTTATAGATGTCACTGTTTATTTACAATATTGATTTTTCAAAGATTTTTGAATTCTGAGAAAAAAAGGAGCAGTATTTTTGTTTGACTATAGGAGTAATTAACCACATGTATTTCATCTTTGATTTGAAGGACTTTCAAAAGATTGTTTATTTAATTTCATGCAAAAAGGCAACAAACGTTAACAGAAGGAGATCACATCCTCAATTTTTTTTATTATAGTATTAGGATAAGGGTCTGTTACTCATTAACTTTACATAAAAGTCCGTGCTTTTATTCAGTTTGTGAGTTAATCGCCATGGTTTACTCATCAATAACCTCTAGAAAAAATGTGTTTAATCCTTTTAATTCTTAAGCCAAATATTTGCGATTTTTAATCAACATTTTTTGTTGTAAAACCTACTATAACTACATGTACCGTCAAATGCACAGGTCATAACTAAGGAGTTGGCCGCTATATTTATTTTTTAAAATCCACAAATGTTCTATAAATGCAACAGAATCTGAAATTAAATAGCACCTACCTCAAACATTTTATTTTAATGTGATATTGTTCAAATTTGAAGTGTACAAGTAACAAAATAATCTTTCCCTTGAAAATTTTCATTCGTATGACGTCATCTTTTGCCATGACGTAAATATGCATGCAAATCATTCATGAAATTTGGCAAAACTTTATATAAATTTAGATTTGATACATTTTCAAAGCTTTTAAAATGCATTTTTTCTTTTTTTATTTCTTTTTTTTTATTTTTAATTATGCATTAGAATAGAAACAATTGTAATGATATGTTTTTAAATCTCAATTTTCTGAAATCCCGGGATCCCTGCAAGTGTATGTAACACGCAGGAATAGATTACGAAAGTAGTTTCGGAAACATGGTTTATCGAAGTGTAAACCAAGAGAAAAATTCTTATTGACCAATCGAATTCACATATTTATAGATATGCAAATCATATAAGAATTATTCACATGCAATGTAACTCAAACACTGTTGAATTGTTCATATTTGTTCAAAATACAAACTTATTTAAAAACTTATATACTGTATTACACATATTGGCAATAAGAAGTTGACACATGCTACATACTCATTTCAACTTGATAAAAAATACCCAATGTCATGTTCCTTAACCATGTTAACCTATAAACTAATCAGAAAGTTTGGATTATATGCTACAAATAGGTTTTTAATTTAATCTATGTAAATTTCAGGGATGAAGATTCTAGTTCTGACGAATTTAGTAAAATAGCCAGAAAAAGTCGACGTGATTCAGAGAGGAGTGAAGGAGAGGAAGAAATGAAAGGCAGCAAGAGTAAGCAGGATCCAGATTCAAGAATTCACTCAACTGTTGTTGTCAAAAAGTCACAGGAAAAAAGCAAACACTGTGACAGCTCAGCTGCTAGCTGGAAACATGGGGGTACCTGTTAGACCAAAGAAAACTTTCAGTGTTTGAGCATTTATTTATATCATTATAAAATAATATAAATATTCCTGTTTGATATTTACACTTAAAGCTTTTTCCATTCTAAAACATGAGGTTATTTCCCCTCCCTTAGAGCCATTTCTGTTTGTGCAGTTCAGAAATAAACTGTATTGGGATGAATGGCATAATGGCTTGCTATAAATTATAAAATATTATCAACTGAAAAGGAACTCCATGTTGTAGATTAAAGGGTAATAGGTTTTACATTTTTGTGTCCTTTTTGTGGAGGGGGCTATTCTGCTTCATTTTCCATCTGCTTCCCACCTTTTTTTGCTTTATTTCCGACTTGAGATCTTTTTACCTTTAAACTATGTAAATATTACCTAGGCTACTCTTTAAAAAACAAGCATCATCATGATACACAGCTCGTGTAGTTGAATTCCTTATTCATCATATTAATTTATTATCATTCTCTTTTATGCAATGAAAATTTATGTAGTTCCTAGTGATCATCAGAATAGTGAACTGTGAACAGAAAGATATCAGAGCTAGGAAAATAGCTTTCATATTGAACTATATTAAGATAGTACAAACAATTTTTTATAAGAGCCTAAGACAAAAGCTGGAAAAAAATGAAAAATTAATGAGATCAATCATGATTAATTTCTTTTTTAAATGAATATGTTAGAAATTAATGGACTTAGTTTAACATTTTGAAATGTATGTTTTTGTAAAAATATACCTCTGATAGCATATTAGTTATATTTGTAAGTTTGATATAAAGCTTTATCCTAATTTAGTAAACAGTGACAAAAATGCTTAAAAAGTCATGTTCTACTGTATATCCATCAACACTGTTGGACAATTCCATACTGAGCTATTGACCTTTTGAGTTATTACTAAGAATTTCTATATTAATACTTTAACAGTTAATAAGTTTTACACTTTAAAAAGCTCATTTACAAATTCTGTGATTTAGTTTATGTGTACATACAGTTAATTATTGTTTTATAAGTATTGATATGCTGATCAAGTAAACCATTTCTATTTTATTTTAGAACTTGATTTTAAGAAGGAGCTGGAGCTTGAAAAGAAAAGACAGCAAATAGAAAGAGAGCTACAACAGCTAGGGGGACTGGAAGAAAGAGAAAACATTACTATAGAGAAAAAGGTAACGACCAAAATTACTATTGACTAGTGGGACTCGAAGAAAGAGAAAACATTACAATAGAGAAAAAGGTAACGACCAAAAGTACTATTGACTAGGGGGACTCGAAGAAAGAGAAAACATTACTATAGAGAAAAAGGTAAAAATCATAAGTACTATTGACTAGGGGGACTGGAAGAGAGAGAAAACATTACTATAGAGAAAAAGGTAACGACCAAAAGTACTATTGACTAGGGGGACTGGAAGAAAGAGAAAACATTACTATAGAGAAAAAGGTAAAGACCAAAAGTACTATTGACTAGGGGGACTGGAAGAGAGAGAAAACATAACTATAGAGAAAAAGGTAACAACTAAAATTACTATTGACTAGGGGGACTCGAAGAAAGAGAAAACATTACAATAGAGAAAAAGGTAACGACCAAAAGTACTATTGACTAGGGGGATTGAAGAAAGAGAAAACATTACTAGGCCTAAAATAAAATATTGTTTGTTTCCCCAATCCCGACCGACCCTGCAAAAATGGTGCTACTCATAAAATTTTATTGTCAAAACTAAGTCAAATATTATTTTATTCATTTCTGATTTTCAGGCTTGCTGGATCGTCCGATAATGTTCAAGCTTTTTGGAAAAATAAAATTATTTCCCTACCTACCTACCCACTCCTGGCTAGGCAGGGTCGGGATTGGGGAAACAAACAATATATTAATCTAGGCCCTATAGAGAAAAAAAAAGGTAACAACCAAAAGTACTATTGACTAGGGGGACTCGAAGAAAGAGAAAACATTACAATAGAGAAAAAAGGTAACAACTAAAATTACTATTGACTAGGGGGACTCGAAGAAAGAGAAAACATTACTATAGAGAAAAAAGGTAACGACCAAAAGTACTATTGACTAGGGGGACTGGAAGAGAGAGAAAACATAACTATAGAGAAAAAGGTAACAACTAAAATTACTATTGACTAGGGGGACTCGAAGAAAGAGAAAACATTACTATAGAGAAAAAGGTAACGACCAAAAGTACTATTGACTAGGGGGACTGGAAGAGAGAGAAAACATAACTATAGAGAAAAAGGTAACAACTAAAATTACTATTGACTAGGGGGACTCGAAGAAAGAGAAAACATTACTATAGAGAAAAAGGTAACGACTAAAATTACTATTGACTAGGGGGACTCGAAGAAAGAGAAAACATTACTATAGAGAAAAAGGTAACGACCAAAAGTACTATTGACTAGGGGGACTCGAAGAAAGAGAAAACATTACTATAGAGAAAAAGGTAACGACCAAAAGTACTATTGACTAGGGGGACTCGAAGAAAGAGAAAACATAACTATAGAGAAAAAGGTAACAACTAAAATTACTATTGACTAGGGGGACTCGAAGAAAGAGAAAACATTACTATAGAGAAAAAGGTAACGACCAAAAGTACTATTGACTAGGGGGACTGGAAGAGAGAGAAAACATAACTATAGAGAAAAAGGTAACAACTAAAATTACTATTGACTAGGGGGACTCGAGGAGAGAGAAAACATTACTATAGAGAAAAAGGTAACAACCAAAAGTATTATTGACTAGGGGGACTGGAAGAGAGAGAAAACATAACTATAGAGAAAAAGGTAACAACTAAAATTACTATTGACTAGGGGGACTCGAAGAAAGAGAAAACATTACAATAGAGAAAAAGGTAAAGACCAAAAGTACTATTGACTAGGGGGATTAAAGAGAGGGAAAACATTACTATAGAGAAAAAGGTAACGACCAAAAGTACTATTGACTAGGGGGACTCGAAGAAAGAGAAAACATTACTATAGAGAAAAAAGGTAACAACCAAAAGTACTATTGACTAGGGGGACTCGAGGAGAGAGAAAACATTACTATAGAGAAAAAGGTAACGACCAAAAGTACTATTGACTAGGGGGACTGGAAGAAAGAGAAAACATTACTATAGAGAAAAAGGTAAAGACCAAAAGTACTATTGACTAGGGGGACTGGAAGAGAGAGAAAACATAACTATAGAGAAAAAGGTAACAACTAAAATTACTATTGACTAGGGGGACTCGAAGAAAGAGAAAACATTACTATAGAGAAAAAGGTAACGACCAAAAGTACTATTGACTAGGGGGACTCGAAGAAAGAGAAAACATTACTATAGAGAAAAAGGTAACGACCAAAAATACTATTGACTAGGGGGGCTCGAGGAGAGAGAAAACATTACTATAGAGAAAAAGGTAACAACCAAAAGTATTATTGACTAGGGGGACTCGAAGAAAGAGAAAACATTACTATAGAGAAAAGGTAACAACCAAAAATACTATTGACTAGGGGGACTCGAGGAGAGAGAAAACATTACTATAGAGAAAAAGGTAACGACCAAAAGTACTATTCAACATTTCATTGTTGAGTTAATATTTGATTGTGAAAATAAAGAGATATGTTAAGATTGCCATTGACAACTATCCTTAAAGACCAAATGCCAAAGATGTAAACAATTATATGTCACTATAGGGCCATCAACAATGAGCAAAACTCATAAGCATATTTGTCAACACACATATTCTATGATGAAGACTTTCTCATTTTCCTTTACTTTTGAAACTGTTTCTTCAAGGGAGGTCATAAAAATCTCTTTTTTTGACAAGAAATAAATCATTATATTTTTCATCCCCTTTTATCATTTTAGTTTTCTTTACCAGGAACTGTATAAACATGGATTTTGCATGATTGTATATATTTTCTTTAATTCCAATTTATAAATATTATATTCTTTGTAGGTTTCAATTTCATTTGTGCCATCTTATAATGATGGTAAATGATCTTGTTTCATGCCAATGAACTAATGATATAGTCCCTTAAAATGGTTAATAATTATTAGTGTTTAATATTTTTAGTTGAGCAGTTCTGATGACAGTAGTGATGAACGTCCCCAGACAAAGAAAAAGAAGTCCCCTAGGTATTAAACACAATTTAATGATTTTAAGGATGTCAAACTGTAAAGACAATTTAAAAAAAGGGGGAAAACAATGCTTTATTGGCTCAACTGGAGTATGCAAATAAGTTGTTCCATGTACAATTACAACTTAAATTTTCATATATCAAGTGCAATTTAAATATTCATACGTCAATTTCAAATATATAGTAACAGTGAATTCCGAAATAAAACACATTTGTTTGTAGATATCAAGAGGAAACCAACACCTAGATAGATCGACAAAATACCATATTACAACAGACCTCAACCTGTTATCCATTACTGGGTTACATTTTACAATGCTAGTTCGTAGTAGAACTCCATATGAAGTTAATTTTTTTTTCATTACTGTGATAAATTTTTCAACATTTCTGAATATTGAACGATTCGCAAGATTTTTTGTGTGTGATGAAAACACAAACAGATCTCTATAATAAAATTTTTATATATATTCTGATTTTAGTAAAAAGAAGGACAAGAAGAAACACAAGGTGAAATCACCAACTAAGGTGAAGCAAGTTACACCAAGTCCTGAGAAAAAAGTAAAAAAGTAAGTAATTGTGAAATCACCAAGTCCTGAGAAAAAGGTAAATAAGTAGAAAGGTGAAATCACGAAGTAAGATGAAACAAGTTATGCCAAGTCTTGAGAAAAAAAGTAAAAAAAGTAAGTAATGGTGAAATCCCCAGGTAAGGTGAAGCAATTTATACCAAGTATTGAGAGAAAAGTAAAAAGATAAGTAATGGTGAAATCACCAAGTTAGGTGATGCAAGTAACACAAAAATCTGAGAAAAAAGTCAAAAAGTAAGTATTGATAAGTAAATTAAAAACCAAAAGATTGAAATGAAAATGTTGTGTTCCTTCTGTCATCTGTGATGCAAACCAGAGGGAGAATATAACAAGGGGCAATCACCATAAGTCAAAGAAACACAAAAAACTCAAAGGGAAAAAGATAAATATGAAATTATAAACATGTTTGCAAAAAGCTTCACAAAATACTACCATGAACACAATCAAAAACAAGGGAGACCTCAATTGCTTACGAAAGGTAAACAGTACTTGCTTCACTATTGGCACCTGTTGTCCATTGCAAGTACTTTGATCAATCGCATTAAGTGGTGATGTAGTAAAAGACAAAATTGTGTGTAGCTACCTCAATGTAGTTAGTACAAATTTACTCCATATACAATTGTTTATAATCATAAGTTGAAGTTTCCTAATATGTTTGATTTTTCTGTAAATCAAAGATCCTTATCTAGCATATGTAATTATATGTACCATTATTTTATATTTATCACTGCTAGTAACTTCATGGATCAATCTCATAACCAAAGAAGCAATTAATTTAATTTACACAATTTAAGGTTCGTGTTAAATTAATGATATTTTAAAATTAATTTTCAAGGTTTGAACAAGAAATTGAAAAAGAAGTAGCACAGAAGAAGAAACACAAAAAGAAAAAGGCACTTGAAAAGAAAATGGCTGAGATGTCAGAGGAAGAGTTTAAACCTAAGAAATCTAAACAGAAAGGCATGAAATCAAAAGCTGCTGAGCAGAAACCACGTTTGAGTTTTCAATCAGAAGAGGAAGAAGATACAATTATAGTTAAAAAAAGACAAAGAACACCTAGTGAGTCACCTTCAAGGTCACATTCTAGATCGAGGTCATGGTCACAAGAAATGTCACGACAACATTCTCCTGATGAAAGATATGAAAGGTCACAATCCCCTGTACAGAGAAAATCTAAAAAAGGAATCAAAGCCATTGATAATTTGAGACCTAGTCTTTCCCCTGAATCTCATCCTCAAGAACATAGAGGGAGATCTTCGTCTTTTGAAAGTCCTGAAGGACATATGGGAAGGAAGAAGGGAAAGAGAGAAACAAAGAAAGGCAAACATAAACATGAACCACAGTATCAATCTGGATCTGATGAGTCAGATTACAGTAGGGAGAGAGTGAAAGGTGACAAGGGTAAAAAACATAAAAAAGGGCGGGAATGGAGCCCTGAGAGTCGGGACACACTCTCAAGAGACCAAAGAAAATCATCACCTGGTGATTACAGTGACTACAAGTCTAAGAAAGAACGTGACAAACACAGCCCTGGCTTTAGGGATCGTAGGAGATCTGCATCACCTGTAAGTCGCCACAGTCATGTGGAATCCAGACGTGACATGTCTCCTGGTTCCCAAAGGTCTGGTTCCATGTATCACAGAGAAAGAAGGATATCACCTCCTCCAGATAGACGTGAAATTGAGGAAAAGTATGATAGAAGAGACAGAGTAAAAGATGATCCAAGACGTGCTGGACGATTTACTTCACCTGATGATAGAAGATACAGAAATGCTGATAGACCTGATTTAGATCGTGGAGCAGACAGGTGAGTCATAGCAATGATGATAGACCTGATTTAGATCGGGGAGCAGACAGGTGAGTCATAGCAATTTTTATAGACTTGGTTATGATCTTGAATCAGAAAGGTGAATCTTCAAGATCGACCTGATTTAGATTGTAAATCAGACAGGTGAGTCATTGGGATAGACCTATATAGATCATGCATATGGTACCTTTGACAAGAGATCCTTCATCACAACTTACATACATGACATAAACTGAAAACTTCTACTTTTTATATTCATGATATTTGGTACATGGGATATAGGAGCTTGCTCATTAAAGATACTCTTTATATTGGGGACAATAGATATTGAAGCTTAATCACTAAAGATGCTCTGTATATTCGGGACATGGGATATGGGAGCTTACTGAATAAAGATACTCTTTATTTTGAGGACGTGGGATATTGGGGCATTGGATAATGGAGCTTGCTCACTAAAGATTCTCTTTATATTGAGGTTGTGGGATATTGGAGCGTGCTCAATAAAGATACTGTCTATATTGGAGATGTGGGTAATGGAAGCTTACTCACTAAATGGGATGTGGGATATGGGAGCTAGCTCACTAAAGTTACTCTTTATATTGGGGACATGAAGTATGGGAGCTTACTCACTAAATGGGATGTGGGATATGGGAGCTATCTCACTAAAAATACTCTTTATAATGGGGTACCATCCTACAGGGGTATGGTAGCTTGTTCACTAAAGATACTCTTTATATTGGGGACGTGGGATATAAGAGCTTGCTCTCTAAAGGTACTCTTTATACTGGGGACGTTAGGTATGGGATCTTGCGCACTTAGGATACTCTTTATATTGAGGACATAGGATATGGGCGCTTGCTCACTAAAGATTCTTTTATTTAGATAATTTTCTAATATTTATTGTGTAGATTTGAAGACAGAAGAGAAGTACATGATGACAGATTTCCACCAAGAGTAGAACCACCAAGAACTAGGTATGATGATAGGTATTTTGAACAGAGAGGTAGACCTGAGAGTTTTGACAGAGACAGGGATCGTTTTGAGAGGGACAGATATAATCCGAGGATAGATTCTAGAGGGCCTCCACCAAGGGCAGATCATAGAGATCGAGGGGATCCAAGGATAGATCCCAGAGCAGAACCCAGATATCCTGAGGGTATGTTAATAGAATAGTTAATATAAAGTAAAATCACAACATTGCTTCATTATACACATTTATGAAATCATGCAGAAGAGTTTAATCATTATTTAAACATAGTATTCCATTCCGATGCTGTACATTTTTGTCTGAAACAAATGACCTTTGAAGACTCCTTTAGAAATAAGTCTATTGTTGATTTATATCAGTGATTTTGCTAGCGCTTGTCATTTTCCTCATTAAGGTGGTACCTAACACTACAGGGAGATAAAATCAGCTGAACGTTTTAATAACGTTGTTTTGTTTAGGGAATATTAAGCTTCTCGATGTTTGTCAACCTGCCATATAACCAGTGTTATTTTTCTGATAAAACGATTGGTTAAAATTTTTTGAAACTTTTATATTTTTGTCAAAGGGTCAAGGTAAATACTTTGTCAAAATTTTATGAAAATTAAACGAGCCAAATTAATCTAAGTTAAGGTGTTGGGTACCACCTTAATTAACGGAAAGGTTTTCAAAATGATGAAAGTATTTCAAATCAATTTTCTTATTTGGAAAGTGTAAAAATATTTTCTGAGACCTTCAGAATCCTAGCTTAAACCCTGTCTATATGTGTGGAACTCTATATTCACTTTTAGTATTAAGTTTTTGGGTTACTGTCTCATTGACATATAATTCCATTTATTTTTAAGAACAAAGTTTACTAAGGGCATACATACGATACAGTTTGATCCTGTATTTACAGTTTGCTGAAAATTTCTATATAGGCTATTTTTTGCCTGATTAAATCAAATATGTAATAAAAAATATACCTTCATGTGCTACTTTTTGAGTTGAATTAGGTCGAAATTTTGTATATTTGCTCAAAATTCGGATTTATGGCAGTATTTTCCCTCTCGAAAAAAAGCCATAACTTTTTTGTTTTAAAAGATAAACAAAAATTGTTTTTTGTTAAATAATTTGTAATTTCTGTATTTTATAAGTATCCTAACAATTTATGCCTTTTTTTATTCAGAAATAACTCATATTTATCAAATGGTCATGAATTGAGAAAAAGAACGTATTTTTTTGCTGTATATTTATCAACATCAGAACAATTGCACTATTTACAGTTTTATAAAATTTGGTTCACATAATCTCATTGCAAAATGAAACAAAATGTCATTTTAAAAAATAGGGGTCCATGCACTCGTTTTCAAATTAAATCTGTTTGAGTGATAAAAATCAGTCGAAAAATGCATCTTTTCCCGATATGTCACAGTTTGACGTCACGAAAATAACACTTTACATTAGCAATGTCATTACCTCCCCTGTAACTGTATCGTATGCCCTTAAGTGAAGCTGATGAGCCAAAAAGTGATGAATTTCTCTGAGAAGAAATTTAAAGGTCCCAGTTATAATTACACAGAGACTAATAGCTATTGTATTTATTATAATTACACAAAGACTAATAGCTATTGTATTTATTCAATGGGACAATAGAACTGACAAAAGTTTAACTAGATTGAACAATAAGAGATAAATCTGTTGAAAATGTTCATTTGGTTTGCAATGATAGATGTTAGTTTTTCATGAAAATTATGTACACTTTCAAGTCTGACACACAGAAGTATAAGGAAACTCTTAGGCTTAACTTTGTCATATGATTTAAATATCAAGTTAAAAGTAAAGAAATAAATGTTTTAAGTTTTTACTGTAGCTGCTGTATATGATGACCTAGTTCCCCCACCTCCTGAGTACAGAGACCCTGCCTGGGACAGTTGGAATGCTCCAGGTTGGTATCAAACGTCAAGGCAAAAATATGTGTGTGTTTAGGATTTCTTAGTAAAGAACAATAGAGTTGTTTTTTCAGACAGATGTAAAAAAGAGTTAAAAAAAAAAAGATTTTCCACAGAATTTGTTTGTTGTTTTTACTTTGCCATTTGAAATCCCTAAACACACATTTATGAATAATGTTTTATTTCTGTCACAATTAATCAGATAACTCATAAAAAAAGGACAACTATTACTTAAATTATATATATGTGTTGTATATCTATTAGAGATTCACATCTTTCTCTGACATTTATATGAAGTCCTTGTCAATTTGATGTTTTTACACAAAGTGCTTTTTTTCTCATTTGAATGATAATGAAAACTATTTGTCATAAAAGTATTTGGAATTTTTCTAATGAAAATTATTTGTCATAAAATTATTTTAGGATTTGGATTGGATTGGAAAATATTGATGTATTTTCATGTATATATAATCAATTAAAAGACAAAATATATTGGTATAATTATAAATACAAATAAAACCTGAAAGAAAATTAAATTACAGGAAATTAAGTACATTGTATGTAAAAAAACCTTTAAGATATCACCTGCTGCAAACTGAATTCAAATGAATGTTTCTGTTTCAGGTCATCCTCCTCCTCCTCCGGCAGAACCTTATAATAGAGGAGGTTACAACAAAGGGGATCGATATAGAGCTGGACACAGAGGTTTGTTTATAGCTAATGTGAAAATATGAAAAGATGGTATGATTCCTAATACACCTTATTGCTAATTGGAAATCTGTTCCAGTTGACCTGAGAATTTGTACTGGTTGGCCCGAGAATCTGTCCCGCTTGAATTATTGACGTCATACAATAATCCCTTTTTTTTCTATTGTGGCGTCAAAATTTTACAGGAACTTTTATAATGTCCAGTAATGGCGGAAAGTAGCAATAAGGTGTATAAGACAACTCTCCACCAGAGAGCAAATGACATACAAAGTTAATAACTAAAGGTTAATGTACAGTTAACAAAGAGTAAAACTTACACTGCAAGGCAAGCTATTTATGGCCTTTAAAATGACATATGTAAAACAATTCAAACACGGAAAGGAACAGCCTGATCAATATAGAAACCTATAAACAAAAACAAGTATGAAATACATCAACAATCAACAACCACTTAATTGCCACCCTTGACATACAGAAGGTGGCAGTATTAAACATGTTAACCAGGTTGACAACCATCTACTAAGATAAAAAAAACAAATGTATTCTAATTGTTTTGACATTTGATTGTGTACATAAATTAAATTGATTTTTCGCGATTGAAGTAATACTACACTCAGACTTATTTTTAAGAGATTTTGATATTCATTTAAACAATATTGTAGAGTTGTAGAATGGTTCACTTCTTTTCTTTGCTTTTTCTGTCCCATTTATGGGCATTATGTTTTTTAGTGTGTGCGTCCATTCATCAGTCAGAGCATTGTTCTTCCGTCTATCTGTCCCGCTTAAGGTTAAAGTTTTTGGTCAAGGTCATTTTGATGAAGTTGAAGTCCTATCAACTTGGAACTTAGTACACATGTTCTTTATGATATGATCTTTTTAATTTTAATGCCGAATAAGAGTTCTGACCCCAATTTCATAGTCAACTGAACATAAAAAAATTATGGTGCAATTGGGGCATCCATGTACTATGGACACATTCTTGTTATCTTAATATGGGGACGAAGTCCCCTATTACAGTAGAAAATTCAATTAAAAAAAAAAAAAAAATCGGAAAAATTTTCCGAATTTTTCATTGTACTAATGAACTCAAAATCGTTCAATTTCTTTTTATGCCCCACATAGGGGCATTATGTTTTCTGGTCTGTGCGTCCGTTCGTCCGTTCGTTCGTCCGTTCGTTCGTCCGTTCGTTCGTCCGTTCGTTCGTCCGTCTGTCCCGCTTCAGGTTAAAGTTTTTGGTCGAGGTAGTTTTTGATGAAGTTGAAGTCCAATCGACTTCAAACTTGGTACACATGTTCCCTATGATATGATCTTTCTAATTTTAAAGCCAAATTAAACTTTTGACCCCAATTTCACGGTCCACTGAACATAGAAAATGAAAGTGCATGTTTCAGGTTAAAGTTTTTCAGGTTAAAGTTTTTGGTCAAGGTAGTTTTTGATGAAGTTGAAGTCCAATCGACTTCAAACTTGATACACATGTTCCCTATGATATGATCTTTCTAATTTTAAAGCCAAATTAAACTTTTGACCCCAATTTCACGGTCCACTGAACATAGAAAATGAAAGTGCATGTTTCAGGTTAAAGTTTTTCAGGTTAAAGTTTTTGGTCAAGGTAGTTTTTGATGAAGTTGAAGTCCAATCAACTTGAAACTTAGTACACATGTTCCTTATGATATGATCTTTCTAATTTTAAAGCCAAATTAAACTTTTGACCCCAATTTCACGGTCCACTGAACATAGAAAATGAAAGTGCATGTTTCAGGTTAAAGTTTTTCAGGTTAAAGTTTTTGGTCAAGGTAGTTTTTGATGAAGTTGAAGTCCAATCAACTTGAAACTTAGTACACATGTTCCTTATGATATGATCTTTCTAATTTTAAAGCCAAATTAAACTTTTGACCCCAATTTCACAGTCCACTGAACATAGAAAATGAAAGTGCATGTTTCAGGTTAAAGTTTTTGGTCAAGGTAGTTTTTGATGAAGTTGAAGTCCAATCAACTTGAAACTTAGTACACATGTTCCCTATGATATTATCTTTCTAATTTTAATGCCTAATTATATTTTTTATCCAATTTCATGCTCCATTGAACATGGAAAATGATAGTGTGAGTGGGGCATCCGTGTACTTTGGACACATTCTTGTTTGTCAAGTTTTTTAATTTCCGGATCTGCGCAGAACACATAACTCTACTTACTTCTTCCGGTCTTGTTGTCGTGAGACTTTGATCAGTCTAGAAAAATATAGGAACTCAAGGAACACAATACCAATATTTCATTTTAAATCATTCTTTGTCTTTGGTATGAATAAACGTTAGGCCTACCTGATGCATTGCGTTTCTTTGTTTACATTGAACATGACGTCATAACTTAAATAACGTCACAAGTAAAATCCCTAACAACAGAACCAAAATCGGAAATGTTATGGTATTTCCGTATCTTTTTTTTAACAAATATTTAAATTACAAAAAAAATAATTTAAACAAACTTCGTCCCCATTCACAGGAAATGCCTGCCTCATATTAAATTCAAATGTTCTATCTATGTTTATTATGCTAAATGATTGCAATACTTTCCAAAGTTTATACTGAATGATCAATGGTTCATATAATATTTGTTTTGTAGCTGGAAGATTTGATGCGCCACCACCATTACCTCCCCCAGAGAGAGCTAGTAGACGGGGGGAGTGGGAAAGAGGGGGAGAAGAATTTTATGTGCCTGATAGACCCGACTGGGGAGACAGACGTGAGGGCCACAGAGACTTCTCACGAGAGGTTGACAGAAGGAACGACAGACCTGATGATAGAAGTGTTGATAGGTAGCCGTCACATATTTTACTTCCTTGTTAGACAATGCTTTGGCTTGATTCTTTATTTAACCATCAGTTTCTACTAATAGCCATGTTATTTTCAACTTTATAGAATCTTACTTTTTATTTAAATTCATTAACTGAAAAATCTTATTTAAGTTAGTGTTTGCAAAAATGAATGACAACTGTATTCAGAAAATTTGACATTCTATCATATTTTTAACTTGTTATGATTAGTGATAACAATTCTTCTGCCTAAAAGATATTATGTAAGGTTTTATTGACATAGTTCTGTTTTGCATTCTGTGTTTGATAAATCTTTCTCTGTTCACTTTCTAAGAATGGTATAAAAAAGCCACCTTCAAACAAATAGTTCACAGATATGTTCATCAATATGTTTGAATATATACAATTCAATTATCAGACAAATTTTATATTCTTTTAAGGAACCATCCTAAATATCATGCAAAGTGTGATTCATTGAAGGAAAGCCTACTTAAAATTATCTTTTTACCATGGTCTATTGGGTATTTGTTGGTAAATTTGTGGTAAATTTTGGCCATAAACAGACAGTATGAGAAGAACCATTTCTGATTTCTTAATATGCACCAAATCATTCAATCAAATAACAAAATTAACTATATACAGGATTTGCTCATGTGAATCATTTTATTTTACATATTGCATGATTGTTTTCTGACAGTCTGATATTGAAATGATTTTTACCCTAATATTAACAAGTCTTGAAGTGTATCTGATTTCACTGTAATTGCATGAGAACTATATGTAAAACATATATCTATCAGTAAGAAAAGACTGAAGAATATCAACCTGATAATATTTGCAGGAAATTGTCAGTTTGTTTTCTGTTTATTATTGACAGTTATGGCTGGTGGTAAGCACGTTATTATGTATATTTCCAAAATCAAATCATTCTGTTCAATGTCAAAAAGTGTCCTATGGAATGTTTAGTAATGAGTAGGTCACAGCATATATATTTGAGTGTGTACAAGAAAAAACCAATGAAATACAATTTTTGCAAGTTAAACCATGTTATTGATAGTATCTTTGCATACTATTTTGGAAAGAGAAAAAGTTGTTTTGATAAAAAGCCATTCAAGTAATTGAAGAGGTTACACATGGTTAACTACTACACCTGTATGACCAGTTTGTATCACCTGAAAAAGAAGTACACACTCAAATAGTTTAGCTGTAAAGGCTGGCTCTTTGTTGCTTTCAATTTGGCATGCAGTAAAATATGGATGTGATACTAGTATGGTATATATGGTGTGGTCACCCTTCATTGCATGCTCCATCCGTCTTTGTTATGTGTCTAGGCAAATTGTAACTTAACAAATATAAATCTTTTAAATGCTTCGGTTTTGGGGATTGTAAATGAAACTACTAAAAATGTTCGGTCTTGATTTGTTTATTTCTTCCAATGGAAAGGGGCACCTTCTATTTTGCTGTTCTGAGATAAAATAAAAGGATTTTGTTGTTCACAACAGATGTCAAAAAGTGCTCATTTAAAATCATGAAAAAGTCTTAATAACTCCTTTTTAATCAATGAATTTTTGGCTAATGTTTCGATAGGAATTAAATTTCGGTGCAGCAGAGCCACTGGTAGCTGACATTCAACCACCAACAATCAATCATTTAATCAAAAAGCACAACTATAGATATAAAGTAATGATTCATTCTGTACAAAGATATTAACTGTTTGTTGTAGGTATGATCGATCAAACAGAAGAAATGACAACCGTGATCAATCTAGAGACCAAAGAGATAGGTTTGCTGATATCCACAGACCTGATCCAAGGGAGGGAAGTATGGACAAACCAGATCGTAGAGAACAAGACTCTTTTAAAAAGCGTGAATTTTCTGCTGATCGTGGCAGGGATTTAGACAAAGATGGTCCAAGAAAGGACAGGAAAATATCTGAAACTAGAGATTTTAATCGCCAAGATAGAAAAGAATCTATAGAAAAGGAAAAAGAAAAGAAAGAAATCACAGAAAAGGTAACAGATATCAAAGAGAAAGAAAAGGTTGAAAAAGTGAAAGAAACAGAGGACAAAGATGGTAAAAAGGAAAAAGAAAAGGGGGATGTAAAGAAAAATGATAAAGAGAAAAAGAAGAGAACAAAAGCTGAAAAGAAAGCAAGAAAAGAAGAAAAATTGAAAGCAAAACAAAAGAAACTTGAGGATAAGCTGGCCAAAGAAAAAATAAAATCTGAAATTAAAAAGGAACCAATTATTAAAGAAGAAGAAATTAAAAAAGAACCAGAAGAGCCAGTAGAAATTGAAGAGAAAAAAGAAACCAGGTGAAATTTTATATTAAGGAAAATAGCTTTTTTGGACAGTTCAACAAAATTAATAACCAGCTTTTTGTATTGTGATGTTGGATGGGCAGGAAAATGAGTACATAATTTATATTATCAACCTCTCCTTCTGATGAAAATAATAAACTAGCTTTTGAGATTACAACTATAATTTTTCTTATGATTTTAATTGAATGTTAATAATATTCTTTTGACTTTTTCTCTTTTTATCAAATTTTTAGAATTCAAAAATTGGTATCATATTTGCCATTTATGGCAGACATTTATTTTATTATATTTTAGTGGAAATAAATTATGTTGTAAGAACTATCTATAATTTATTTTATTTTAATTTTAGGAAAAGAATCTTAAGTGAAGATAGGAGTAAATCATTATCTCCTTCGCCAACGTCTAAACGAGCCAGAGATTCTTCTCCTGCTGTATCAGTTAAGAGTAGACATAGTGTAGGTACTATTGAAAGGGTCAAGGTCAAAGAAGAACCAGAGGTCAAAAGTGAAAAGTCAAAATCTAGGAGTGTGGAATTAGACAAAGATACTATGAGTGAAAAGTCACATGGTTCTGAAAGGAGACCAGAAAGGAAACAGAAGGAAACTAGTGTATGTATAACTTAATGTCAAATTGTTGATCAACAAGGCCATTCAATAATGACATTGAGTGTTTTGTTTGGTAGATCTCTTGTCATAAGTTAAAGGGCCTGTGTGAGCTAATTCCAATATTTGGCATAGGTAACTGTTTTCTTTTAACTTTTCACGTATTCATGATACCCGATGCACATTCATGGAAAGTTAACACAAAATATCCTCATTTTGTAATGATTGTTGGACAAAATACATTGCCAACAACTACAATCTTCAACAGATCAAATGTTCAATTAACTTTAGGTAAATATAAATACCAAGACCTATGAAAATTATGTTTCATTGTGCACAAAAAAAATTATCCCCGGCTTAGTATATTTCTAGGATATTGATTGGTTAATGCACGTTGTTACAAAACCCATAGCCCCTGAGTGTTGCTAACCCATATCCCCGGACGTTGCTAACCATTATCCCGGGAAACTTCACACAAGTTTTCCTTAGTTCCATGATTGCTCCTTGTGAAATATTGAATGCTGTAGATTATCCATGATGTTTGTAATTAAATATTTAATTTATTAACGATTTTGTCATATTATGCCGATCATTTACACTAATTTCATTAAATGCATCATTTGACTGCCACATTTTCAAGGAATGGGACTACTGACCTAGCTATGCAGATGGCCCATGTTGACGTCACACCATCTATGACGTAACTCTCACAACATTGAGCGCCAAATTTGACTCAATCCAGTTTCTCTGTCTCCTTATTAAAAACGTCTTATATTTGACTACCTGTAGGGTTCTACCAAAGGTAGTACCCTACACCCCGTAAAAAATATGTAAAATTTCCAAATTTTAATAAAACTTTTATAGATAATGAAAAAAACGTTGTTTTCACGTTACACTTTGTACCCAAATTTTCATAAAACTTGCACAATTCGGACTAAGACCGGGGATAAATTCGTTACCTACGTTCATATCCGTAGATATGGATATTTTAACACCCTGAAGTACCCCAGTACACCATGAGGCGTAGCAGACTTTGCTTTATTTTTGAATACGTGGTTATCAAGTTGATGACTTCTGTATATTGGTGTAAATACCTGCTTCAGAGATTTTATTTAAGTTCTTGTAGGTTTCATATTGTTTTTGTTTTAAATTTTCAGTTATGAATTATTTTCAGTTATGAATTATTTTGAGTTATGAATTAGAAAAAAAATCTTAATCATCAACTTTCTGATGAGACTATTCTTTTTCACATTTAGTTTAATCATCATTACTCAAGCTGAATGTGTATTTCAAGTTTTAAGGTATTTTAGCACTCTTTTTTAGCCTGTCCAACCTGTTCCAGTAGAAGAGATAAAAGAACAGAAGAAAAAGAAAAGATCCCGATCCCCTGCAGGAGAGGAGGAATACAAGAGGAGGAGGACTGAGGAGAGAGATAGGGGTAAGTATTAATACCAAGGAATACATAGATTTCTCTGGAATTTGTAGTAATTATCTAATATTCTCAATCTGTATATATATATAAAAAGAGAAGATGTGGTATGATTGCCAATGAGACAACTCTCCACAAGAGACCAAAATGACACAGAAATTAACAACTATAAATCACTGTAAGGCCTTCAACAATGAGCAAAGCCCATACATGGGACGGCACATACGTACATAGTGTGGGTTGGTTAAACATGTAAGTGGGATCCCAACCCTCCCCTAACCTGGAACAGTGGTATAACAGTACAACATAAGAACGAACTATAAAAATCAGTTGAAAAAGGCTTAACTCATCAGATGGACAAAATACAAGTGGACGTGGCCAGGTATATATGTCTGTATTAGATAATGGTGGACCTATTCTGGCTTGATAGAGGGGCATCAAGTTTTATCTTTGTCTATGTGTACATACATACGTACATTTCAAAATTAGTTAAGGTTTTTTTACTTACTTTGCTGTAACCAATTGTAATGAAACTTATACACAATAACCATAAAACACAGATCAAGTTTGAATTTGGGCTACATCATTTTTGCTGTTCTTGAGTTATGCCCCTTTATAACATTATTTGCAAGCAGGAGCATCATCTGTGTCCATCTGTATCCTATGGACACATTCAGGATTCAGCATTTATTTGTATTATATAACAGTCAGGAGCCTGTTTGTGAATTTTCTATTTTTCTTTTTACAACAGAAGCTTCTTTTTTATTTTTCAGTCACTATTTATGAAGTTGTGGAATAAAGATTATACAAAAAGTTTCAAACAGCATGTTAACCCTGTCCTATTTTGTGACTTTTTTTTCTTACTGACTAAAAGGGTAGTAACGGTTGTTTTGTTGCAACATTAGGCAGTTGGTTATAAGACACTGGTTTCTCTTTTTATCTATAATATTCTTCATCAGAAATCCTATTTTTTTTTAACCTAAGGCGAGTTTGCTTGCCAATGGTTTACAAAAAGGACAATGACTGTGTATGATGGACTTATACAACATATTTATATTTTATTAAAATTTTCGGATTTTCAAGATTCCAAGCATAATATTATTACAATTTTAAAAATGTAGGAGGACGAAACACTATGTATGACTAACAAAGGCTTGCATTCTGTCAGTTTTATGCCTGTTGCATGAACTCTGTTTTCTGCACCAACAACATTTAAAGAATTGTACCCATGCATTGTTACAATAATTTAACAGTATTATTTTGTCATATATCTTATTGTGTATATGATTGTTTTACAGTAAGAAAGTTAAGAGGAAGTGTTGACGAAGAAGGGGGAAGATATAGTAGTTTTTCAGATGATTCTGCAGATGTTATCCTTAAACAGGGGGAACCCCAGCAGGTTTGTTAACTTTTTAGTTTTAATTTATTAACTTTCAACTGGTGGCCATTGATGCTTTAATTTATAGTTGATAGACATCAATAGGTTATAACTTTTGAAAAAAATATTGTTCAATGTTACAAATTGTCAATGTTTCAACTAAATTAGAGCAGTAAATGATTTGTAATGTAAAAAATCAGAGGTTTCAGCCAAATTGATCCTTTATTTTTAAAAAGGTTTCAATGAAAACAAGGTATTCATAAACTATATGTATTCAAATAATTCTATTTTAGCTACCAATATGCCACAATTTATTAGAAAATGTAGAATGTCTAAATTTCTCTAGTTCACCATATCTTGAAAAAAAGAACTTTGATATAATATTATAATTGTGTAAATTATAGACTGGATCTGCTATTCCTGAGCATGTTTTACGTGAGGGAGGTAGACGTAGAAGGAGTAGGAGCCGCAGTAGTTATGGTAGCAGACACAGTCATCATGACAGCAAAGTCAGAAGGTCAGATAGCAGCAGATACAGAGACAGAAGGTCAAGGTCAAGAAGTCCACAGAGAAGTGGAGAGAGGGAGAGAAGAAGTAGAGGAGATAGTGAAAGAGACAGAGACCGTGACAGAGGAAGAGACAGGGATAGAGAGAGAGAACAAACCAGGTATTTTATAATGTAATTTTGTTAACAATAGATTGCCTTCTTCAATAATAAATGTTGAGCTCACTGGTCAACTCTTAGTTATGAGAACTAAATATATGAATATATATTATCAATATGCAAATATAAAGATTTAAGTTAATTGTTGTGCAGCTTGAAATACGTAAATAGAATTTAATTATAAATGTAATTATTAATATAAAGGTGGAACTGGTTGAGGAAAGCTAGTTTATAGTCTGATGTTTGGCTGTATGGCAGGGAAAGAGGTATCATATTTTATGTAATCAATTCATCAATTTCCAATGCAGATCCTTAAAAAAAACTTCACAAAAAGATTGCACCTATAATGAAGCTGTACCTGTCATTATGGAATTTTCACCTATTTTCCAGACTTTAAAATTTTTCCTTTTTTCAGCAAAATTTACAAAAGATGGTAACTATTTTATGTAATGAAATCCTTCTTCCATTGTCAACCTAGATCTCAGAAAAAGATTGATTGCACACATACTGAAACAGTGCACCAGCTATTATTGAATAGCATGTCTATTGATTTGCTAATATAGTTAATTAATTTAAGAAATCTTATAAACCTTTGTAGCAAATCAGTTAATTTGAGTAAGAATTATTCCTAAGCTTTCTTGTTCTTGCTTTGTTTTATTCAAAGTACTGATGTTTTTTTTAAACATGTTCATCCCATAAAAAAACAACAACAAAAAATGAGTTGTAAATTATTTAGATTTGTATATATCACATATCAACATCCTAAACCTGTTTTGCACTTCTATTGACTGCCAACTTCCTTGGATGCTGAAAAAAATAAAAAATTACTACTTCTATTTGTAATTTTCCAACAGAACATTTTATAGTGAAATGGAAATGACTAGCATCCTAGCTTAAGAATTCAATTTGTTCACTGTGTTTATTTGGAAAGATTGATTAACAATAACAGGGCCGTAACTATATTGAGGCAAATGAGGCAAATGCCTCATGTTAGAAATTTAAAAAAAAACATGAAACAAAAGATTGTCTTAATATCAAATTGTTTTCACGGAAAGTGTCTAACAAGAAACAAGTTCTCTTCACCATGTTCACTCTCGGTGTCGCCCCGGCATGTTTTTCGTGATCCATGTTTCTTTTTTACTTTTAGTTTTCAGAGTTGGTGGTCTATTTTTTGAACTTCTGTGTCCCGGGTTTGTCTTTTGTTCACTATTGTCCTACTTTATGACAATAGTCTGAGTGTTGATTTTTCATTTGTAAACGTGTGGTTTTGCAATGTTGCATGCCCACTGATGTCCAGATATTCTGTGTAAAAAAATTAAGAATATACAAGACACAGAAAAAAATGGTCGTTTCTGCATGGAGAATCGGATTTGATATCAAAGAATTCACAACTGACTTCTTCGGTTGATAAAATTAGATAGCTGACATGGTTTAAATCAAAGTAAGGTCACCAATTTTCCGGTATCAAATAATTTGAAAAAAAAGCAATAATGTATTGCCATATGAGCATTTCCGTTGATGGGTTAAACTTGCATTAAGTCATGTTCAGACCCTTTTACAGAAAATAAAGGAATATAGAGTAAATGTGCACGAAACCTAATCGCACAAAAAGGCAATGCATTAAAAAAATACTAATGATCAATCATTAGGTCAAAGTTGCAGGAGGGTCTTCAACAATAAAAGAATCATTAATACCGTAAAACAAGGTCAAGATGGTCCCTAGTGTCGACTTAAGCAGTACTAGTATTTAAAGCATACTACTGCACTGTCACTATATTATAATCTAGTCATAAAAATATCACCGAAGTCTAAGCACAATACAATACTAAAACAGACAGACAGATCCGGTATTAATGATTATGAGAATTACGAATTTTGCTTTGTCCTACATATTGGTATTTTAATGTTGTCCATAAAACCTTAAAGTCGTAAATTACAATGAATCTATGTTTTTGCTTTCAGACCAGATTATTGTCGAAAAAAAGCTAAAAATTAATTGCATTTCAATGTCAGAAAGAGTCCGGGAAACGCTCAGAATGCACGATTTTGCGTTATTTTTCTCAGAGCGTCTGGGGGCCTTGAGCGGCCCCCAGTCCCCTCGCCAAAATTTTTCGTCTCGCTCCGCTCGGCGATACATTTTGCCTCACTATTTGAAGAGGCTAGTTACGGCCCTGCAATAATAAGAATAATAAAAAGAAAAAATTCTAATTTTTATTGATGTACTTATGGTAAGTCAATGATATTTGGTATGTTGTTGTATCAACATCAGTACATTTTATTTCTGTAGCAATTTCACTATCAAAATTGAATACATGTCAGTGGCAACAGTTAGTGTTCTGAATTTAAAGATAAATTGTGGACTAAAATTTGATAGCCATATTAAATGTAAATGTCATTTGTAGGCCTAGATCTGAATCTGACACCAGAGGCCAAGGTAGAGAAGAACCAAGCAGCAGTAAGATAGATGTAAAATCAGAAGAAATAAAACCTGAGGTTAAAGAAGAATCTGGTGCAGGTAAGGCATAACCTTTGGGGATGTTAATAATACAGATGGTAATAGCATTGGATATGTACCTTATAAAACATGCCCTCTTAACAAAAGGGCTTAATAGTAAATCTAGGTTTTTCTGGACATCATTTGATATAATATTTAAGGAACATATATTGAGTTGCAGCTATTTGATTTAAGCATTCACATTCTCCTAAAAAATTGCTTCTATGTCTGGCTTACTTATATGAAGAGTCCCTTCCTTGGATGGAAAGTATAGTTTCTTAGTCATCAAATAAAGCTCCTCTACAAATACAGACAATTTGAAAGTGATTCAAGATAATTAGAAAAAAGTAAATTTTCAGGGAAGTCAGGAATAAATTATGAGTGATTTTACTTTGGTCATCATTAAGTTTACATGATTAGGTCAGTCTCTAATAAACTTAATATAATTGATCATTGATAATGTTAAGTTTCTGTTTTACCTATAGTAGTACCTTCATTTTAAAGGCTTTCCACAAAATTAACATCAATTGCTTTGTTTTGTCATTTCAGAATCAGAAGATGACTTATCTTTAAGCTCAATTTCCAGTGATGAAGAGTTTGAGGCAGATCATGATAAGAAGCATAGTAAGTTAGAGTCAAGACTCAGTGAATTTGATGTTGGGGTTTGGGTCATCCAATTTTACTTTACAATCATGTAAATACTCGGGGTATAGCAATCTAAGTGAATCAACTGTATGTGATAGTTTTGTCAATTACTTCCAAAGAATCAGTGGTTCCGAAACATATACAATCAGTTCCTTCAGCTAATATAAATGAGTGTTATAAAATTGTTTAAATGTATAAAAAGTGACATAAAACCTTACATACATAAATCTGCAGATTAAACCACTGAGCTTGTACATTTACATAGTAATCCTGTTAACTATTTGATTATCACTGTAGCCTATACAAACACAGACCTATCTGTATAAACCTAAATTTAGTATCATTGACCTGAATATGGTCATTTAATGCAAAGTAGTATATAGATGCCAATTGTAGCATATAAATCATCCATTGATATGAATATCTGATTGTATATTCTTTAATGTACAATCTTTAATGTACCAATTTTTTAAAACCCTAAACACATTGATGTGCTGATACCAAATCTAAAACCTCTGCAGTGGCTGTGTTAATAGCACATCTTTGGTGGTTTCTGTTTATTTTATTTACAATTAGTCTAAGAGATTGACTTATAGTAAAGAGACTTACTTATTGTTTATAGCCTGTTGATAATATTTTTGTGTTAGGTGTCAGGTTGATTTATCATTGATTTATACATGTACTCCAAATATCCTTTTCCTTTTATTTATACATATCTTCAAAATTACCATAATAATACAGGTTTACCAAGTACAAATATAGAATTTAAAATGGATGACACTATACAGAATTCTTGCTATAAGTTTATACTTCACCTTTTCCTTTAAGATATTTTGTTTACAGTCTAACAATGTTGTACACCGTTTAAAAACAAGTATTCACAGAAACAATTTATGATATACATGTAATGATATTTTTTCAGGTATAGATGCCCTAGATATTGACTGGGCAAGCTTACAACAAGATGTGAGGCCTAAACCTCCAGTCACAGGTTCTGCTCTCAACAGATTCAAAGCTAGTAATGTATTTGCCCAGATAGGTGTGTCCAAACAGTATGCAGGAGAAGAACTCTTTAATAAAATACAAAATGAATGCATTAAACAGGAAGATAGCACAGGTAAGCAAATCAAGTTTTATTTCAAAATATAGAGCACCTTTTTTTGGATTGAGAAACAGAAACCTGTTTATGCAGCTGTTTAAACTGTTTATAAATATGTACACTTTGTACTAGGGCAGTCAAAGACAGACACATAGATTCAAAAAGATGCGTTTAGGTCAACTTTATCTAGGCAGACACAAAAATTTAGGAAGAAATATTTAGGTAAACTTTGTATATTAAGGGTAGTCTTAAAAGTTAACTGTAATAAAAACTAAGCCAATTTATAAATAAAATGTTGAAATACAAGAATAGTTTTTTTCAAAAATTTGAAATGTTTCTTTCTGAAACTTCATGTCTTGAACGTCAGAAGCAAAATTTTGAGAATATATATTTTTCATTTTTATTATTTACCTAAAAGATGGACCAAGGTCATGTTTTTCTCTGGCTGTTAATGATGTCTTTATGCTAAATCCATTGGATGTTGGATGTGTACGGATTGATTGTTTAGTCTTAGATGCATGATTTTTATTAGTTGTTAGTGGCTTTGAACTAGCTGTCAGATAACTGCCAGTACTCTCAGATCTGTTCATTGCGTCTTTTTGTGTCGGGATGTATAAGTACCCGGCCACGTCTACTTGTAGTTTTGTCCATCTGATGAGTTAAGCCTTTTTCAACTGATTTTTATAGTTCGTTCTTATGTTGTACTGTTATACCACTGTCCCAGGTTAGGGGGAGGGTTGGGATTCTGCTAACATGTTTAACCCCACCACATTATTTATGTATGTGCCTGTCCCAAGTCAGGAGCCTGTAATTCAGTGGTTGTCGTTTGTTTATGTGTTACATATTTGTTTTTCGTTCATTTTTTTTACATAAATAAGGCCGTTAGTTTTCTCGTTTGAATTGTTTTACATTGTCTTATTGGGGCCTATTATAGCTGACTATGCGGTATGGGCTTTGCTCATTGTTGAAGGTCGTACAGTGACCTATAGTTGTTAATGTCTGTGTCATTTTGGTCTTTTGTGGATAGTTGTCTCATTGGCAATCATACCACATCTTCTTTTTTATATATTAGTTAACATTTCCTGGCAGTCTGTAAAAATTAAATTTTTTGATATCATAGTTTGTGAATTGTCATTGATTTGGACTCAGACAGGTCTTAGAAATCAAGAAATAGCTTTGAAAGAATAATAGATTTTATTCTCTATTTTAAGTATTTTTCTGATTAATGCCTAAAATTTACTTACTTTTACAGTCAACACTTCACTTTTACACTGACAGTCACAACCATAGGTGCTAGACACGGTTCCATGGAACTCTTTACAGATATTTATCAAACCAACTGGTCCGAGTACGCAGTTATCGTCCTGATTTTAGTTGTCATGAGTATAGTCCCTAGTCAGGACAGTGTGTTACTTGCCAACTTTTTTGTACCCCTTCCAAATTTGTTTCTCCCTGTTTTATGCCTCAAATAGCAAGTTAGGGGGGGGGGGGGAGGGGTGAAATTACACTGTAAAAAATTTGGGTCATGAATTTTAAAGTAAAGTAGTGATTTGGTCCAGCTGAAAAAGGTTAAAAATTATAACTTCGGAAGCTGTCAAAAAGATTTCAAGACCTCCTTGACATATATTTGTCCATATTGGAGTTAGAGCAGATGATGTTTTATACATGTATATTTTTTTATATAATTTGTCCCAAAAGTAGTTTTTTAATTTTCATTTATTGTCGAAAAGAAATGCACTATGAAATAAATCTGGTTTGCATAAATTCAGGACATCATCATCATCATCATCATCATCATTTTTCATCTTCATATAAGTAATGAGTGGGGGTTTACTTTTTTTACACAACATTGCATTCACATAATGTTAAACTTTATCTAAAGATATATATTGGTCATCTATACTGATACAAATGTTCCACAAAAATACTATCTAGTTATGAAATACTGCAGTCATTGACATGAATTGTTCTCTTTCAGATGTTGCTACAACTGAAGAAAAGACAGAAGATGTGAAACCAGACAATAAATTTAGATTTAAAAGTGACATAGCTGTATTCCATGCCTCCATTACAAGTAAAAACCAACAAAGAAAGAACTTACTACGCAATATAGGACCATTTAGACGAGCTTTATGTGCAAGACGAGACCTTGAAATAAGACGTCAGCTGTGTAAAGTTGACAAGGTAAGTTGTTTAGATTTGAATTATATGTTTTTTAATTTAAATTTTATATTCTACTTGACTTCATTTTCTTTATAAAAATAGGAAAAATTCCAGTTAAAAATAAAAATAAAACGTATTGAAAATTTGGTTGTAAAGCTCTTTTACACAAATGAAGTCAAGTCATTTTCCGAAAATTGATGTCTTTTATTTCTAATAGAATAATAAAGTAAAATTTTTCAGATAGTTGATAAATTCATTTGGTTAATAATTGATTTTTACTTTTCAGACTATGGACCATATTCATTCCTATCCAGCTCAACCAATTGACCAAGAGTTATACAAACTTAGTGTTCAATTATTTAGACAATCTTGTCCTGAAAAACCAGAACAAATTAAACAGGAAGTGACTAGTTCATAAAGGATGACAAAATAATTATATATTCATAAACAATCATTTGAAAACATAATTAAATCATTTGTGCATCAGTAATCAGTGTGAATGTGGTATGATATCATTAAATATTTTATGGCATACTACATTTTTTCTGTTGTATAGACATAGTATACCGGTATGCCATATGGCATTTCATTGCTTAGTCTTTTTACATTGGAAGTATCAACCAAATATCATTAGGTCAATACATACTGTATAACTGGACATTTTTGTGGTTATCTCATGTTTACAGTAATTCATGGTCAACAGCAGATTGCAAAAACTAAAACCTGCAAATAATTATGTCCAGAATAGCAGACCTTACTTTGAATTACTAATCATGTAGATCCAGTAATTTTCTTAAGATTTATTGAAGTGATTAAATAGACTTTTCTCTTTATTGAAATATTAATGCTGTGTACTGTTTTGACATTTTATTTAGTTAAATAAAGTCTGTCTTGTATTATCTTATTTTATTTCTATGTTTAATAGTTATTATTAAGTTTCAATTTCTGGTTGATTGTTTGTACTATCTTTATTGTTTGTAACAGGCCATTGTGGCATTGTGGCATTGTGGCATTCCAATAAAAACATGTACAGGGGATATACTTCCTTCTTTTATTTTTGTAATGTTTGTTACAAATTACAAAAATGAGATTTGCAGGAAAATGCACACTTTACTTACCCAAAGCACAATATTTCTGTTCTGCGAAAATGTCCAGTTATGCAGTATCAAAGTGCTTATTGGTGATTTGTATCAACAGTTGGTGTCAATTTTATCTCTCTGCATGACTTTCTTTACACAGTCAATTCAATTTTTCATGGGCATCAATTCTAATTGAGTGAGAAAATGTTGTATTTTCTTTGATACTTGTTTTCATTGTTTTGACAAATTTTGATGACAATATAAATAAGGTTATGCAGTATGGTTGCCAATGAGCTAACTATGCACCAAAGTTAAAATGAAATGGATGTAAGCTGTTTTAGCCGATACAAGCTGATCTGAAATGTGTATATTACTTTTATTTTCATAGTTTCCCGAGTTATTGTGCCAGAATTATATTTAAGATGGTAGAAATGGTTTCTTGATGGAATCATCCACATTTCTATGAACACTGTAATGCAGGTCAAGTTAGATAGTCATGGTAATCTTTATGCTCTTGAAATTGTCTCAATTTTTTTTATGCCCGACCTACAATAATAGAGGGGCATTATGTTTTCTGGTCTGTGCCTCCATCGGTTTCTTTGTCCCGCTTCAGGTTAAAGTTTTTGGTCAAGGTTTTTTTTTGATGAAGTTTAAAGTCCAATCAACTTGAAACTTAGTACACATGTTCCCCATGATATGATCCTTCTAATTTTTATGCCAAATTAAAGTTTTGACCCCAAATTCAAGGTCCACTGAACATAGAAAATGATAGTGCAAATTTCAGGTTAAAGTTTTTGGTCAAGGTAGTTTTTCATGAAGTTTAAGTCATATCAACTTGAAACTTAGTACACATGTTCCTAATGAAATGATCTTTCTAATTTTAATTCCAAATTAAAGTTTTGACCCCAATTTCAGTCCAGTGAACACGAAAAATGATAGAGCGAGTGGGCATCCGTGTACTATGGACACATTCTTGTTAATTAGGGTTAATTGATAATGTTTGTTTACTTTGAATTATAATTATCACATAGTGTTTGTAATATTACTTTTAACTTTTAACTGCAGTTCAAATTAATAAATGCATGTATAGCATTTATAAAAGTTATAATCAGAGAACTCAGATATACTTTTCATCAAACAGTTTAAAGTAAGTTGAATCTGTTGGAAGACATTGTTAAAAAAAAAAGTACTGTTAAAAAGTTCGGTCCTTGTCCTTCAATACTGTAGTTTAAAGATTCAGTAAAGCAACATCTATAGCACTTATCCAGAGAATAAAAAAAAAATCCTATCAAAAATTACATACAACTAAAATATGCCCACAAAAGCTTGATTTTAATGTAGTTCCAGACAAAATGAGATGACATTTCTTCATGGCCATTGTTTGTAAGAATATACAAGTATTTGGTTAACAGGAATATTGTTTAATGATTGAACCTCCTATCTGATACCTTTGAAGGCATTATTCTTCATGGTCTGAGGAAAACAAATCTTAGCTTGCACCTTATAAGAAACCTTTCTGTATAGTTATTCTTTCACTACACTCCTTCGTGTGATCTCTTGGAAACAAAGAAGGTGGGCCAATAATTTCAAAATAAAAGTGTATTAAGGGTCATTTATTAGATAGATATAAGATGTTGTATGAGTGCCAATGAGACTAACTCTCCATCAAACTCATAATTTGTAAAAGCATTATAGGTCAAAGTACAACACAGAGCCTTGGCTCAGACCGAACAGCAAGCCCTAAAGGGACTCAAAATGACTTGTGTAAAACCATTCAAAGGGGAAAACTAATGGTCTATTCTATATAAAAGACAAAAAACGAGAAACACTTATGTACCCTATCAACAAAAGACAATTACTGAACATCAGTTTCCTCAATTAGGACAGGTGCAAACAAATACAGCAGGTTTGACTATTAATGCTGATAAAAGGAATACACCTTATCGCTTTTTGTCAGCCATTACTAGACATCCCACAAGTTCCCGTAAATTTTTGACGTTATAATACCAAACATCTGAAGCCACAATGGAAAAGGGATTGTTGTATGACATCAATAGTTCAAGCAGGATAGATTCCCGGGTCAGCCTGGAAAAGTAATAAGGTATATTATCTTCTGATAGACTGGTGTAAATAACAAAGAATACAACAGACCAATACCATTATAAACACCAAAACTCGGCTATCATCTAAAAAGGCATACTCAATATGTTATTTCTCATTTAAAAACCTTGTCTAACAATGCATATCATGGTAAGGCATGCTCACATAACCTTTATTTCAAATTTCAGAAAGCTCTTATCTTTATGTCCTGAGATCAATGCACTGAAAATGTCATACTTAGCAATTATGTGTAAGTGTATATAATAACATGTATTCTATTCAGTGAACAGACGGTTGTTACAGATGAATCTGTAAATGTGTCACATGGCTTTGCATGCTCACATCAAGTTTGTTTCTAAATTTCAGGAGTCGATTTCACAAAAAAACCTACGACTAAGATTGATAGTAAGTACACTGAGTTGTTTATGACTTACGACAAATCTTAGTCATAAGGTTTTTTCGTGAAATTGACTCCTGAAGAGTAATTTGTATTTCCTGAAAAGAGCCACAAATATTTCAGAAGAATGTGATTGACAAACATGATTTAATATTTTTCAGTAAACAATATAAGATTTGAAGAGTATTTGTTGAGCCTGTGACTTATATCACAGAAATCTTGACAAAGGGATTGTGATCCTGCAGCATTAACTAACTTCTTAAAAGCTAAATATTTTAGAAGGTGGAAGACCTGGATGCTTCATACTTTGTATATAAACGCATTATATTATGGAGTTTCTGTCTGACACATGACCATTGTCCTTGACCTCATTTTCATTGTTCAGTGACTACTTGAAAAAAAGTTAGGATTGTTTTAAATGTTAATTTCTCTGTTATTTTGAGTAAAAATGGAGAATGGAGTAAACATTTTGGAGAAGAACTGTGGCGGCAAAGGCTAGTAAATACCAACAGACATGGGGTACACTACAGAAAACTGCCAATGACAGACAAAAGTGGAAAATCTTTGTTACTGCCCTACACGCCACTGGCGTACAAGGGCAAAAAGTAAGTAAGTAAGTTTGAGAAATCAAAGAGCTGAATAGCTCTGAGGGGAAAGACGGCCCTTGTTTCTATTTTATTATGTTTTTGGAAAGGGGGGGGGTATCTTTTGGTAGTTTACATATGAAGAATGAAAAAGAGAACCGCTAGAACATGTAGAAAGGTTGACAATATTGAAATCAATTGTTGTTTATGTAATTTCATTTCCTTAGTTTAGGATTCAATTTGGACCAATGGAAGTGATCTGCATCTTCTAAATCTAAACGTTTGATTAAAGTTGATAGCTAATTATCTAAAACTCAACTGAATTCTGTCATTTCACAACAACTACAATATTTTTTGAAATCTTGATTGTGTACCACTGAACTGCAGGCTAGGGCCATTTTCCATTTTTTGTGACAGTACTCTTGGATTTTAAAGTTTTTTCTTTAGAAAGTGTGGACTGAAAAATCTATTCAGTTTTAAATTTCCATTGTTAAAGTTCTTAGTTACAACTCTCATCACAGGGAAACAGGTACTAATAAAAAAAACAATATGAGTGATGTAAACTGTGTGAAGCTTGTTTCCAAATCATAATTTTGAAATATTTGTAAATATAAATATGTTAAAACTATAAAAATGCAATTTTTTTTTTTTTATTTTTTTTTACCATTACAATGATTATGTAGGTACACAAAAATTTAGTTTTAATAGAAGACTACTATTCCAATGAAATGTCACATTTGAAGTGTTTAAATACTTTAACTTTTATTTTAGTGGATAATTACTCATCAATTGAGGTGCTCCTGAATTGGAGGAAGATTCTCAGAATTTTTACAGAAACAAGTGGTCTCACTAATTAACAACAAAAAGAATTTTAGCGACAAGAAGCGACAAGAAGAATATGTTTTTCTTGTCGCTAAATAGTCTTCTTGACGCTTCTTGTCGCTTTTTGACGCTTCTTGTCTCTAATTAGTGAGACCCGAAAAAAGTAATAAAATCGTTTCTTTCCCCTGTGTCATGTAACCCCACGATCTTTGTTTATTTTGAAAGTTGTTGACCTACAAATTAAAGTATTGCATGTTGATGTTTAAATCATCTACAGTAAACAAAATTATGTTTAGATTTAACAAATACAAATTTGTGATTAGTGCACGATCTCTAAGAATGATTTAAATCACCAGTGAACTGGTGAAGGATATCCCTCCTTCTTCCAAGAATGACGTCACTATAAAATACAATGTAGGTTGGATATATTTAGAATATCTCGTCATACTAATTTTTCCGGATTGTTAAATAATTGTAAATAGTGTAAAGGAGAGTTAAAGATACGATAATTTCGTGAGAAACAGAAGGGAAATGTGTAAAAAAGTGTTTAAAGTCAAACTATTCATTTCTGGGCCTCCTTCTCTTCAATCTAAGTAAGATTTGTTGCCTTGGGGGTTTTCCCACACTATAACATGTATAAAAACAAAATGAATGATGTGAGGGAGTGTCACTCTGGTCAACCCCATAGGGGATTGACGGCTTGAAGCCGTCTTTCCCCAAAAACGATAACTATATTTGGTATGTCTTCATGCCTGTCATACAGTTTTCACTTATTCTCGACTTCATTTCATGGATCAGTGAACAAGGTTAAGTTTTGGTGGTCCAGTCCATATCTCATTACTTTAAGCAATATAGGTCAACTATAATTGTTGTATGGAGGGATTGTAAGCTGTACAATTCTGCCAGGCATTGTTCATCTGACCTTGACTTAATTTTCATGATTCATTTATCAATGTCTAGTTTTTCTTGGTCAAGTCTGCTTCTTAGAAATAATAAGCAATAGGTCAACTATATTTAGTGTATTGAAGGATTGTAAGGTATACATGTATTTCTCCTTTAGTTTATATGACATTGGCCTCATTTTCTTGGATCATGTTAAGTTTATGTGATAGTTGTAGTAAAGCTTTACTTTCAAAACATAGCAATGGTTTAAAAGAAGGTGAGACATTCCAGCGTGTTAGTTGAATACCATGGAAATATAAATTCTAAAGTAAAACCAGATCCCATAATCTTTAGCAGGGAATGTCATGTGATGCTACTATTTAATATGTGCGTGAGCTAATTAGAAACAATGACCTCCATGTAAATTACTTTCTGGTGGATAGTTGTCTCTTTGGCTATTATCCCTTTCCTCCATAATGACGCCTTTTGACGCCTGTGTAGTACCTCAGTTGAAATGCTTCGACTCCAAAATGTCTGCATCAGACTCAAAAAAAATTGTATCCAATATGAAAAGGAAATTCATGAGAATATCTGACTTGAATTTCACTAATGAAATATTCGTTTTTACAATGCATTAACACTTTAAACCTAATGATTTTTTTTTACTGAAAAAATTCCTATGCGAATCAAATATGTGAGAAAAAAAAATCTATGGAGGAAAGGGTTAAACCATATCTTCCTATTTCTTAAAGTGATTTAAACAAAGAAAATACTTATTTTTTTGGCTTTTTTATTAATAAAAACTAAAGACATATTTACAAAACAGGACAACACAAATTAAATTACAAGATTAAACTACATTAGTACAAAAGCTTTCAAGCTGAGCATTTAAAATACTTCTTTGAATTGGTATAATGCTACAAAAGAATATTGCATTTTTACAATGATTTATGAATAATTACAACTTAACAACTATGAATCAATATCCCTGTAACTATAATGTAGTTACATTAAATTTTCAGGAAAAAATAGGTGTTTCAAACTTTCAAAAATGTTTCTTAGGAACTGAATATTAAATTCAATTTAAGGCAGGAAGGGATTATTTATCTAAAGATAAATCAAAACTAAACTTGAAAATGCCCATGTATATGCATGTTTTGTTCATTTTAATTCATTTGAATTGTTTTAGAGGTAAATTGTAGTATAAACTGCCCTTAGAAGTTAGGAATGCTTTGCTTACCAACACTAAAGAAAAAATGAACTGCATAATTTAAGATATATAATCATATACAAAAATGATTCATGGTGATTATTTCTCTATAAAACTATAAAATCAACAAATTACAAGTTGTGCACCATGTCCTTCACCAATACGGTACAAATTAGTTAGAAATCATATACATTTTATAAACAATCCTTGGTTATAAACTACTCTTACCAATGTATACAAAAAGTCTCAATTTAGTTAGTTATATCAATTTTATTACAGATGTGTTGAAACATTTAAGGCACAACAATATGAGTATGATTCATAATGATTGTTTTTTTTTTTCTTGACTTTCAATTTACAAAAACAAACACAAATGTGTTTGTATCCAAAGGAAATCTGCTAGCACTATAGTCAAAATATTCATAATCATATTTTCTTGTTTGTTAAGCACATATCTTGCATGAGCTGTCTTTTTTAAACTGTAAGAGTACAGTAAGAGAATATGTATAAACCTGTACAATGAGTACAATGAGTACATTAAGTAAATATGACAATAATTCAGTGTAAAGAATTACATAATGCTATTTAGTGTATTCTAGTACATTAACAATCAAAGCAAAACGAATTAGTAGGATATTAAAAATATACAATGTCACAAATCTGTGTATATTTCCTGTTTAAATAAAGTAAAAAATAAAATAAGAGATCTTGCTTTGACATTTTTTCAGTGAATTCAAGTGTTCCTCTTTATTTGTAGAAGTTGACTTCAGCTCTAAATAAGACAAATTATACTTTAGAAAGGTAATTTGAAGCGGCCAGCCCAGAATTTTTCAATAAGCATTATTTTTGTTCCGAATTTCATGCTTTCAGGAATCAAATAAAGGATGAGAAAATTTTAAACAGAGTTATATTAACAGGAAATATACCATGTAACCATAAAACATGTTATAAGGAATGCATAACAACAAAAACTAATGTAAGTGAAGCACTTAAAAGAAAACACAAATAAAAAATCTAATCAACACAAAAACAAAATCTAAATATGGCACTGCTTATTAGTGAAGTGACAAAAACAATCATTTCTAATTCTTGTGTTTAAATTTATTCGCTTGTCACAGCTATCTCAACTTAAAATATGTTTAAATATTTCATCTAAATTTTTCAATTAGATATAAAAAAAAATGGAAAAGTTTCCTTAATTCTCCCAAAACAAAGAAAGTTCAAAGGTATTTAAACTCTGATTGTCAATCCAAAATATCTTTAAAGAAAACCCCCTTTTGAAAATAATAAGATGTTTAAATGATATGAAGTCCAAAATAACTCTTCGAGTCTGCTCTGTCAAGAATATTGGGATCGCTGACTTTCACCATCAATTTGTCCTTAGCGTTGAAATTAAAGACAGCTCCAATATAGCTTGTTGATTGTGTGCTGGAACCCTGGAATTTACAACGAGTGCGGCTGTTTTCCAACAATTTGTCTGGTTGTCCTGTTTGAGGAGTTTTATACAGGTAGTGGCAAAGACTTTTGGTCTGATCTTGTTTGACAGCATTGAAATTCAGTGTGACCTGGGAGTAGACATAATAATATCCTGGTTTGTTGATGACAAACTGACCATCGCTATAGGTGACGTTATCTCTGAAGTAGAGACCTCTTTCATTCCCAGTCGTCTTCCAGTTAACTTTATAGTTAACACCATCTATGAAACACAAAAAAGAAAATGGTTAATTTAGTGTCCCTATAAAAAGCACCAGATGTGCTGAACCATGTCATTTTCATTGTTCAACGCATAGATGAAAGCAATTATAGGCAACTGTACGAGTTGCCTATAAATTGCTTTCATCTATGTCATTTGATCTTTGATGGATAGTTGTCTCATAAGCAAACTTACCACATTTCTTTTATTTTCATATTGAAAGTGATTGATAATTTTGCAGATATTTTTTTTATGTCCAAGTGTTATTATTTCTTTTATTACATGTCGACAAATATTTTTTTGCATCTCATTACATATTTAACTAAAAAACATAACTCTTATATAATTGAAGTCAAAGGGCAAAAGTCAAAAGTATCGGTATGTCAATCTAAGCATACAAATCTAATCTGATAATTTCCTGTGCAACATATATCAGCTCAATATCTAGAGTAAGCACTTTATTCTAAAAATGTACACACGGTTAAACTCTTTTACAACCCTATGAAATTACTAAAATAAGCATTCAATACTTATAATCACATTTTTTCGCTATGATCATGAAAATGCGATTATAATCAAGTTTTTCTTTTCTTTACCTGTGCACTTTATTGTGAAAATGTGTCTTATTATGAATGTTACAATTCATTTCGAAATGAATGTCAATTTCAAAATAACTTGAGATTGATGTTAATGGCCAATCAAAATTATGTATTATAATGAAGCATACATCTAATGTAATTATTAAGTGGTAATAAGCATTGTGTAGATGTTCATTACATATATATGGTTGAGGCAAACTAAAGTTAGAGAACAGAAAAGAAACATTCAGCAATTTTTATGGTTATACAGGGGCATAACTCATGAACAGTAAAAGCAAACTTGATCTGTTTTATGTCATGTATGTGGTAATTAGCATTGTATACAAGTTTCATATTATTATGAGGCAAATTAAAGTAAGGGAATGGAAACCAAAAATTTAGCATTTTTCCCAATACAAAAGGGGCATAACTCTAATGGATATAATGAAGCCACCAAAATTCAAACCAAAAAAAAAAAGGCCAAATACAGCAGGGGGATAAACATGTTGGATTGTAGAACTTAAATAAAAATATAATGTATATTCCCTGGCAGCACAGTGACAAGCGTGTGATTGATTTTTGCTACCATTACAAAGGATTTAAATTGATCTATCAGGAAACTCGAATCATCTAGCATAGACTGTATTCAAGCATTTGTCATATGTGTGCACTTTTTTTGTGTTGTTATAAGATCATAGGACAGTACCTATTCACTGCTTACTATATTTCCCTAACTTACCTGGACTTGTATTTGCTATACCAGCTACCCTCCCTATAACTCTTGGTTCAAAGTCATCCACCTTACTGTTACAAGCTGCCTGAAGTTCCTGTGTGTTCATTGCTGTAAAACATTCTCATTATTAATCATTGTTGCAATATTGGTAAATATATAATATTTATTATGTATGAATTGTAAAATCTTAGACTTTCATAACTTATTAATGTAATCAAAGAGCTGATAGCTCTGAAGTGGAAGAAGGTGAATAAAAGGTAACTTGAATTACCATAAAAGCAGCCCCACTTACCCAGGCTGCTTTGTTCCATTATCGTTAAAATGTATTTTTTTTCTTCAAACAAGAAAAGGTCATAAGTACATGGATTTCCCATCCGTACAATCATTTTCTATGTTCAGTTGACTATGAAAATTAGGTTAAATCTTTAATTTGGCAGTAATTAAGAAGATCATATCAAGAGGAACACATGTGTACTAAGTTTCAAGTTGATTGGATTTCAACTTCATCAAAAACTACCTCGACCATAAACTTTATAACCAGAAGTAGGACGGACGGACAGACTAGAAAACATATTGCCCATAAATGGAGCATAAAAATAGTAAGACTTGTTACATACCTGCCAACTTTTGAAAGTTCCCATATGGGTTTTTACTGCACAACAATTTTAAAGGTTACAATTTTTAGCGACGTATTTTGCAAGATCTGGATTGTCTAGAAAAAGTGTCATATTTGTATGATGAACTTACATGCCTTTTCCTTCAGTCTGTTTGCATGATTCTAGTTATATATTAAATCGGTAGAAAAAATATACATGAAGCTAGCAGACCAGGGTTTATTTTCCAGATTAAGAATATTAGATGCTTGTTGAAATTTCCAATTTTGAATTATGCACAAAGATGGACCTTTAACAGGTTGGGAACAACACTCCAAATGAGGGTAACCTAACTGGAAGATCATCACAACCCACTATAAAAAATGAACACAAAATAGAATTTTTCAATAAAATGCTGAAAATAGGCTTTAAAGTATTAAAATGCGTTGCAAAAAACAAATATTTCATTAAATAAATTTAAGTAGAATATTCCTATGATATTCCTTTTCATATTGGATACAAATTTTATTGAGTCTACTGCAGACACTTTGTAGTCAAAGTGTTTCAACTGAGGTACTACACAGGCGTCAAAAGGCGTCATTATGGAGTAAAGGGGTGGCGTCAAAAAGCGTCATTATGGAGGAAAGGGTTAAGTACTGAATGGTCAAAACATCATGTTTTTTTATCGACATAAATTTTGTCATAAATGTAACCAAATGATGTAGAAATTGTGTTTTTTCTTCAAATTTCCATCAAATTGTAATGTTTATAGTTCCATTATTGCCTCTCTATTTGAATAAAATAAAATAATAAGAAGAATCTGTTTCTTGTTTTGTTTTGTTTTGTTTTTGACAAATGATTGTTCACTGCTAGCAAATGAATCATTATATTTATATATCTTATCTGTATATATTTTTGTTCATGTCTTCATCTCCTTATCATTTGTAAATGTATAGACAAATAAGAAAGAAATAAGCTCCACATGTATATTTGCAACATCGTAAATTAATTAAACAAACATTCTGTTGTAAACAAAATTATGATATAAACTTCAATTTAATCCTTGAAAGGAGGTCTAGATTGCTAAAATAATTTATAAATTTTAATATTTTTATTTGTCCAAAATCATTTAAATTCATTTAATCAACATCCTTTTATGATTATTTGATTAAAATATTAATCATTTATAGTCTTTTTACAATTTACATTTTTAAAAGCAAAATAACTGAAAACAGGATAAAACAAAGGGAAGTAACAAAAAAGTATTTCAATATTCCCAATACACATCGTTTTGATAACACAACGGCAGTTAGCCGGAGGTAAACATCGTTGATTACCAGTATGTTTGACACCCAAGCTGTCAAGTGAAGCCATATAATTATACATCTTCTTTGATGTTCAGGTAAAATTTAACACAGGTGTCAATTACACCCGTACAGTAGTAAGAAATGATCAAATATGGCGTCTGAAAAATTTCATACACGGGAGTTTTTTCTCCTAAACGGGAGGTTCACATGTATGTTACGAAGGGCATCTAATTCACATGACAAAGGAAAACCATGAATAAAGACAACACTTTATATATCCTTTTTATTTATATAAAAACAAAATCTTCTTGTCTGCAGGATTGCAAATTCGTAACTTCAAGGGCGAACTTGTAAACAGGGCGAGTTGTCCCGATACCAAATTCACGCATGCGTAATACAAATATCTACAGTTAAAACATCCTGTTACATGTAAACAAATAACGTTCATGTGGATGAGATGAAATCTAATAATTTACATAAATAAAAGGGTCATATTTACGATATTGATTGTTTTATAATCATAATTTACAAATTAAATGATTCAGATGCCTAATCATGTGTAAAAATCGGTGTCAGGAATCCTAAGTTGTTTTGAAATTGTAATACACGAAATGAATGCGGCATACGGAGACTCAATGCCAATGGTCAGCCCCTTAAGTCTTCAGAAGACTTGACGTCTTCTTCCACTAAAAATGAACAGAGACAAAACCAGTAGCCAACCGTTTATAACTCTCTCAATATTGGTTGTTGATAGTCATAATGTTGATGATCTTGCTGCAACATTCCATACACATGTATAAGCTCCATCTATTAAACTTTGTTTTCTTGTATACATCCAACATGTACAGGGGCGGATCCAGGGGTTACACTAATGACTGGACCGAATGACAGGACCGAATGACAGGACCAAATGAAAAATGCTAATAACTTTTTCATTTCTCAAAGGATTGATCTCAAATTTGAAATATAATAAGATTTCATCATTTGATAAATATATTTAAGAAAAAAAATAAAAAGTTTTGTAAGAAACTTTAGAAAATGTGACATGACCAACTTTGATAATGACAGGACAAACATCGAGAATGACAGGACCAAATAAAAATGCTAATAACTTTTTTGTTTTTCAAAGGAATTATTTCAGATTTGAAATATAAAATGGTATGTCATATTTTGAAACCAAAATGTTATAAAAAATATAGATTTATTTTCAAAAACTTTCGAAAACGTGACATGACCATCGCTGATTGACAGGACCAACCTCGACAATGACTGGACCAGATGAATTTGCTAATTTCTCTTTTATTTCTCAAAATATTTTTCTGAAATTTTACATATAATAAGATTTCATCATTTGATAAATAGATTTAAGAAAAAAAATTAAAAAAAATTGTAAGAAACTTTAGAAAACGTGACATGACCAACTCTGATAATGACATGACCAACATCGACAATGACAGGACCAAAGTAAAATGCTAATAACTTTTTTTATTTTTCAAAGGAATTCTCTCAGATTTGAAATATAAAATAATATGTCATATTTTGAAAAATAAATGTTATAAAAAATATAGAAAGTTTAAACGTGACATGACCATCGCTGATTGACAGGACCAACCTCGACAATGACAGGACCAGATGAAATTGCTAATTACTTTTTATTTCTATAAAATATTTTTCTGAAATTTGAGATATAGTCAGATTTAACCATTTTATACATAAAAATAGGAATAATATAGGAAAAAAAATATTAAAAGCTTGCTGTAATGTGACCTGACCAACAATGACAGGACAAACCTTGACAAGGACATGACCAAATAAAAATGCTATTCACTTTTTAATTTTGAAAAGGAATTATGTGAGATTTAAAATAAAATGTGAACTCATCTTTTAAAACATCAATTAAAGAATTTATTGCGAAAACGTGAAATGACCATAGTTCCTACTATAGAAATCGATTATCCTGGTTGAAATTAATAATAATAATTAAAAAACACACATTAAGATTGAATGATTTATAAGTTTTTAGAAAATAAGGGAAAAAGCTAACTTTATTTATCTTTGGTGTAAATATTTATCATATTAATTGATATTTCACACATGCTATATCTTAACTCTTTATAACTATGTATTTGGGTTGAGAATAAAGATCATTCATTCATTCAGATTATTTTAATTACCGGACATAATCTGACACGTCTGAAAACAACTATAAGGTAACAAACAAAAGGTGTGACATAAGCCATAAATAAGTTGATAAATCCAATAAAGATTGTAATGACAGTAATTAAAATCACATAATAGTTCATGTCGTTGTTTTATAAATATTTTCAGAACATTAAATAATTATTTCCATGTATGCTTGAGTATATGCAGGGTATATCTTGATAGTTTCCCCCCTCATAATAAATAAACAAATAAACATTTCTTGAAGTATGCCCGACCCTTGCATGCATGATTTCTTGGTAGTTTCAAATATTTTCATAAAATATACTGAATCAAACATTTTCACGGACTACTTTAAAAGGTTTGATACCTTTCCAAAGTGGCTTAAATTGGGCTTCATGATGTCAAGAAATATTATGATGACAATTCAATAAATCTGAATTTATCTATAGTTTAATGAACAATCTCTTAAACTATAAAATGATTATATGTAATTACATATAAATATTTCAAGATCTCTTTCTTAAATATAATGATCATTCGTGTCTTTTTGTCCTGTGACTGTGCATGTCCTGTGACTCTCTGCCAACATACGTTTAGCATGTTTAGTAGCTAGGTCAAGAATTTTAACCACCATAGAATATATTTTCCTGAATTTATAAGATATATCTTACTAATTATGGATCAGAATTGAACAATTTCAGTAAAATCATTGGCCAGATCATAGCCGATGTTGGTCAGGTCACACAACCCCAAGCTTTCAATACGTTTTTTTTTCTATATTTTCCTTATATGATGTGCAAAATGGTCTTAATTGTCATTATTTCAAATTTGAGAGGAATATTCTGACAAATGTTATATGCATAATTAGCATTTTTTATTTGGTCCTGTCATTAATTGTCGAGGATTGTCCTGTTATTGACAACGTTAACCAGGTCACATTTCAGCAAGCTTTTTATACCTTTTTCTTATATTTATGTATAAAATGGTATAATCTTCACATATTTTAATTTTCAGAGAAATATTCTGCGAAATTAAAGAATAATTAGCAATTTCATTTGTTCAGGTCATTGTCGAGGTTGGTCATGTCAGTCAGCGATGGGATCATGTCACGATTTTGAAAGTTTTTGAAAATAAATCTTTATTTCTTATAACATAAATGTTTCAAAATGTGACATATCATTTTATGTTTCAAATCTGAGATAATTCTTTTGGAAAACAAAAAAGTTATTAGCATTTTTATTTGGTCCTGTTATTGTCGAAGTTGGTCCTGTCATTATCAGAGTTGGTCATGTCATGTTTTCTAAAGTTTCTTACATATTTTTAAAAATTTATTTGATAAATGATGAAATCTTATTATATTTCAAATTTCAGAAAAATATTTTGAGAAATAAAAGAGAAATTAGCAATTTCATCTGGTCCGGTCATTGTCGATGTTGGTCCTGTCAATCAGCGATGGTCATGTCACGTTTTTGAAAATAAATCTATAATTTTTATAACATTTTGGTTTCAAAATATGACATACCATTTCATATTTCAAATCAGAAATAATTCCTTTGAAAAACAAAAAAGTTATTAGCATTTTGATTTGGTCCTGTCATTCTCGATGTTGGTCCTGTCATTATCAGAGTTGGTCATGTCACGTTTTCTAAAGTTTCTTACAAAACTTTTTAATTTTTTTCTTAAATCTATTTATCAAATGATGAAATCTTATTATATTTTAAATTTGAGATCAATCCTTTGCGAAATGAAAAAGTTATTAGCATTTTTCATTTGGTCCTGTCATTCGGTCCTGTCATTCGGTCCAGTCATTAGTGTAACCCCGGATCCAGCCATTTTCAAAAGGGGGGGTTCCCAACCCAGAGTAAAGGGGGGTTCCAACAATATGCTCCCATTCAAATGCATTGATCGGCCAAAAAAAAGGGGGGGTTCCAACCCCTGGAACCCCCCTGGATCCATCAATGATGTATATTTCCTTTCAGTATTTAAAGTAAAATGTGTTTACACTTATTTTTGATAACATTTATAAATACATGTAATAACTAGTCTTGTCCACAATACAGAACTGGACTAAGTATTAGATTTTTTCGACTTCAGTGTTATGCTTTTACAAAGATACATACCTGATGCTTTCATAGCATGCTTCCTTTCAACATACTGTAAAATAAAAATAAAACTTTTTATTATTATTTTTTAGAAGTGGATATTCTTTAGTTTGTTATTGCATTATAATTTAATTCTAAATTCCATTTTAAACTGGAGTAAATCATGAAAAAAAAGTTGATGACGTCACAGTCACATGCCAAATTATGTCTATGAGCTGATAGACAAAACACTGTCAGCTAATTAGAAGATGTGGTACACCCAAAATTAAATTATTTCAGGATCAAATAATTACTTTCATCCTGACCCCTTCACTGACAACAACAAATCATTTTTCTTTTCCAAATGGTTTTTAGGATAGGGTTTTTAAAAAGGACACAATGAAAGTGGTTACATTCAAATTATTTTGTGATATCTGCATACACTTTATACATGTTCATTAATACACCTGTTAAAAGAATTTCATTTAACTCTGGACTCTGGAGGCTTGAAAATTATATGGACTTTTACTTAACATGTTTTCAGATTGAATTACATTATTGCTTACCAATTCCATCAGTTTATCCAAGTTTTGACCCTCATCTGCACAACAAATCTCTTTTTCATTTTCTTTTCTCTTAGAAAATTGTCTGAAATTAATTGGGTCATCATCAGGGTGGATGGATACCTCATCACAAGGCAGACAAAATGTATGAGAAGGGTTGATTATCACTCTCTGGGATTTATCCTTATCAAAAAACGCAATAATGAAGATCAAGATGGCCAGTAAGAAGACATTGAGAATCCCCAGGAGAATGGTCAAAGTGGTCTTCTTCATGTACTTTCCTCCTGATGTCTCTTTCTCTTTTCCTTTAGGTTTCGGTAGCATTGAAACATCTTCCCCTACAGGATCTGTACCACTAGGTCCAGCAGGATCTGCCATTGTTGATATTCACAGTGTTTTACACTATCAAGTTCTACAATATTAAACACTTATTGTAATTGATAGTCTAGTCATAGAGTTAGGCTAACTTTATTTACACCTTTGGAGACTCTTAAAAATGTCAATGTCTATTTGAATATCTAAAACAATAACCTGATTTTTTAAATTTTAGTTGAAGTAAAAGTTATAATATCAGTATATCTAAAGCTTTCTTTCAAAAGAATTCTTTATACCTCAACAGCCTTTTGTCTTAAGATTTCTGACTTTCAGCATGGATATTTTTTTTTATCTAAATACACACATAGCAGTTTAAGTAAATAGAAACTATTGTAGTCATTGTAAATGAAATTTAATGGTCTATATTGGTTCTTTCATTGTTACATCATGTACATGTATATGAATAATAAGTTTGTCAAAGTCATATTTTATTCTGCTAACAAGGAGATAACTTAGGATTTTTAAACTCATGGACTTCCAATTTCTAACCTACTGCATCAAGGAAACACAAATATTTCAGGCCTTCAAACAAAAAAAATCAGGATTTTATTGGCTAATTGATTATGTGAAATGTTATTTACTCTTTATAAATTGGGAAAAAATAAATGACGTTTGTGCAGTTTATGGAATAATCTAAAGATTTAACTTCAAATGTCTTTTAATATTACAGATTCATTTGAATTTCCACTGAGCATGCTGAGCTCAATACAGAGAAGTTTTGAGTCTTTGTACTGTACAGTTTTTTTTTAATTTTATGTTTAATTGACTGCATAAATTTGTACCAAATTGTTTATTTTATATACAAAATGTAAAATCCCTTTTTGGACACATCTTTTATACAAGTTACAACTTTCACAAAATTGGAATAAATAAACACTGGAAGTCCTGTACATTTGTCAGTGCAGAAGGATTTGTCAGTGCAGAATTTTTGTTCATCAAGGTCAGTACATCTTTTTATTGAATAATCAGAACTCAACACCAACATGTAATCATACAGTAACCAGATGCTCCGCAGGGTGTAGCTTTATACGACCGCAGAGGTTGAACCCTGAACGGTTGGGGCAAGTATGGACACAACATTCAAGCTGGATTCAGCTCTAAATTTGGATTGTGATGAAATAGTTGACACAGCATAGGTTTCTGACACAGAATGAATGTGTTCTAATGAACTTAAAATTTTTGTTTTCTCTTAGAGCAATTCACTATGCTGTTGAATATTAATCCTCTCAAAAAAATGTTTGAAGAAATTTTCTTTTTTATTTATGAAATTTCAAATGAGAAAAATTGAACCCAATTTTTTTAATCACATCCCCCTTTCCCTTATTCCAAAACTAATCTCAATTAAAATTTCTAATGGAGTTTGCAACAATAACTACTCATTTAAATACATCATAAAATATTAAGATGTAAAAAAACTGCTTGTTATCACTGAATGGTAAAGATTATTTTAATTTATCAGTTGGTAGTAAAAAGTGAATATACATTGTACATTGTATATAATAAAGATTTAAGTTGATTCTGGACAAAGAAAGATAACTCCAATTAAAAAAAATCTTGCTATTGCACAATATTTTGCAATTAGATATTTCTTGCTTACTATTCTGAACAAAGAAAGATAACTCTAATTAAAAAAAAATTTGCTATTTCACAATATTGTGCAATTAGATATTTCTTGCCATTGCGCAATACTGTGCAATTGAAAAGACTTGCTATTGCACAATACTTAATATAATAATTTTAGATCCTGATTTGGACCAACTTGAAAACTGGGCCCATAATAAAAAATCTAAGTACATTTTTGGATTCAGCATATCAAAGAACCCCAAGATTTCAATTTTTGTTAAAATCAGACTAAGTTTAATTTTGGACCCTTTGGACCTTAATGTAGACCAATTTGAAAACGGGACCAAAAATTAAGAATCTACATACACAGTTAGATTCGTCATATCAAAGAACCCCAATTATTCAATTTTTGATGAAATCAAACAAAGTTTAATTTTGGACCCCGATTTGGACCAACTTGAAAACTGGGCCAATAATCAAGAATCTAAGTACATTTTTAGATTCAGCATATCAAAGAACCTAACTGATTCATTTTTTGTCAAAATCAAACTAAGTTTAATTTTGGACCCTTTGGACCTTAATGTAGACCAATTTGAAAACGGGACCAAAAGTTAAGAATCTACATACACAGTCATGACAGTTAGATTCGGCATATCAAAGAACCCCAATTATTCAATTTTGATGAAATCAAACAAAGTTTTTTTAATTTTGGACCCTTTGGGCCCCTTATTCTGTTGGGACCAAAACTCCCAAAATCAATACCAACCTTCCTTTTATGGTCATAAACCTTGTGTTTAAATTTCATAGATTTCTATTTACTTATACTAACGTTATGGTGCGAAAACCAAGAAAAATGCTTATTTGGGTCCCTTTTTGGCCCCTAATTCCTAAACTGTTGTGACCTCAACTCCAAAAATCAATACCAACCTTCCTTTTGTAGTCATTAACATTGTGTTTAAATTTCATTGATTTCTATTTACTTAAACTAAAGTTATTGTGCGAAAACCAAGAATAATGCTTATTTGGGCCCTTTTTTGGCCCCTAATTCCTAAACTGTTGAAACCAAAACTCCCAAAATCAATCCCAACCGTTCTTTTGTGGTCATAAACCTTGTGTCAAAATTTCATAGATTTCTATTAACTTAAACTAAAGTAATAGTGCGAAAACCAAGAAAATGCTTATTTGGGCCCTTTTTGGCCCTTAATTCCTAAATTGTTGGGACCAAAACTCCCAAAATCAATACCAACCTTCCTTTTGTGGTCATAAACCTTGTGTTAAAATTTCATAGACTTCCATTCACTCTTACTAAAGTTAGAGTGCAAAAACTAAAAGTATTCGGACGACGACGACGACGACGACGACGCCAACGTGATAGCAATATACGACGAAAAATTTTTCAAATTTTGCGGTCGTATAAAAATCAGAGGCTCTTAAGAGCCTGTGTCGCTCACCTTGGTCTATGTGCATAATAAAACAAAAGACACAGATGGATTAATGACAAAATTGTGTTTTGGTGATAGTGATGTGTTTGTAGATCTTACTTTACTGAACATTCTTGCTACTTACAATTATCTCTATCTATAATGAACTTGGCCAAATAGTGACAGAGGAAAATATTTTGTTAAAAATTTACAAAATTTATAAAACATTGTTAAAAATTTACTGTAAAGGGCAATAACTCCTTAAGGGCATACGATACAGTTACAGGGGAGGTAATGACGTTGCTAACGTAAAATGTTATTTTCGCGACGTCAAACTATGACATATCGGGAAAAGATGCATTTTTCGACTGATTTTTATCATTCAAACTGATTTAATTTGAAAACGAGTGCATGAACCCCCATTTTTTAAAACGGCAATTTGTTTCATTTTGCAAGGAGATTATGTGACCCAAATTTTATAAAACTGTAAATAGAGGATTTTTTTTAATTTTGATAAACATGCAGTTAAAAATGACGTTTGTTCCTATATTCATGAACATTTGATAAATATGAGTTATTTCTGAATAAAAATTGCATAATTTTTAATGATACTTATTAAAAACAGAAATTACCGATTATTTAACAAAAAACCATTTGTGTTTATCTTTTATAACAAAAAAGTTATGTCTTTCTTTCGAAAAAGAAAATACGGACACAAATCTGAATTTTGAGCAAATATACAAAATTTCGACCTCATTTTACTCAAAAAGTAGCACATGAAGGTATATTTTTTTATTACATATTTGATTTAATCTGGTGAAAAATAGCCCATATGCAAATTTTCATCAACTTGTAAATACAGGTTCAAAACTGTATCGTATGCCCTTAAAATATCAACTGACCATTATGGTCATGTGACTAATTTGTAGATCTTACTTTGCTGAACATTACTGCTGTTTACAGTTTATCCCTATCTATAATAATATTCAAGATAATAACCCAAAACAGCAAAATTACCAATTCAGGGGCAGCAACCCAACAACCATTTGTCCGATTCATCTGAAAATTTCAAGGCAGATAGATCTTGACATGATAAACAATTTAACTTCCATGTCAGATTTGCTCTAAATGCTTTGGTTTCAGAGCCAAAATCTATATTTTACCCCTATGTTCTATTTTTAGCCATGGCAACCATCTTGGATGGTTGGCCAGATCACCGGACACATTTTTAAAACTAGATACCCAAAAGATGATTGTGGCCAAGTTTGGTTAAAGTTGGTCCAGTAGTTTCAGAGAAGAAAATTTTTGTAAAAGTAAATGACGACGGATGATGGACGACGACGGACAACGGACGCCAAGTGATGACATTGCTCACTTGGCCTTTTAGGAAAGGTGAGCTAATAAAAAGGAATAATTGTCAAAGCCACGATTTTCATTTATTACTGTGCTTATTCAGTAGGCTTTGTCCTATCACAATAAAAAGTTATACCAATTGATAATAGTTTTTCTAAATTTCAGTTTGATGTTGTGTTTTGTATACTGTCTTTGCTTTGTAGCGGGGTTGCTTCCCCTCCTTAGTACAGGTAGAACATATAAAGCCAGTCTTAATCAACTGAGCTAGAGCATGTAGAGAATCGATTCTTTGGCTCAGTGGGTTAACACACTGCACTGACTGTCACCCAGGCGACCGGGGTTCGAATCCCTGGAGGTGACGATATAAATTTGTAGAGATGATACATGCTCTCCGGTTACAGCTTATCAGTAAGTAGGCTTTGTCCTATCACATAAAAAATTATACCAATTGATAATAGTTTTTCTAAATTTCAGTTTGATGTTTTGTTTTGTATACTGTCTTTTGGTCTTTTTCCGTTTTTGTCAAGGCATTGTCAAAGGTAGGACATAAAGTCACAGGACAAAAAGTTGCAGACAAAAAGTTGCAGACAAAAAGTCACAGATGAAAAGTCACAGCCAAAAAGTCAGATAAAAATTAAAGTCACAGGACAAAAAGTCACAATTCAGCTTTAAGATTGTTTCTTTCAACAAGAGAACACTTATTTAAAAATAAAACTTGTTGTACTTTTCACGAACTTTAGTATATAAAGCAACTTTGTAAACAAAAGTTATATAAACATGATAAAACAAGAATGTGTCCATAACCACTAACATGGATGCCCCACTCACACTATAATTTTCTATGTTCAGTGGACCATAAAATTTGAATTAAAACTCTAATTTGACATTAAAATTAGAAAGATCATATAATAGGGAACATGTATATTAAGTTTAAAGTTGATTGGACTTCAACTTCATCAAAAACTACTAACCGGGCATTAGCCAAAAATATACAGTACCAGAAAACTTTGAAAAAATTTATACCAAAGTGAAAGTATATATTTTTTTTGATACTCAAAGTCCGCGTTAATGTATGAACATGCCCTTTCTCTAAATTTTCTAGATTCAAATAGTTATTTCATAAAGTTATAAGCGCCTTTTTTAGCATTTCCCATTTTCATTCTCAATTTTATTATGAAATTTGGCAATTTGAATTGTGTGATATTATTCAGTGTTAAAAAATTACCTTCTTTTGTATTTCTTCTTGAAAACTAGTTTCAAATGTATTTAAGTTTAAGGTTAGGTATGCAGGATGAATTGACAAGAATCTCCAAACATAACTTTGAATTGCATCAAAACTCGAAAAAAGTCCAAAACCGAAAACGAAAGTAGAATTTTTTCAGTGAAGCATTTTTAAACAGTTTCGTTGATATCTATTGGTAAATTAAATTAACAATATAGAAATTAAAATCACCTGTTTTACTTGTATGATATAACGACGTATCAATGGTTCTTCTATTAATTATTTCGATTGTTGGAATTTTGGAAATTTGAGATTTTGATCTATTATGTCCCTTGATTATCGGAAATTGTAGTTTCGGCACTAAGTACGGATAGAACACGTATAGAATACGAAATAATATTAAAGATTTTAATATGTGGATGGAGGAAATAAACATTTGAAACAAAATACCAAACAGAAAATACAAAAAGTGAACAAAATAAGAAATCGAGAGAAAAACCTCTATACCAATAATACTGGCCCTCTAGATTTTGCACAGAACATGCAGAAAATGTGACCCATTTCTTCACAAACGTCCCCAATATTCCAAAAAGTAGTCTAGATCTAAATATCAGCTATATATCTGAGGGTAGAAATGCCCTTTAAAGACCAAACAGCCTATTGTTTATGCGTCAAAATCAGTCGATTTTTTAATCGTCTAAATACATTTTATCGTCATGCACCAACAATTATCGTTAACGTCATAAATGGCAAGGATTTTTAACGTTTTTCGTCATGAAGGTACCCCCATTACGACCCTCATATCATAGCACGCCTTTTACGAATTATAAAACAGAAGATGTGGTATGATTGCCAATGAGACAACTCCAGTCTCTGAAGCGCTTTTCTGGATTACCCCCAAGTGTGTACAAATTTAAGAGCCTAACTTTTACATAACAACACAACCAATCTTTGCAGTAGAGGCGGTTACTACAGTAGAGAAGCGGTGAAAATCTGTGTAAGCCTTCAAATAAACACAGGAGAATAGAGACGGAAAGATACCAAAGTGAAATTCATGCTCATAATTCGAAACTGAATGAAAATAACATATCAAAAAGTGAATAACGACCAAAAGACAAAGTATAATGGTATACAAAACAAAACATAGGAAACTAAAGAATGAGTAACACGAACTATGGCAAGGCTTTTTGCTATTTATTCTTACTTCAAGATATCTCATAAACTTTATAAGATATCTTATATAGTTTATAAGATATCTTATATCGTAGTTTATAAAATATCTTATATAGTTTATAAGATATCTTACATTATATAGTTTATAAGATATCTCATATAATTTATCAGATATCTTATATAATTGTCTTTATAAGATATCGTATAGACTATATGAGATATCTTATAAACTATATAATATATCTTATAAACTATATAAGATATCTTATATAAAAATTGTTTATCTTATAAACTTTAGAAAATATCTTATAAAGTATATAAGATATCTTATAAATTTTAGGAGATATCTTATATAACATTAAATATATCTTGTATAATATATAAGATATCTCATATAATATATATATATAAGATATCTCATAAAAATGAAATTATATAAGATATCTTTTATATGATAGGAGATATCTTATATATTATAGGAGATATCTTATATCTTATCGGATATATCTTATATATTATAGGAGATATCTTATATATTATAGGAGATATCTTATTTAGTTTATAAGATATCTCCTAACGTTTATAAGATATCTTATATAGTTTATAAGATATCTTACATTATATAGTTTATAAGATATCTTACATTATATAGTTTATAAGATATCTCATATAATTTATCAGATATCTTATATAATTGTCTTTATAAGATATCGTATAGACTATATGAGATATCTTATATAAAAATTGTGTATAAGATATCTCATATACTTTATAAGATATCTTATAAACTTTAGAACATCTATAATACTAAAATTACGAGGTCCAATTTGTTAGCCGTCATCACGTAAAAACGACGAATCACAGAATTCAACTTTATATATAACTAATATAGTACAAAGGTGTAGATTAAAAATTACACCACTCCAGGCCCTTTTGTTTTCCATGTAATTAATATTGCCAATAATTAAGAAGTTCCGGGTCGAGTCCGCTACCGATACCAATAGTATATTCACCTGTTACCTATTACCTTATCTGTACGTTCCGCATCTGACAGGCGCACCACCAAACGTTGTTTTCAGGATTAATATGCTATATACACGGGTCATAACCACAGGGTTGACACTACTAAATTGTCAAATTGTTACCTATTGTAGTATTTTAATTAGTAAGACTTTCTAAGATAACAATACGAATGCTAAAAATCTGGACTAAAAATAAGGCGTATAGCCGGTACAGTTTTCAATTTGTTAGTGGGCATGACGTAAAACAGCGAAGCAAAGAATTCAACTGTATTTATAACTTATATAGGACAATGCTGTTGATTAAAAAATACTCCATTCCAGGACCTTTTGTTTTCCAAATAATTAATATTATTGTTTCAGTTCGACGGGTTCAAACAGAAAGACTTGAAAGCAGAGAAAAACTGTGTATCTTATAATCGGCATGACTTTATCAGATGACAATACTAATACTAAAATAAGGCTTGCACATAGTTATATACTATAATTCAGTCACGTACCCGTGATATCACGGGTGTGTTCTAGTATCTTATAAAGTATATAAGATATCTTATAAATTTTAGGAGATATCTTATATAACATTAAATATATCTTGTATAATATATAAGATATCTCATATAATATATATATAAGATATCTCATAAAAATGAAATTATATAAGATATCTTTTATATTATAGGAGATATCTTATATATTATAGGAGATATCTTATATATTATAGGATATATCTTATAAATTATAGGAGATATCTTATATCTTATAGGAGATATCTTATATCTTATAGGATATATCTTATATATTATAGGAGATATCTTATATATTATAGGAGATATCTTATATAACATTAAATATATCTTGTATAATATATAAGATATCTCATATAATATATATATAAGATATCTCATATAATATATATATAAGATATCTCATAAAAATGAAATTATATAAGATATCTTTTATATTATAGGAGATATCTTATATATTATAGGAGATATCTTATATATTATAGGATATATCTTATATATTATAGGAGATATCTTATATATTATAGGAGATATCTTATATCTTATAGGATATATCTTATATATTATAGGAGATATCTTATATATTATAGGAGATATCTTATTTAGTTTATAAGATATCTCCTAAAGTTTATAAGATATCTTATATAGTTTATAAGATATCTTATATAATTGTCTTTATAAGATATCTCATAAACTATATAAGATATCTTATAAACTATATGAGATATCTTATAAACTATATAAGATATCTTATAAACTATATAAGATATCTTATATAAAAATTGTTTATAAGATATCTCATACTTTATAAGATATCTTATAAACTTTAGAAGATATCTTATAAAGTATATAAGATATCATATAAACTTTATGAGATATCTTATATAACATTAAAGATATCTTATACCGTCTACTAATCACATCAATCAACAGTTTTATTCAGAGCCGGCAATAATAGCATTTTTTCTATTTTGCCGGCTCGGCTAAATAGCAAATTTGTTATTTTGCCGGTGCCGGTCAAATAGTCACTGCCTTAGTATTATCGTTTAAGTCACATTCTCGGCTATAAAGATGATGTGAATAAATAACAATTTTGGTGACTAGCGAGATTGTTGAACGTACCTATCTTATTAAACTCAAAACGAAGAACACATGTACAGTAAATACAGTTAAGTCGACTTCATGTCTTGATAACATCCAGAAATTGACAATTGGGGTCGGCTGGTTGATTTCAAAACTTTACAACAAAAACGACGATTTCAAACTTTCAATTGATTACTACTTTTCATTTCTTTGTAGCAACATTCCAGCAGCACCTGCATATATAAGGTCTACATATCTTCCGATTGTAGCAGCGTCAGGACAGCTTAAAACTGAAACCACATTCGACATACTGACAATGCCATTTCAAAAAGACAACGTGATTCGAGAGTGTGCGTTTCCAATAATTAATTCCTTAATAGAGGTAGGACTGCTTTCAAGGAAGCCCTGACCCGTAGCCATACTGGATGTTTCTTATGTTTTTAGTAAGGTCACGGCGCTTTGACTTTATAGTCGAACTTCAATCTGAGTCTCGACTTTTGCAATCTTTATGGTTTTTGAAGCAATCTTTCTGAACGTTTTGCGGGCAATTATATCATGAGTTTGATGAACATTTTGATAATCATGTGTAACAGATGAGCCCGTAATCTTACCTCGATTGTGACACAAGCAAATGAAACATCTTCGAATTTATAAACGAACTTCAATCTGTGTCTCGACGTTTGTAATCTGTATGGTTTTCTGTGGAGATCGTTCGAAGCCCCTGACTACGGGTGTGAAGCTAATGAACCAACAGTTGTCACGGTTCCATGTGGCTACGTCAAAGCCATCCCTTTTCAGCGAGTGAATATGTGGAGTAGGATCAGACGTTTATTTTCCCTTTGGTATCTTCCGACCCTTTTTTGTTAAGAATCATGTATAGGTTTAACAATAATATTTGACATTATATGACCACTAAACATCCAAAGTAAGCAAGCTGCCATATTGTATTATCTTGTTATCAGCTAATTGAAACACAACAAAATGAGCAATTTAAATTCTCAATACAAGTTGAAGAAAGACAGATTTTATTATTACAGAGAATTAAACCAAAATAACCTAGGATGAAATCCAGATATTTTAAGTATAAGCAGTTCTTGCTCTTATACTCGCACCCGTCATGACGTGTGCATGAGAGATAAAAAAAAATATGGGTTGAATTCTGTGTCGACCAAGCAGATATGTTAATATGAATGTAATCACGACAGATCTTATACACGTTATATAACTTAACTTAAATCCTGGATAATCATATATAGGTCGGTGCAATGTTCCTTTGGAATTACAACCAAAGATTATGAACTGTATCAACCATCCGGCACTGTATTTGATATACATGTATATACAAACTATATAAGTACCTTGACATACAACGATATATTGATGGGTCTTCCAAGTGTTCCACGAAACCTCTTCCTAATTTATTAGCATCAATTTTATCAACAACAAAAGCCGAGTTCTAAAGTTATTGTAAACTACCCGCATCTAGAGACGGCGTGAATCTAATGTGGACTATCAAAAAATATAAAAAGATCTTTTAGACTCCATACAATCTGCTAAGACTAGGTCTCTTACATCTTGCAATAGTATTAAAACATTTGGTTTTCTACACTTTTACACAAGTATTCCCCATTCCAAACTAAAAGACAAATTGAAAGAATTGGTCCTGCTTTGTTTAATAAAAAAATTGTAAGGGTTCCGCGGAACCTAGCTAGCAGTGTCTCACCCACTTTTGCTGTTAATCGCACACTCAAAAAAATCAATAAAAATATACCTCTCTTTACTTCTGAATACTATCTTATGGTCATAAACAATCTTCCGTCCAAGTTTGGTACAAATCCAGGATAGTTTAAGAAAGTTATTAAAATTTCAAAAACTTTTAACCACAGAGTGAACATTTGTGGACGCCGCCGACGACGGAAGTAGGATCGCTTTGCCTCGCTTTTTCGAATAAAATTGAAGGCCGCTCGACAAAAAAGAATGGCCAAAGTAAATACATGCAAGTATGTTGTCTTTGCGAAAATCACTCTGATAGCAACACTCATATTTTTCATCGGCCTTTACAACAGTGAACATGTCCAACCTACCAAACTTAGGACAAATCTTAACCACAGACATCAAATCCATCAATATCAATCCTACCAGAATCGACAAAAGCTTAACCATCCTAAAGCTATTAATTGGTACAAACAGTATTCCAGCACGCTTCCTGAAAGAGACCACAACCGAAATGGCGCCTGGCCCAATCAAATCCAATCCTCGATTGACGAAGCTAAAATTCCATCTGACTGGAAAACAGCTACAGTCGCATCTATATAGTCAAACAGGGAGACAGAAGCCAAGCTCCCAATTATAGGCTTATCTCCTTAACTACCATCTGTAGCAAAATTAACGAGCAGATTATCCATGCTATCATTCTTACTCATTTAGAGCATAATAACATCTTTGCTGAAGTACAACATGGCTTCACTAGAGGACATAACATCAGATATCTCCAAATACACTGTCGAACCCAAATAAACCAACATTTCTTCTTCCCAAGCCACTGGCCAGTTTGCCATCCCTCGATGGGTTTAAACAGGCGCTTGCAACCTCCACAATCTCCTAAATTGTAACTATTGGATTTTCACTGTAAATACACATCTTTTAACTGTATACAGAGAAAATATGTACTGATATGACACGTATTTGTCAGTATGAATATACTGAAAATGAGTCGTACATTTTACCAGAAGAAGAACCACAAATTATCTGAAACTGACATTATCAAGATTCTTGATTTCTTGATTTACAACATATGTGTTACGTTTGAAGGTGTTTTTCAAAATTAATCGGGATTCCCATAGGAACAAACTGTGCCCCTCTTCTTACCGACTTGTTCCTTTATTCACATGAGACTTACTTCATACAGGAGCTTCTTAGGAAGAAAGAAAAGAAGTGTGCAATATCCTGTAAGTTCACTTTCCGGTATATAGATGATCTTTACTCACTAAATAGTTCAAAATTTTGTGACTATGTCTTCACCAACCTTATTGAATTAAGGTTGGTTAATCCTTATAAAAATGATAAAGTGAATACCTAACTGTTTAAAAATAACCTTATGTACAGTTAAATCCCTGCAAAGATAATAATAATAACTTACATGTGAATTTTATTTAGACCCTATGTTGGACGAATCTATCTTATTGAACTTAAGATAAGTTATACAACAGATACAGTTAAGTCTGTCTGCTATTTTGATTCACATCTAGAAATTGACAACGAGGGTCAGTAAAGACTAAAACTTTACGACCGAAGAGTTGATTTAAGCTCCCCAATTGTGAACTTGCCATTTCTATGTATCAACATTTCAGCAGCGCCTGCATACGAAGTATATATCTCCCAGTTGAGAGGAAATTCCAGGGCTTATATTTCCTATATAGAGGGTTGCTGCACACAGGGAAGCTATTAAACCAATAGTTATCAAAGGTACTAGGATTATAATTTCACGCGTTTCGTCTACATAAGACTCACCAGTGACGCTCATATCAAAATAATTATAAAGCCAAACAAGTACAAAGTTGAAGAGCATTGAGGATTCAAAATTCCAAAAAGTTGTTCCAAGCAATAGTTCCAAGTGGTGAAGTTGAAGTCATCCCTTTGTAAGTTTTATGGACGCCATCAAGAGTTGGTTGACCTTTATGAAATATCCGTCTCACAGATAAAAGATATGTTCCTTATGTCAAAAGTTCAAAACTCGAATTCGGTATTGTTTTATTGAATGTGACCTACCAAATTACACTTATTACCGGATTTGCAAAATGATAAGCAACAAGACAGGTGCCACATGTGGAGCAGGATCTGCTTAGTCTTCGGACCACCTGATGTCACCAAAATTGATGGGATTCTTGTTGCTCAGTCTATAATTTTTGTATATTGTATCAGTGTTTTGTGTACTATTGTTTCTCTATTGATCTTTTTTCAGCCATGGCGTTATTTTTCACATATGAGTTTGAATGTCTGTGTGATATCTTTTGCCACTCTTTAACTAGATTTCATTTTGAAATATATATTTAATGATGAAAATTGACAAAGGCATTTTGACAACATTACCAAAATAGTAGGTTTGGCTAGCCATTAAACCAGGTTCAACCCACAATCTTTACTTAAAATGTCTTTTAGTAAGTCAGATCATATTACAGCTGATATCAAATAATTCGTTTTTTTTATATGCTATCAGATGTTTTTGTTCGGTTCTGTGTTCCATGTTTCCTCCTATAGTTAATGTTTCCCTCGTTTTTAGTTTGTAACCCGGATTTATCTCAATCGATTTATGACCTTTGAACACCGGTATACTACTGTAACCTGAATTGATTAAGAACTCTTGACCATTGATGATGGTCTTCCAATAGCAATAACATTTAAGGGCATACGATACAGTTTTCATCCCGTATTTACAGTTTTATGAAAACTTCCATATAGGCTATTTTTTGCCTGATTAAATCAAATATGTAATAAAATATATACCTTCATGTGCTACTTTTTGAGTTAAATGAGGTCGAAATTTTGTATATTTGCTCAAAATTCAGATTTGTGGCCGTATTTTCCCTTTCGAAAGAAAGCCATAATTTTTTTATTTAAAAGATAAACACAAATTGTTTTTTGTTAAATGATTTGTAATTTCTGTAATTTATAGGTATCCTAAAACTTTGGGCATTTTTTATACAGAAATAACTCATATTTATCAAATGGTCATGAATTGAGAAAAAGCGTTATTTTTTGCTGTATATTTATCAAAAAAAAATAAAAAAAATTAAGTTTTATAAAATTTGGTCCACATAATCTCCCTGCAAAATGAAATAAAATGTCATTTAAAAAATAGGGGTCCATGCACTTGTTTTCAAATTAAATCAGTTTGAATGATAAAAATCAGTCGAAAAATGCATGTTTTCCCCAAATGTCATAGTTTGACGTCGCGAAAACAACATTTTACGTTAGCAACGTCATTACCTCCCCTATAACTGTATCGTATGCCCTTAACCTGCCCTGAAAGTTATTAACAAGTTTGATGATTTTTTTTTTTTTTTTTAGGTAAACAAGATTTTGATTTCATTTTTGATAAGGAATGTTAAGCTATGGTAATTACTTGTTTTAATTCTGGACCTTAAAAAATAGCTTTACTATTTATTGTGTACCCAAGTTTAAAGAAATTTGACCTAGCTAATCAGCCTTGCATGCACAGCCATTAATTATCAAAAGGGTCATCACAATATCTCCTTTCACAAGAATGTTGTAGGCAATTAATAATTCAGGTGAATATATTTTAAAGTTTAACTCTTTATTGGGGAAATGTTTAAAATCAAGTAAAAACCCATTTGATGTCCTACAAATCCGATATTAATGAATCAATTTATAAATCAAAACAGAAATAACTAAGCAAAATAACTTTTATTGATTTTCATATGGATATTGATTATAAAACTATAACCATGCATAAAAATTTATGTTGGTTCAAAATATGAAAACTATATAAATATGGTTTAACAACATGGTCCTAAATATTGAACTGTTAATCAGCTGTATATAATACTGCTTTAGCTTATGGTCTTACTCTGATGCACGTACAAACAATTGACACAATGTTCATCAATTAAACTCTTCTGTATATCTATGTTCTCTGTATATCTATCACAAATAGTCTGCTATCCCTGATGGTTCATGTGACTAGTTAACATAAAATAACATGATGACTTATGAATAAAAAAAAAGAAATATATCTGTCATAAAGGAGGAAGCAAACAAAAATATGCATTCAATCACTGAAAACCATCTAAATTTTGATATGTTATATATAACCTTCTACATTCTAATTTTTCAATTTTTTCAAGTCTCTAAATTATTATTAAATTTCTAAAAGTGGGTTATCTTTAACAGAAAAATACAAACATACCTCCTGAACAAAGTCTGTATTTGATAAAAACAGAGAATATTTTAGCTGTTGTCAGCAGCTTTTTTATTCAGTTAAAGCATGTACATATCAAGTTGTTTGTTTGTCTACATTCTAATGATAAGATGTATTGGTGAAAAGGTAGAACAACACAACTGTAAAATAGTTTGATATTCTATAATTAAGGAGGCTCACAAGTATAAGATTTTCAGAAAAAAATTAAACATTTATTTTTCATTACAAATTTTAATTATTACCTTCATTAGTTGTTACTTTATCATATGGTACAAAAATCATTCCAAAAAATCAATTCGTGTTGGCCCCAGTTGACTTTTAACATGTAGATATCAATTAAAAAAAAGCTCCAATTTATCACCCTTTGGTTCAAAAATGCCATTTTTTGGCATTAAAATTGAAAAATCTTTTTTAAGTCATCGGTGACCTATATTTTTTATTGTTGTATATTAACTAAATAATTGTAAAATTTAAGCGATTTCTGTAATTTAGTTCTTTTTTTATTTCAATATTAACGCTTTTTCTCCTATTAGTTCAACAGAAAAAAAGGACATTAACAAAAATGTATGCTTATTTCGAAGGCAGATTGTGAGTGCAAATGAACGGTGACCCCATTTTTTATTTCATTTTTCTACTAAGTATAAGATAAAGTTTATTTATAGAAAAATATAGCGAAATCCTATATTAAATGAAAAATTTGATTTAGACCGGCGAGCCCCCTTAAGAACAAAGAAAATTTGTTATACCTATTCTAGGTTTTCTCTATATAAAGACATTTTGTAAAGAACATATTAATTTGTTTCTAGTTTAAAAGTTTTCAAAAGACTTTCCTGAAAATGGACCTATTATTCAACAATTGTATTTCAATGATCAGTTTTGACTAGTATGGTGAATGTCACTTGATAGGGTGGAGGTATAACAAAACAGTTCAATCAATTCTCGATCAATTGTTATCACACCCACAGACTGTTAGTAAATGTCAGCCTTGGCCTTAGGGCAACACTTCTGTTTTCTTGTCAAACCAAACAACTGTTGATCTAAAACCCAGTCAATAACTGTATACTGATGTACATACAAAACATCTTTGATTTATACCGTGAAAAAGGGATATATTTCAATGTGGCATATAACCAACCTTTTATTTATACCAGGAATCTCTTTTAGATATATTTAGGGAATATTAAGTCAACGGTTATTAATCTGTAAACAAACCTCTCATCCTTGTATTCAAAATAAACAAATAACTTGTACATATTGTATAAATGCTACTCTAAGTGTAAATTACCTAGCAAATGACAAATAAATATCACAGAAACTCATATGCATTTGATCAAAACTGCAGAACTTACATCACTCTTTCAGAATTAACAGAAAAACTCCTCATTACATGAAACCCTCCATCACAGAAACAGAAGTATGGAGTTAAAGCTTTACCCTATATTATTTTCCTATTGCACATAATCATTTTTTCTTTTATAAAACAAAGATCAATAAGATTCTGAATACAACAATTTAGTTAATTCCTTCATGAAAACCTGACACATGGATAGTACGATTAACCTTAGATGGACAAACAATGATAAGATTGAAGCGAAACCATTTTAAATGAAAGAGGAAAGATATGGATTGGTTATAAGTGAAACTTCTTCACATTTTCGTTTACTTTAGAAAAAGAAAAATAAATTTTACATTGTCAAATTCACCAGATAATAAGATTTAAAAATTAAAAAAAATCTAGCTGTAGCTTATAATCTAACATAAAAACAATGTACAGATAATATAAAGCATAAAACATAAATTCTGCAAAAATGATTAACTAATAAAACTTCCTAAAGCTGGACACAAGTCATGAAAAATATATACGACTAGTTGAGATCTTAATCCTATCTACAGAATTAAACTAATACAAAAAATCTAAACAGGCTATCCATTGAAGTCCACAAAAGTATAAATTTCATGTTGAAATTGGTTATCTGTTAGTTGTTAAAGATAAAGTAAATCAAAATAAACTGCATGTGTACTGTATATCCAGGTATGTTTTCAATTTTTTTTAACATTGGGAAAATAGCTACAAAATAATTTTGTATTGCCATAATTATATTTTCCTTTGAGATACATGAACGTTTGTGATAATAAAAGTCAGCTGTTGTTTTTATAATTCTCATACAAAAGTGAAATGAACATCAATATAGGTGTAAAATTTTAATTCAAAAGGAGTGTTTCAAAATTTGAACATGTCAGAACTACTTTCAAAATTTTAGTAATATTTTAACCATAAACATGTTGTTTTTTTTTATTTGAGGAAAATGTGATATGCACATTTAATTATGTTGCTGAATAACTTTACTTTAACAGAAAGTTCATGGTAAAAGTCTTTGTAAAGACTGTGGACTCATTAATTCTTTTTGTGAAAAAAATCCTGTTTCTACTCATTATCTTTCTCAGTAATTGATTGAATATTTTTAAGGTGAAGAAATAAAAGGGAGCTTTTACTACAGTAGATATGTATCAATGTAAGTTCTCACAATAGGTACACATTACTCACGATAGCCTATAGTCAACACATTAAGGAAGAAAAAAGTTTTTGGCCAAAGCATAGCTTTTCATAAAAAAAACACCATAATATAAGAGTAGTTAAGTCATGTTTTAATGATATTTGATGTATCATAACCAGTCTTCACTAAAACTTGTTGATTTGCAAGACTAATAATTGGTCTTTCTTTCATAAAATTTGTTAAATATTTTATGTCTTGTAAGGCCTAGTACACGGCAGAATACATTTCCCTGGGCTGTAGAGATTGTGGTAAATTGTGAAGACTGGGCAACATTGAAATATAGATGAAACTAAATTCTAGTTGTGAAATACAATGTGCATTGACTGTGCATGACATGATAAAAAATAATAACCATCTTGCACACTTTTGCAACCATAGAAACTCATCGACAATGTATATCATGTTATCTATAATACTAAAATAACAAGGTCAAAAAATAACTTTATATATAGCTAATATAGGACAATGGTGTAGATTAAAAATTACACCACTCCAGACCCTTTTGTTTTACACATAATTAATACTGCCAATAATTAACAAGTTCCAGGTCGAATCTGATACCATTATCAATAGTATATTCACCCGTTACCTATTATCTTATCTGTACGCTCTGCATCTGACAGGCGCACCACCAAAGTTTAATTGTGTATTTAGGATTTTGCTATATACACAAGTCATAATCACAGGGTTGACACTACTAAATTCAATCATTGTCAAATTGTTTCCTATTGCAGTATTTTAATCAGCAAGACTTTCTAAGATAACGATACGAATACTAAAAATCTGGACTTAAAATAAGGCGTATAGGTACAGTTTTCAATTTGTTAACGTGCATGACGTAAAACAGGGAATCAAAGAATTCAACTTTATTTATAACTAATATAGGACAATACTGTTGATTAAAAAATACTCTATTACAGGACCTTTTGTTTTCAAAATAATTCCAGGTCAACGGGTTCACACAGAAAGAGTTTGAAGAGTTTGAAAGCAGAGAAAACTGTGTATCTGATAATCGGCATGTCTTTATCAGATGACAATACCAATACTAAAATAAGGCTTACACATAGTAATATACTTTAATTCAGTCACAGACCCGCGATATCACAGGTGTGTTCTAGTATCAACAAAAAAACTAACCTGCACATGCAGCAGTCGAAAAGAACTTTCCTATTGGCAAGAAACTAATAGTTTTTTTCATTTCCACGTAAACTGGACTTAACCTTGACAAGACATTTGATGTACAAATGGAATGTCTGTAAGGATAAAACAATTAGACTCCCACCTTACACATGTGGAGGGAGAAACTATACTTTTACTTACACATACATACTTATTGATAACAAATGTATTAAACATTCAGCACCTAATACATGACTATGATATGAAAAAAGTGAAGTTTTTAAATGATGTATTTTTTGACAGTTTTGTGACTTATATTGAAGGAAACATTCTCTTCTACTAGCTGAAATGCCTCAATCTTAATGCCACTGACCTTGCTTAAACCACAACTCAAGCTGTGATAATTCACATGTCTTTTCTCATTAATCTTCAAACAATTATTAAAACCACGAGAGATGAGTTCAAACCTGAAAATGCATTTGTAGTATAAAGTCTAAAATTATCTGTGATTTCTGCTTCCATTTCAAAGTGAAAATCATGATCATTTGTAATGATCAAAAGCCAGCAGCTAATGCCCACAGAAACCAGTGTATAAAACAGATAAATAATTTTCTTGGCTCAAAGACATTACCCTAAATGAAGACCAACTAATACCATAGAAATGCATATTTTCATTATTCACAATGCCACAAAGATCTGAATGACTTTGTTGAGATTTCTTGTTGAACTTGAAAATGAAATCTTTTAACTATAAACATATGTAGCAACAGAATGAATACCCGTTTCAACAATTGAGAAATGCTCTTTCATTATTGATTACTTCAAAAATAAATAAATATTTTCATACATAAATGCATACATCTACCAACATAAAATACTTTTATAACTATTGTACTTTTTTATCTATATTGGTTTATAACTACCGAGTTATGGTTTAAAAAACCTTTTATTTACTTATTAATGCTATTTCCTATAAAAAAAACTGACTCTGATATTGGCAGTGAAATCTTATTATCAGCAAAGAACAGGTTAAAAATATACAAAGTAATAAGAGTTATATTCATCCCTCAGAAATCAGTTAAAAATATAGCGTTCAACAACCATGCATCAATCACACCTGGAATCATCCTCCACACATCCATACACTAAACAATACCATCATCATGTCAATGCTTTACCATTAGTTATCCGAATGTAGGGCCAAACTTTTTTCCAGTACTGAAAATGAAGAATTGCTTATGTTACATTGGATTACAACACATTAAGGTAACACGATACGGAATGGCATATCTCCCGATTTCCAAAATTTTTGGCATACGTGTACTTTGAATCGAGTTACATTGGAATATGTAATAAAAAATGGGGTCACCATTTTTGTTTTTTTGTAATTTTCATAGGAAAACGTCAATTTTGGCGACAAATTTACTTAGGTATATAGGGGAAATGCCTTGTATTCGGCTTACCTTTTTAGATTTTCGAATGGATGGCTATTTTCTTATATACGGAGAAAAACAAAAAACTAACATAATATCCAGGATTGCATAGTGAATCCATACACGTATAGAAACTCATATGTCACCATCCTTGTTTTTGAAATAAATGGCTTCAAAGTTGATCGATAGGCCTAGAATTTGACCAAATACGTGTGACGTTATGGTGTACGGAATATAACGTTATTCCTTCTCAGAGAATTGGAGAAAAAAGTATGTGTCGGGATCTGAATGAGTATATTTTATTTTCATTTCCCCTGTCGACTGTCGTAAAGTTCCTAGTAATGCAATGTAAAATTCTACTGAATCAGATATCATGTCATTTCGTCCTGCACATGGAATTTCACTCATATGAATTAATATCAATATCGTCCGATTTTCACTCATATGAATTAATATCAATATCGTCCGATTTTCACATCAAACGAGCATATCATGACTTGAAACTTGCGTGAACAGGTTCCATGTGAATCTTATGATAATAGTTCATGCATAAATCACCGGAATTTTGTACACGTTAAATTCACGTAAATATTTGAAATAAAATTATTTAAATAATATCTTTATTCTAAAATTTGATTAAAACCATAAAAAATACCTTCAGATTTTTGTTAAGTTTACGTGAAAATTAAATGAATCATTTCACGTGAGATTCATCCGAATTACTGATTTTTAACTCCATCATATTAGACAATGGTGGTATCATCACTTCATCCTGTGATGCAGAAATATAGTATTTTAAAAAAATTGATTCATTTAACAGTTTTTAAATTGTTCGGTTTGATGGTTGTTTAACGTTCAGTGGCAAATAGTTCATGCATGTTCGGGACGATACAATACAATTTTGAATACAGTTGTTTATAAAAGACACATTTGATGCACCAGTCAAGAAAGATTTTGTAGAAATTATGAGGAAAAATAATGATCATGATAAAATACACATTCCAAAAAATAAAATAACAAAACTCCAAGAAAAAATCAAAACGAATAAACCCTTATCAAATGACAAAATCAAAAGCTGAAAAACATCAAAAGAATGATAAACAGCTGTCATATTTTTGACTTGGTACATACAATACATGTAGTATAGTGTACTCTGCGTTGTGTAAATGTGACTTGTTTGCTCAGCAAGTCGGACAAACTTGCAAACTGTTAACCAGAATAATTCAGTCGTTATAGGATTCCGCTTACTACATTACGTAAGTAGGAGAGATCGATTACGGGGAGGGACTGAATTATTCGGGTTAGCAAACTGTATGGAAAATTTCACAAATTCTGTCATTTGTGAAAAATTATTTACATAACAAATCTTGAGATCATATATGCATTCTTTATATAAGTAAAACAACTGCGAAATTTAAAAGTTCCAGCTTGAAATTCAACCTGTATCAGATGTAAACCGGAGTCTGTACTCTGTGTGCCTTTGTATTTTTATCAAAATGCCTAATCCAGCAGCCTGTCATGAAACAAAAAAGAAACTCCAGACGATATGCGCACCTATAATATGAGTAGTAACACCAGGTACATAGTTTTCAGGGCCGTAACTACCTATGAGGCAGGGGAGGCAGTTGCCTCCCCTGAATTTTCTACACCAAAATTTTTTTTTGAAGTATTAAAATGAAATATTGAAAATATGTCCACGAAGAATTTGAATTTATAGTACAAACAACACAAATTTACAGTGTTATCATGATATGTGATATATGTCATTTTCCGGATTTTTGATCGATAATGAAACGTTTCAGTATTTGTTTGGTATTTTTTGTTCGTCTGTCTGTTATTCAGTATTCGTTCGAGAACACATATTAAACTTTGCTTTTCGATAATTTTAAATAAAACATAATTGTTCACATTTATTTAGGGACTCAATTAAGCATAGGAAGTTCCCTTTGTATTGTGAATCTTAAATAATATTGGAAATTGGTTACCAGCTGAATCAGCAGTTGGATCATTTTTTTAACGTTTCCCGATCGTACGAGAACATTATGGTCAATGCCTTAGTAGTTAAACACTCCCATTCGTTGTAGCAGGGACTTTCTATACTAAGTATATATACTGGTATAGAAAGTCCCTGGTTGTAGTTATATACATCTTTGTTCAGCTTTCAAAAATATTGAAATTCAAGGTCCTCGATAAAAAAAATATATCTTCCGTTCTATGATCTTGCTTTATATGTTTTTTTAACTTACCAGTTTGATTTCTAACAAAAAGATTTTTAAATACAAATAATAATTGTTTGCATAAAAATTGCTTCCAGGATCCAGCAATACTGATGTTTCTTAAAGAAAGGAAAACGAAGGAAAACGGGTCATTTTAGCTAGATTTTATTGAGAAAAACATCCGCGGTCACAATGTATTTAATGTTAATAATTAAAGGTCAAAGTACGGCCTTCAAGACGGAGCATTGGCTCACACCGAACAGCAATCTCAGCTTGTTTTTGCATAAAAATTGCTTCCAGGTTCAAGCAATACTGATGTTTCTTAAAGTAAGGAAATCGAATGAAAAAGGGTCGTGATGAAGGGAAAATCCAGAAAAGCGCTTCGGACGCAATAACTTATTAAACGTGTTGTTTAGCCATTTTAATGAGAGGGAAAAATCGGCGGGAGCTGCACCCACAACCCCCTCTTTAAGGGGCCTCATTCGGCTGTCCCAAACCCCTGCCTCCCCTGAATTCGAACCCTAGTTACGGCCCTGGTTTTAAAGCTGAAGCAAAACTACTGTAGTTCTAAATAATTAGCCAAATTAACTATATATACACTAAGTGCGGGATTAACGGTCGAACGGACAAATGTAAAACAATATGATGATACGTGCTCTATAAGTAATTTGGTGACAATGCATATTTTTGAATATGCAGTTCATATAATGGAATGGTAATTTGGAGATCTGAAATGTAGTAGCAATGTAAGAAGGATAGCATTTCCGACATTTCGTCTTTGGTGGAAACTTGACTAATTGGAAATTTAACCGCATCTCCTTATATAATATTTCATAATGGTTTGAATTTTCTAGAGAAGAGCAAAAGTTTTAAGACTTAAACTAATATTTACCAAGAAACTGAAATGTTACTGTGACAATTATACTACACATACTCAAAATTTTCCAACTTTTACTAAAACTACAAAACAGAAGTGTAAAGATACTATTCCAATTAGCATTAGTCACGATTTTCTTGATGTCTTCAAGGTGTTGATGTCAATTAATTAATGCCCAGCTGTTGCTATCTTATAAATTGCATATCACATATCTCCATTTATCATTCTATCAGCCAACTTTGTACAAATAACATGTACATGTACACCATTTTTTTTTATTTGTATTTGTACTTTTACAAATAAAGTCTCATGTTACCCCACTTCCAAAATGAGCAAGCGGTAACGTAGATATTTAGTTTTGCGTAACTATTCAATTTTGGTCTTCCTCTCGGTTTGCGTTTAAACTTTGTCGAATTTTTTGAAAAAATTAGAGGCAATGATTTAAATTTTAACAACTAAAGTTCCAAGTGACGGGGGGAAATTGTAGGATTGATTGCTTTGATTATTGGTTGGTTAACGTCCAGTGGAAATAATTCATGCATGTTCAGGACGAGAACAAGTTAACAATAAATACAATAGGTAGGTTTTGCAATAGAGTCAGGGCATCCGCGATGATGGTCGGGAAAATTTAAACTGACGCTATACATGTATATATATACTTGTATACTTGTTCTAAAAACTAATTTTAAGAAAGAAACTTTCCGGGCCTTTTCCGACGCCTATTATGCGAGCAGTATGGCCCGCAGAGCCCTAAAAGGTAACTTTGTTAATTTTCTTTCAGTCGTTTTGTCTCCCAACTTGTACATGTACATTACTTCAAACTCAAAACTAAAAAAACACAGAATACCCATGCAAGCGTAAATTAACACGAATATAAAATCTAAATGAATTCAAGATCTAGCTTTTATACAGTCTCTTGCCGTTTGAATAATAAAAAGTCAGCCGTTTGCATGTAAATTTCGAGAAAAAAATTATACCGGAATCAGGGAACACGGAACCTGTCTGACTACAGCCAGCCCCAATTATCAACTTGTGTTTGTAGACGCAAGTGGATACTCGGGGGCTGGCTTTATTTAGACTGTACCGGAACCTAAATTTTGTTATTTTATTTCTGCCGAATCAAGTGCCCATGTATTTCTCAGCCTTCGTTAACTTTATAATGCTTCATTCCGATGTTGCTGTCCATCCTGAGTAGACGTGGTTTAAACGATTACAAAGCTGGCGATGTATTTTAAAATATTTCCAAAACTATATCGAATTTACTCTGTACAGACCAATGAATTTCAGAGACTGTTTACACATGGAACACAGGAAAAGTTATTCGGCTAAATAACCACTTTTTTACATTCCATACAAACAAACTATTTTCTGTATGATTTTCAACGTCTGCTTGTATTGTGCTTTCCCCCCTAATTATATCCGTATTCTCATCCAAATAAATTTCAATTTTGTCCGAGCGGTGTTTTTGATGACCATTTTAAAACGAATTAATAGTTGTAAAATTCCCCGTTTTTTTCACACATCATCCTAAGCTTCTATGAATTACATTTCTACTTTCAAAACAAAATTTCATGGGGATACGGCGTGAATCATGAATAAGTACTTATTGCAAAAAATAAACCAAGGTTTACTTTTATAAATTGTTTTTTGGATGGAGAGTTGTCTCATTGGCACTCACACCACATCTTCCTATATCTATACCAAGGATAAAAATAAAGTAATAAAACTGTGTCTGTTATGCATAAGAACATATATAGATAAAGCGTGCAGATGCTTAAATATCAAAGAAACAGAATATTTAAAAAGTAAAGTAATACTTTTTAAAGATTAACAATGAGCAGAATGATTGCCGGAAAACGATAAAACAATCTATGTCAAATAAGCGCTACGTATTGCATAAAAACTCTTGGCACTCTGCATCTAGGGAAAGTTACTGTTGAAAATGCTACACAAAACCCGCTGCATTGGCTTATATGTGTGAACGTTATTCGATAACGTCAAGAACGATAACTCATGGCGTAACGTCATTCGGTATCGTGTTACCTTAATAGTTACTCTAGATTAAAAAATTATAGATGTTTTCATCAATACAAAAACAAATGAGACGATATCAGGTTCACAATTATAAAAACTTGCATTAAAAATTTCAGTAGAGATTTCCCTTCATGAAATTTTTGCAATCCCATTAATAAGATTTCACACTTTCGTCAGAAGTTATAATAAATGCAAGCATTTATTTACAGGACTTTATCCCTTTATTTGCTTGAGAATGCAAAACAAAAAGAATTTGTACCTTCCTATGTCATAATCTTTACTTAATTACATAAGTCAAAACAACAATTTGGTAACGAAAACTTAAGTTTGAGAATAGAGATTTGTAAAGGGAGATAACACTAGAACCTTGTAGTGGCACCACCCAAATTCAAACTGGATCTGTGTTTTGATGTTATAAGCATTGTGTATATGATTCATAACATTTGGTTGAGGCAAACTAAAGTTGGAAGAGGGAAACAAAAAATGAAGCAAGTTTTCCATTTGTAAACGGAGATAACTCTAGAAAGGCAAAAGTGAGGCCATCCAAATTCAAACTTAATCTGTGTTTTGTGGTAATAAGCATGGTGTATATAATTCAAAACATTTTGTTGTGGCAAACTAAAGTTAGAGAATGGAAACAAATTTCAGGATGCACAGATGTACAGAAGGACAAGGGTAAAACTTAATGCTTCCTCCATTACAGTGGGAGCATGAAAACAATCAAGATAATAAAACACAAAACTATTATTAAAAAAAAAAAAGAGATTTCAATATCCATACCATAAGCAGTCAACAAGTATAAAATATGTACACATCTATTACATTTGGTTTTATTAGAAATCTTACCACATCTTTTTTAAATTATATTGAGAATTCTCCACAATAATGATGATAGAAATGAATAATAATGTAACAAAAAGCCTTTTCATGGGTCTATTATACAAGTAATGTTATAAACATACCTTTATTTCTGGTTTATTTCCTAATACTAAAGATCTTAAATATGCACTGAAAAATAAAAATGTAAGTCTTTGATATTTATTCAATGTACGGTGACCTATAGTTGTTAATTTCTGTGTCATTTTGGTCTCTTGTGGACAGTTGTCTCATTGACAATCATACCACATCTTCTTTTTTATATATACAAATTATTTGATTTATCAAAAGAAACATATAAAAAATTTAAATAAAACAATGGTCCACACAGAATTTTTTTTTTTTTTTAAAACTTGTGAGTCTTTCTCTTTGGTATTATAACTAGATGGTGTATTTGTGGAGAGGTATAACACAACCATGACTTACACATATAATTTAGTTATAAATTTCTACTAGGATAAATGGAAGAAATGTGTTTTTTCTAGAAACAGAAAAAAATATAATCTTTACCATCAAGAAATCAAAAGCTACACTGAATCTTATTGACTTCAGAAAATAAAGTGTCTTACAATCTGATCAATAAATTGCATTTCATGATTTTCATATATCCAGCATGAGTCATTCCCAAAATATTTGGTTTAATAATATTCACTATCTTAAATGTCTAGGGTCCCGTAAAATGAGTTTTGATTTCCAAATAAATCCATATACATTTTTTCCTAAAATGTGAACATGTGGTACCCCTGGTATTGGTAAATTTAGAGAATCTCGTACAGACACAATATGACTATAAAATGGTTTCATTGTTTAGTACTAATTTTCATAGACTTCAGAGGTACAGGTGTAAAACCACCAAAAACATAGTACATCACATACGGTTACATACCAAAAAGGGTTAAAAAATATATTCCCTTGAATTTGACAGTTTTAGGAAATCAATAATATAGTTCATTGCAATAACAAAATTCTTATTCATTAACATAAAATTGAGAATGGAAATGGGGAATGTGTCAAAGAGACAACAACCCGACCAAATAAAAAACAACAGCAGAGGGTCACCAACAGGTCTTCAATGTAGCGAGAAATTCCCGCACCCGGAGGCGCATATTTTGAGTGTTTAAAATACCATCTTTTTTAACTTGAACTTTGAGGTTACATGGTTACTTAAGTTTGTACACAGGAATAAAAGGGTGACAATTTGGTTGGGCAACTTCCAGTGATGGTTGTTATCTTGTATGCAATTTAATGTTATGTGAAATTTTGCTGTTTAACTGGACAGAATAAAACTTTACTCATGCCAAGTATTTCTTTATTTGACGAGACACAAAGATAAATTCTGCACAGTTTTTTGAAAACTGCAAATTTAACATAGACTATAAAACAATGGTGGTATTATGTCTATTGCTGAACTAGGAATTTCAGATTTTAAAACTAATATCTAAATTTCATAAAGACTTGAATATATCACAGTATTACCTATACAATACAGATAGATATGTTCCTGTCCCTGCTAAAAGATGCCACCATGCATGTAATTCAAATATTGGTGCAAAAGGTCCCAATACTTCACTTCTCCATAATCTGAAAGAAGATTAAGTCTACTGAATAACTGATTGATTGTTGTTTTCTTAGTGTTCAATGTGTGACTAACATAAAGACATTATATAGTTTACAAGACTCTAGTGATTAATTTATATTGGTATGGGAGATCAGTGATTGCAGTTTGGGGAGTCACTACTGAATTGTGAAACTAACTATGTGTATGTATAATATAAGTAACAAAATTTGAATATTTATTAAACTTCACTTCAAAATGCGAGTTTTTGATTGGTTCATATAAGGGGCAATTCACTCTATCCAATGGCTCAGGGGGAGATAATTCATTGAATGTCACCCTTTCATGCAGACCAATCACAAATAGATAATTCAATTCAAAAGACAATGAATTTAATATATACCAAGGATTCTAAAGACAAAGCTCAAGTTTTATATTTTTTCATATTGTCATCACCATAAATAAATAAAACATCTTGCGTATAAATTTTTTTGTTTTTCTAATAACTATTAACATTGTTTTGTACATTTCATCAGCAATTATTGATTTCAATTGAAGTTTAATGGCAAAAATACCATAAAATTCAGTAAAATGAATTAAATAACACATAGCTTAGAGGGTGGTAGAGCAGGTTGTAACCCCTTGAAACAAATTGTCAACCTTGCCTTTGTCGCATTTGACTATGTTTTCTTGGGGAAATAATCTGTTTTATTACCCTCTTTGTTATGTGTTATTTATATAACTTTTCCACTACTAGTATGTGTACAAGTCATAATAAGTATGTGTGATAACCATTTTAATGTGGACTATGAGTATATCACATGTGTATTTATCATTTGTATTTGATATATAAATAATGAGTATTGTTGCTGTATATCATATTTGTTTTTCTTTCATTGTTTTGAACATAAATCGGGCTGTAAGTTTCATGTTGTTTTGTTTAACATTGTAATTCCATTGTATTATATATCTTGTTGTATGATATGGGTTTTGCTCAAATTGATAAATTTTGATCTGATGATATTTTACTTACTTAAGGCCTCCACAAAAGTTTTGATCTATCTCCCATAGAAAAAATCCAAAAGCATATGTAACTGTGGCAACTATAAAAATGTTTCTTGCTTCTCTATACTTCCTAAAACAGAAAACATATATTACTGATTTAAGTACATTTTGCGATAAAATAGTGTGTATAAAATTTTGCTTAATAAAAAATTATAATCACACAAACAAGAATAGTCTTATTGGTATGGGAATATGGTTTTCAGTTTTAGATTTGTAAACATGATAAACATGAAAATTCTGTACAATATAAACAGTGTGACTGTTAACAAAATAATAATACTTATTCAAAAGTCTTTAACAAGTCTTTTAAATAAAGGAATTGTCCAGTTAGGCTAACACACACATAAAGGTTCATATTTGCTTGCTTTGTTTGTCATTAGATTGTCTTTTGATCATAAATTTGTTTTGTACTGATCTTTAGTGTTGTCTAAACATATTCACATTTTAATAAAAGATATGTTAGGTACAGATGTAAACATGCTTGTAGTTATACACTTAATTGGTGTTAGTTCAAAGTGTATGCATATAAGCTGAAATCTGGGTGATTTTGTTTCAAAGGTTTTTCAATGCATCAGAGGTTTTCATTTGCATGTTAGTTAAAGAATCTTATATATATTGTTATACAGTTATAAATCTGGGCTATTATTTCAATGTTTTATTCTAGATAGTTTAGGTAAACATTCTATTACAATTATAAATCAGGGTATAATCTGAGTTTTTATTTGTGCATATTATTTTTTTACAAAAACATACCCACTGCAAGGTTTATGAAAATAAAATGCACAGATACAGCAATAAATCAAAAATTTAAATTAAAATCAGCTGTTTCTTAATTAATAGAAAAATATTTATTTAAAAGAAATATATTTAACTGGACATAGATTATTTATTTCTAAGTGATGTGTGAATTGTTTTTTAAAAATTTAGTTCTTTTAGTTTTTTTCTTTCAGAAATTTTGAGATAATTCAAAAACAATGTTCCATCATGTCTTTTAATTCTTGGTTTGTTAAGGATATTAATGTTTAATGTTTCACATACTTTAAAAAAAAAAGCTCACCTAAAATTATTACAGCATACAACACTCATTGCTACTACAACAAAACCATATGACAACTGAAATATAAAAAGCAGTCATTTTTATGGGTGTATATTTTGGTTTTACTGTCACAAAATATCCTAAGCCTATTTTGCTGATTATGCAAGTACATGGAGTGCCGAATTAAGATATATCTACAAAACTAAATATAGTTTGCTGTTCAGTGAGAGCCAAGGTTCTGTGTTGAGGGCTGTACTTTGACCTATAATGGTTTACTTTTAAAAATTGTGACCAGAATGACCTGGATGGAGAGTTGTCTCATTGACACTCATACCACATCTTCTTATATCTATAACAAGTTTATCTCCTAATTATATAAATTACCTGTAAATATGTTTGTGGAACACTTTTTGAATCTATTTAAAGAAGATAGCAAATCATCAAAACAAGCCACTTAACAATTAAGAACTGTTTAATTCTAATATTCATAAGTATTTGTGTACAAACTTCTGTATTCTTTTATAAATTTAATTTATATTACAGGTATGTTTCATAAGAATTGTTATCTTGGTTGACACTTTTTTAATATGAAGCGCTTGCACACTTCATACAAGATTTGCTATTGAGTATGGTCAATACTTTTACACCCTAATAAAAATATAAAAAGAAACATTCAATTCTTATACAATTTGACAATTTCAGAATAAATACCTTACCTGAAAAAATAGCACATGCTTTGTAAGCAAATATACCTAAAAAATATATATAAAATTATATAGAGCTCCTCTTGTTTATTCTACGTTAATCTTATGAAATATTGAATAAGGAAATAACCTTAAGTGACAAAATCACTGTGAAAAGTAAAGTTATTGTTCACTAAATAAATATATTTTTTTATATAAACATAATAACTGTAAGTATACGTAGCTGAGCAAAAGCAACAACATATTTTGAAAGCTTTAGGTACATAAGTTGATGTAAGATTTGGCAAACAGTTTTCTGATCCACAAACATATAGCTTGCACTAAAATTTGACAAATGTACAATTGCCAGATCACTTTATACTGGTACACACAGGAAACTTTACACATTTGTAACTTTTCTTCAATTAATTACTTTTTTGCATAAAACCAGGTATAAATTGATGTCATAACTGTCATGAAAATTAAACATAAAAATAATTTTTGACATTTTCATAGTAATTGAATTGGTTAAAAGAAACAGCATAAATCTATGAAAAACAGACCAAACAGAAAAGCTCTTTGCTTTGATAACTTAGGCAGCTAAAAAGGTTTCCTTTGCAATCAAGAGATGAAAAATGATGCTCTTTATAAGTTATAGAATAACAAGCGTGCACAAACTGAAATGTCTTGTCTGCTTTACAGATCAAGTTTGAATTTTTGTTGAAAGACTTAAAAACTCTACCAGACAGAGACATGCATGCAATAAGATTTGTAAAAGAAATTTAACCATCAAAACAATATACTGTGGATTTATTTATTTTCTTGGGGACCAATTTTTCGTGTTTTTACCAAGTTCTGCATACATTGGAATTTTTGGTTAATGGCTAACCATGAAATCCTTGAAAATTGGTATCCAACGAATGAATCTACAGTACTGCCTTTTGAACCATGAAAATGAGGTCAAGGTCAGACAAAACTGCAAGACAGAAATGCACCATATTCATTTATTTCATACACCAAATATAGTTGACCCAATGCTTATAGTACCTGAGAAAACACATATTGTCATAGAAACTGGACACTGACAAATGAACCTGAAAATATCAATTTTAGATGAACCTTGCCAGACTTGCATGAACAGCTTGCAATCTTTCCTTGCACAAAAAAAAAACTATATAGTTCATGCTTATGAATTAATAAATAAAGGCTAAATACTACATGCATCTCACAAGTCAGCTTAAATTAAAAACGGCAAATTTATCATATGGAGAAAGTAAAAGTAGAATTGTATAAATGGTTAGGCAAGTGTCTTTGTATAAAAAAAAAAGAATGTGTCCATAGTACACGGATGCCCAAATTGCACCATCATTTGCTATGTTCAGTGGACCGTGAATTTGGGATAAAAACTCTTATTTGTTATTAACATTAGAAACATCATATCACAGGGAACATATGTACTAAGTTTCAAGTTGTTCAGACTTCAACTTCATCAAAAGCTACCTTGACCAAAAAACTTTAATCTGAAGTGGGACAGACAGAGGAACGAACAAACTAATGGACAAAAGGACGGGTGAATGAATAAGCGGAAGCACAGACCAGAAAACAAAATGCCCCTCTACTATCCTAGGTTGGGCATAAAAATAATAGGTCCAGCCTAACTATAGGTAAATAGCAGTCAGGTTAATCAGCCCATCCAGTTTATCCTCCCTTAAAATACATTTGTTTATTTCATTATTATTTGTAGCATACAATGAAGTTTGTTATAGTTGGATCCCATCTTTTCAGTCTAATCCTACATCACTGATACATGTAGTATAAATAATGTTAAGCACAAGGTAACAATCAATTCTAACAAAAAGTTAGGGTTAATTAAACTTCCAAAACACACAGCAAAACAAGCATTATTCATGTTAATAAGAAGGAAAATTTGTTTTAACAAATCAGACAACAAGGAGTCACTTGAAACGATAAAATACATATTTTATAAGGATTTTAAAATATTGATGTGAAATATGACAAGATATACTTGTAAAAAAAGCTTTGATGTGGTCAAATAATAACTAAAAAGCAAATCAGATAATTTTTGCCAAAAGAAGGTGGTCTGAGCATTGTTTGAACAGTATTTTAACTGAGTAATTTACTGATATTATACTTACTATAGTAACAAATAAACAATACAGTGTTAAAATTATCTTCAACGGTATATTTTCATGGTTGCGAGGTTTCTCTACTTCTAAACTGAAAGAAGCAATATGGATTATAAGCAAGCATTAAAATCATGAATAAAATTAAGACTCCTTGAGGCTTGTATCACTCCCCTGACATCTATACCTATACATTGATTATACTTATTTATGTGATTTCAAAAAAAGCAAGTACCTAAGCAAAAGAGAGGAACTCAAAATGCAGAAAAAAAACAGATAAAAAAAAGGATTTAAAAGGCTTTAAAACAAAAATTTTGACCATGGAAGTTGCATTTTAACTGCTAAAGTTTTTAACTTATGGAACCACTATATATCAAGAACCTATTACTTGATTGGGTTAGTCATAGATGACTTTAGGATGCCAAGTGATTGCAATAATTAAAACAAGATTTTTGTACAGGAGAAATCAAAATGTCTAGTAGTAATACCTGGTCAGACTTATATGTATACTTAATATATGGAATCGCGTTTTAAGTTAAAAAAAAGAAAAAAAAGCAGGAGTTCTGTGTGCAGAAATAATTACATGTGCTAAAATTACAGTATTATTTGTTAGATCAGTTTGATAACAAAAACATCCTTATACAATTTCATTCTTTCAAAACTTACTTTGTGTCAATATCTTTTCAGAGCAAATATGTTTCTACAACAGACAACATTCTATATGAACTAGTTGTGTTCCGTCATATTTAAATTTCTTTTTGTTTTAGAGGGGGTGTTCATTTAAGATCTTTTATTCTGATAAGGTTTCTGGGGTTTTATTCACAACTTTTACAGACTCAGGACAATTGGGAGTTTAAGGTATTGCATAAACCCCAGCCTATTACAAAGATGGTGTGTGTTGCTCTCTTTTGGTTATTTGTGTTGTTAGGTAGCTGTCATTAACTAAATACTCCTTTTATCCATAGTTAATATGTTTATATGTTCAACTACACAATACCAGTTGTATATTGAATATTGAAGGCTGTATTATTTTATAAGGTTTTAAGTAGCTAATCATCAGTCAAAAGCTGTTAAGGAGTTGATAACACATAATAATGTTAATAATCCTGTCAGACCGTTCTCAAGTCCTAAAACCTGTTAATAATCCTATCAGACCGTTCTCAAGTCCTAAAACCTGTTAATAATCCTGTCAGACCATTACCTTCTCAAGTCCTAAAACTGGATCAACAATTCACAGAATATTACATAATGTAACATGACATGAAGTCTGTATATAATAAAGTTGTCTACTGACAACTACCTGGTAATAGAAGTTGATACCTATATCACCACTTTATATATTAATTAAACAACTTGCCATAATGGACACTCTCTTTAATAGTTTTAATGTAAACAATGATATTGGTTTCTCTATTAGATTTTCATGTTTTAATGGTTTATGGTGTTATATCTGTAGTGTAGGACAAATTGTTTACCCTAACGGGCCTAACCAAGGACCTTTATCCACACACATAATAAATAAAGCTAGTTTTGCAATCTGCAAGTTTTCAGTAACAAATATTTTTTTAATATCCATGTTTCTAAATAATACATACTGTGAATAAATAAGAAATGCTGATCCATAAATCATTGGCAGTTCATCGAAAAGCTTAAAAATTAAATACAATATTTAAATGAACACGTAATATATATTTACATTATCATAAATATATATTATTTTCAAGTTTTACATACAAGTATATATTAAGAAATCTTAAAACTAAGTTAAAAAAAACACAAAATATTAAAAGCAATAGAAAATGTGCTTAGTGCAATATAAAATTGTCTTTTTTAGATGTATAAAAACTTCCATTTCATGGTGATTTTATAAATTTCTTGATAAATATGAAAACGAGTAAAATGCATCAATAACATAGAAATCTGTCAACTTGAGTAACAAATTCATCCTTAAATGTGTTCTATGTTGAGTTGGTGTCTCCTTAACACATACTTCATTGCATGTAGGACCAACTGAAAAGACTTAATTTGGACCACTGTTAACAACAGTCAGCAAAGCATTTCAAAATTGTTAACAATCTTCATCTTTATACTTTCATGTCAATATTGACCCATTTATAGTTTAACCTAGCTATTAAATCTATAATTCTTTTCATGTCAATCTTGACCCAATTGTAATTTGACCTAGCTATTAAATCGAAACTGCCATTTTTTTTCTTAGAAACTGCCATTTTTCTTCTTAGAAACTGACATTTTACTGTTCAGTCAGACTTCTTAAACTGATAGTCAATATTCATGCTAGAAATGACAGCTTCACTTTGTGTAATACATTTTTATAAAAAAGTACAACTGTTCTTTATTACTTGGATCCAAAATATCACATATATAAAGGTATATAGTAAAATGTTGACTCTTACCTGCATACTATATAGTAGTGTCATATGAAAGCACCACGATCCAAGACCAACGGCTGAAACAAACATTCAAAATGTCATATCAAATATGTGAATTAACTAAAATGTGCACATGTTTACAAAGTTTGAGATAACTCCTACATGTATGTATTAAAGCCATGGACTTGCTGGTGTTGTGAAATGTCCCCAACCACAAAAAGGCTTATAGACATCAGAAAAATCGGGTCCTGTTCAGTACATAATTATTGGTTAGCTGAATAACGGTCTGATACAAAGTCAAAACTAATGACTCAAAAGCAATGTTTTAAGAGAAGAACTGTGATATACATATATAGCAAAGTGTTGAGGACAGTAATCTGTAAACACAATTACATCCTAAACAATTCCTTATATTCTTAATGTGTATAATCAGTGTTAGCACCTATAGCCATTTCCAGAATCATGCATTATAAAAAACATGTTTAACCCTGCCACATTTTTGAGCCTGTCCCAAGTCAGGGGCCTCTGGCCTTTGTTAGTCTTGTATGATTTTTAATTTAAGTTTCTTGCGTACAATTGAATTATACACAAGAAACTAAAATTAAAAATCATAAATTCAGAATTTAGTATGACGTCCATTATCACTGAACTAGTATACATATTTGTTGAAGGGCCAGCTGAAGGACGCCTCCTGGTTCGGGAGTTTCTGGCTGCATTGAAGACCCATTGGTGGCCTTCGGCTATTTTCTGCTTTATGGTCAGGTTTGTTATCACTTTGACACATTCCACATTTTCATTCTCAATTTTATTACAATTTGAAGCAGGTTATTTCCCTTGTTGGGCATTTATGCTTAGACCTGCTATATGGCAATACATCTCAATAAAGAGGCAACAATTCGTGGGGTTTTAATCCCTAGTGATTAAAAGGTTGATTGCTTAACGTCCAGTGGCAAATATTTCATGCGTGTTCAGGAGGAGAACAAGTTAATAATAAATATAATAGGTAGGTCTTGTAATAGAGGTCATTCAAGTGATTAAAAGATATTTGATATAAATAAAGATATTATTAATGTTTTTTTCTTCCAGAATACTTATAATCAAGCTAGATATATATGAAGATGGACATATTTGTAAACATAGAAAAACATTGTTTCTATCTCATTCTCAATATAAAGAAAATTTTATTTTCTTAATAAATTTTTTTATTCTTTTTTTTTAATATGGATTTTTATTTTTTAATTAATCAGATCTTCATGTAAGAGGAGAAAGTGACATCACAAAGAAAAATATAACATTACTGCTAATCGACAATTTATTAGACCAAATACATAATACTATATAAATCAGTGACACATAACATCCATAAACTGGATAATAACATGTAATAACTGTTCTATGATTAGTATGTCATTCATCTTCATGTTGTACAAATGTTAAGAGAAAAAGATTTGTAAATCTAGCTGCAAAAATATCATGTCTTTAAGGCGAAGTGTACGTAATTGCACGCCTCTAGCGGAATACGGGATTAAAAACGTTCGTCGTTAGTTACGCAAGTTATCTCCCTTACTCCAAGAAAGGACACACGAAAGAGAAACTACTTTCTGCGGTCTATAATGAATCCAACAAGCACGCCTGTGCTGTCTTAAACCTCATAGAAATTATCTAAATAACTCCAATCAGAAATCACAGCATTCTATACGTTGTTCTGTGTGCAGCCTGACTTAAAAACACTGTTTTTTTTTTGTTTTTTTTTTAGACGCGTAGGAGAAGGCATTTCGTGTTTATGATATCAACAGAAAGAAAAAACGCCTCACAACAAAATTATAAACAAATAAACAAATAAACATGTAACAATTTTTCTTCTATTGATATCAAATTAATTAAAATGAAACTTGACCCAACAATATTGTTTTAAAAAGCCGTAGTCTTGAACGAAAAACACAGTACTCAACGTAAAGTTTTATAATAGGTTACAAATAATTAATGAAAGACGTGTGAATTTAATTGTTTAATTAAAAAGACGTTGAAATGTTCGTATTTTGTGCAATTGAAAATTTAAGGACATGATTTATATTCATATAAGAAATCAGACGATACCAAGAGAATGATTTGACCACTAGTGCAAAACTTTCGGGTAGTCGGAATATGATTTTTTTTTAATTCGGGACCTCGCCGGATTTCGTGTTTTTAAGCCAGGGATTTCGGGATCTGGATCCCTCCTTCCCTCCTCCCTCTATTATGGTTAAAGAAAAGAGGTCAGGAAAGTTTTGTGATACTTGTAACTGCAATTTAATATTTAGTGGAATGAGAGGTGAAATGTGTTCAGACTATTACATTTCGATTCTTTTTTTAAATTTAACCAAAGTTTACTGCAAGGGGTGTTTAACGACCTCGATGATTATCCATGAGGGTCTCGCACTCGGTCAGCTCTAGGTTTTCACCTAGTTCATGATCATACAAGAATTTAGAAGCCTGTGTTTTACTAGTCTTATAATATGAGACTTTGGAGTTCATATAATTTACATTCAACGTTTTTTATCGAATATTTCAAGGCTTTTTCAATCGATTGGATAAAATGAATGGATTGCCGCCCCTATTTCAAACTAAGTCCTATAAATTGACTGGTATTCGAATTTGTTAAAAGAAATAATTGGTATCTCTATTGATTCAATACCGTAATGCCGAAAAACAATCATTTGTTTCCGCGAATTCTGAACAGCTAGAAATATATTCCCAAGTTTCAATTTGAGTGACTCGAATAATTCAAGCCCTTTCCATGTCCGATTTTCTCCTTCACGACTGAGAAATGTAGCATTCGTACATCAGCTGAATAATACGGCTGAATTATTCGGGTTACAATTTGTGTAAATCCCGAATGCACATAAAAGTAAAGGTTCAGCCCGACTTTCGGAAATGTACTGTTGTAGATTTCAGATTGATTTCCAGAAATAAAAATCATACAAAAATGTTTCACGCAAATATTCGTCTTCAGACGTGTAAAGTTATACAACGGTTACTAGCCGGTCTGGATTGTGATAAAAAGAAGCGCATGTAATGTATAAAATATATAATGTCGTGGCTCAGGGATGTGTTGAATTATAGAGATGCTTTATGCGGCACAAAGATAAGATTAATTTACCCAAATGTACTAAGAATTACCAAGCAACTTAAGTTTATTTAACTATTGGTTTGTTATCCTGTGCCAGACAGATGGCTGATATTCTGAGAAGAGACCTTGATGAAATGAAGTTTTATGGGAACAAAGATTTTGAAAACACGTCGCAGTGTTTAGATTTTAACAAAAAATAAGGCACCAAGGTCGAAAATAGTTCTAGTTCGTAATGAAGAAAATGTCAACCGTTTTCTAGCTTGGAGATCTCCGCACGCACCCGAATATAATAGACAAATACAATACAATAGTACACAAAACGTAACATAAAGAACTAAAGACCGAGCAACACGAACTCCAACAAAACGGTATACATTTCATACAAGTATAGGACTATATGAAGCGTCGTAACTGTTGCGGCGACGTCAATAACGTTGTTGTTGTTTTTTGTTTTTTTACACTCAAGATTCAACTTTAACAGGGTATAGCTTGAAAAGTAGCACGGTTGCTAAGGACTTTCTTTGCACCAATCGATTCCTCAGACATTTTAGAATCGTCTCATAAATTTAAAAAAAAATCGATTGTCTAATATAATAGAAAATCTTGGAAATGTAACAATTCCTGCCGAATTTCACGATTTTCCCTATATATCCTTTGTAATTTTGGTGTATGATGCTGTTAACTTCAACAGCTTGTATCTCAAAAACGAAAACGGTTACCCCCTTTTTTTATTTTATTTTCCGATTTATTTTTACAAGCAGAATCTACATGTAAAATTTAAAAAAAATCCATTGTGTAGTTTAATTACGTACACTTCGCCTTAATAAATACATGTATGTAATACAATAAAGATATATACAATGTATTAAATGTGGTTGACAACAAATTAATCATAATTTTGAAATTATTAATGAGGTGAATCAATGCATTTTTTGAATTTTTCTCCATACATATATTGGTAATTAAAGGATATTTAAAAATATAGTAAGTTCTTTTTTTCAAGACGACTTAAAACCAGGTGCTTTTCAGGGCGAAGCTTTATACAACCGCAGAAGTCGAACCCTGAACAGTTCAGTCGGAAACCAGGTTGAAATAGAACAAAAGAATCGAAGCTCTTTGTTAGAGAAGGCGATAAATGTTTACTGTATTGTTTACTATAGTGACCAAATTTTTGAAAGTTAATAGAAACAAACAAAATTGCAGTTTTCTTCTCAATTACGAGGTGTTTTATTTTAAAAACACCATTTGCATAAGTTTTCAATTTATCTAGTACATAGTTAAGCAGAACAATTAGATATCAAGTCGACGACATGGGTATCTTTCAAGTTGGATGAAGAAAATGCATAACCTCCGATTTCTATGAAAAAATTACCACGGACGGAAAACATATCAATCTATTAGTTCAGTAATTTTCGTGTCTGCCCTTCCATTATGTGACTGAAGAAAAAATTCCAAAAATGGGTAACAAAAAGAGAAAATCGAATGCATCTTTTTATGTTAGGGCGTGTTTGAGTTGAGTATTTTGTCTTGATATCGTACAAAGTAAGAATATTTCATACATCGTCTCGCTTCAGATTCTATCATTTTTATATATTAAAGCTACAGGTTGACTTTATAACACAAAAGAATCACAGTACTAAAAGATGAAATATATGGGTCAAGTGAAATACCTATCTAATGAGTCACAAAAACAGAGAAGGTGTGTTCGAATAGCTATTTTTTTACTGAAAGTACTTGACGACAGTCTTTCAAGTTGGATGATGAAAATGCATATCTTCGAAAAATTCTAATTTTTTGTGTGTGATTACTAGGGTTTATAGTCTTCATACACTAAAAAAATCTAGTCTGCCCTTCCACGAAATATTTAATTAGAATTTTTTTAAATGTTTATGAATTTTCGAAAATTCCACCTGACAACCGATCAGACAATAGTTTTCAGTTGAATCAATGCAGACAAGATTATTAACTGATGCTCATTAGCTAGTTGATACATTTGTCTTTTAAAATACAACTAACATATAAGGATCGTAATGGTGCAATGTGGATAAATTTATCGGTTTCCAAGAGCAATATTGGTAGCGCCTCATCCCTACAATGGCTTCCATTTCTACGATTGTGAAAATGAACTGGCGTAATGTGGAGATAATTTTGACGAAGTAGACTCCTGACTGAGTTGGGGCAAGTATGGACACAACATTCAAGCTTGATACAGCTCTGAATTTGGATTGTGATCAAATTTTTGACATACTATGAGTTTCTGACACAAAAGAAATGTCAAGATCTTACAAATCTATTGCACAATATTGTGCAATTAAAGATTTCTTCTTTTAACTTTTTAAAAATTTGGAATTTGAGAAATTTGAAGAAAAAAAATTGAAAACAAAAACCACCCTCCTTTTTTTTGCAATTAGTCCAAAACCTGACATTTCTTTAAACATAATATAAAAGTAGTGTAAGGGAGGTAAATCCAAACATACCCAACATTGTCTGTTAAATGTTTTAGAATTACCTCCCTTACACTGCTTTTAAATTGTCTAAATTGTCCATTGACCAGAAAATACCTAGTTTTTCCACTTTTTTGCCCTTAATTCCGAAACATTTTGAGCCATAACCCCCCAAAGTCTATACTAACCATCCCTTCATGGTATGGAAACTTGTGTTTCAATTTCAGAGAGATTCATACACTTAAACACTATAAGTTATTGTTTGAAAACTACAAAAATGATTATTTTGGGCCCCCTTTTTTTGGCCCCTAATTCCTAAACTATTGGGACCATAACCCCTAAAATCAATCCCAACCTTCCTTTAGTGGTATTGAACCTTCTTGTAAAAAATTATAGAGATCCATACACTTAAACACAAGTTATTGTCTGTAAATTATAAAAATGCTTCTTTTTGGCCCTTTTTTGGCCCCTTATTCCTATATATTCGGGAAAATTAACCTTAAACTGAATCCCAGCCTTCCCTGTGTTATATGGGAACTTGTGGTACAATGTCAGAGAGATCCATAAAGTTACACACAAGTTATTGTCTTGAAACTAGAAAAGGCTGTTAGTTTTCTCGTTTGAATTGTTTTACATTGTCTTATCGGGGCCTTTTATAGCTAACTATGCGGTATGGGCTTTGCTCATTGTTGAAGGCCGTACGGTGACCAATAGTTGTTAATGTCTGTGTCATTGGTCTCTTGTGGACAGTTGTCTCATTGGCAATCATACCCCATCTTCTTTTTTATATTGTTTTTGGCCACTTTTTGGCCCTTTATTCCTAGACTGTTTGCCCAATAACCCCTGAAAATAAATCCCAACCTTCTACTTATGATAGAACTTTTAGAACAATTGAAATACTAATACACAACTATTTGTCCTGAAACTAGATAAATGCTGTTTTGGCCCCTTTGGCCCCATAATTCCTAAACCTTTGGGACCATAACCCCCAAAATCAATCCCAAGCTTCCTTTTGTAGTTATAAACATTGTGTTAAAATTTCATTGATTTCTTCTTACTTATTCAAAAGTTATTATCCGGAAACAATCCGTCTTCGGACGACGCTGACGACAACAACGCCAATGTGATACCAAAATACGACCAAATTTTTTTAAATTTTTGCTGTCGTATAAAATCTAAATCTATGTGTACAATTTGTACTATAAATGATTTTAAGGGTGAAAATTACTATCACATTATTTGGTTTAACTATTAGTCTGGTCTTTTTTTAAGTTTCATAATACACAAATCTTAAAACTAAAATATTTCCCATTAGAATATATCTAAATACATGTATAGTGATTGACATTTGAGAATACCTACTTAATACTGATCCATTGCACCATTTGTATCTGTCATCCATGTGATCAATAAAGGCAAAATACAAAGCAGCCACTGAGGGTATGATGAATATGAAATTACTAATGGTATTCCCTGAAAATATAAAATTACTTACTCTGAATCTTATTCTCAATTTATATTTTACTGCTATACAGACTCATCATTGATATAATGGGGAAACTCTTATAGATAAAATGAATAAGCAGCATCACATCAACTTTAGAAGATCAATGATACATTGAGTTCAAGGTGAAAGACAGGGTGGGAAAATTTTAGACAGACATGTACACCTTGTAATCATTCCATACACCAAATTTTGTTGACCTTTTGCATGTATAGATTCAATGATATAAAAGAAACCATGAAAACTTAATATTGACCAATGAACCATGAAAATAAGGTCAAGGTCAGAGAATACATGCCAGACAGACATGTACACCTTACAATAATTATGTGCACCAAATATAGTTTACTTGTTGCTTTAAGTATATCAGATTAAAACATATGATCAAGGATCATATGAAGATTAAGATTATAAATCTTACTGACCAGAATTTATAATTATAAAATATAATAATTATAATATTGGTACAAAAATAATTTCGTCTCATAAAAAAATACTTATTTGCAAACTTGCTTATAATATCATTATACACTTCATATGTAATATTCTACCAAGGATTTTATAGTTACTAATACAAATTCTTGATTTTACTGACAAAATTTCATTTAGATTTTATCTGTAAATATATTTAATACATAACAATCATCACATCTGTGTCCTACTGAATAAGACTATTTACCGGATTTGTTATCACATAAGCAACACGACGGGTGTCACATGTGGAGCAGGATCTGCTTATCCTTCCGGAGCACCTGAGATCACCCCTAGTTTTTTGGTGGGGTTCGTGTTGTTTATTCTTTAGTTTTCTATGTTGTGTCATGTGTGCTGTTGTTTGTTTGTCTTTTTTCATTTTTAGCCATGGCGTTGTCAGTTTGTTTTAGATTTATGAGTTCGACTGTCCCTTTGGTATCTTTCGTCCCTCTTTTATCACAACAGATGATTTTAGCAGACCATGGAAGTAGTACTACATGACATAAATTACTTATATAGCCAGACATACAAAAAAAGCACACCATTTTACAGGATAATGCCCAGTGTAAACTACACCATGTCTCTTTTTTTTTTATTTCAGAAAAAGTTATAAAAAAGATTTGAGATATAACTATAAGTGTCAGACTTTCCCAATATTTCTATCAATTTCATACATATATAATCATATACAGTAATTCCTGTATGTTGAAGTATATAAAATGTTCTTATTTGAGTTAAGAAACGGATAAGTATAGCAAGTTAACAGCTTGTTTCCAGATGCTATATACTATTTGAACAGTGGTATTAATATGTTAATGCCAAATTGTGTATATCGTTTAACTTTAAAAATTTAAACATAAAATGATCTTTACTTTATAAAAAAGAAAATGAAAAAAAAAATTAAAAGAGAAAGGGGAAAAATGACCCTTAGTAAGATAGGAAAGTGCCATCTAAAACTTCCAGCATGAGAAGGAGAATGTATGTGAAATAAACAAAATTATGATGAAAAGAATGAGAGAAGTATAAACCAATATATTCTAAATGTCAGAGTGTAATTATATATGAAATGTTTTATATTCTGCTTCAGTGAACTTGGTTAAATATCTAACTTAATAGAGCTGAGGAAATAATTGACTTGATAAATAATTAAGACAAACTTCACAGTGTGTGATTGGTGTAAAGTACAGTATTGTATAATTCCCTGAGGGTATAAAATGTCAACATAGAATTCAGGAATCTAGGAAGTATAAAATAAACAAAGGATTTATTACAGTTTAGGTTACTTTGATTATGTCACCAATACAGATAAATAGTATGCAGCTTATCATGTAAAGATAAGATATTAAATACAATATCTATTGAAAAGAAAGCTTTTTACATGTACATTTGTTGATGTGTCTATTTTTCGTCCATATAATTAATAAACTAGAACAATAGTACACATATGTGTATACATGTACATAATTGTTGACCATGCAGTTAAAGGACAGTTATTGTTATTTCTTTCTTCATAAAACTGTGTTATTGTTTTAGCTGAATAATTAATCCTTAATATATTCACAAAACCATTTTTTTTAGTATCATCTGGTTCAGTTGTAGCCTTGCATATATATAAACCTTGAAACTAATGTTTTCAAATTCTAATATGTTGTTACTAATGTTTTCAAATTCTAATATGTTGTTACTGATGTCTACATAATGTAGGTTAAGTTCCAAATTATTGATTTTCAACTGTTGTGTTCAAGTGTTATAATCTCTAATTAAGGTACTAGGAAAATGGTGCTTTACAGTTTTTTTTTGTGCAATGCATTGTTTCTTATGAACATCTTAATTGTGCTTTTCACATTTCAATATGTTGTAACTCAATACTGACGATAAAAGGGTTGCCATTCAGGTGTTATTGGCCTTGATTCATTGGTAAAAAAATTAGAGTCTAACTTTCAAGTAATCTCAAAATGACTAAAGTTTTGTGAAAATATTTGTGGATCCTTGTTCTGTATCAGCACTTAAAAACTGTTCAACCAATCAAATACAATTTAATGCATGGAACCTACATTAAGTGTTTTTTCTCAATTCATCAAGAATCCTGATTTGCAAATGCGAAAAACTGCCCATATGGAACTTGATCTTTTTTTTTCATAAATATTAAACAACATATTAAAATTTGATAAGTATTAGTTGAATAATTCTTAACTAATTGTGCAGAAAACACTTAAAAAGTGTTTTCCAATAAGTCAAGGATCATAACTCATAAACAACAAAAGAGGAATCATCAACATGACATTTTACCTCATTTTGACAACTTGTCTTCAATAACAACATCTTAAAAAAGCATTGGTTGAATGGTTTTCATGTAAATGCACTCCTGACAAAACATTGGTCATTGATGTTCATTTTTACAACACAAAATCAATAACTGGATTTCTGTTGGATATACCCATTTAAATTTTAAGTTCAAATAAACTTAGGACTATGTATATCATCCATAATGTTAAACTAAATGGATCACTGATTTAATTAAGTTTTATTTAATTATTACTTTGCATTTTATCAAAGAGGTGTCTGCAATGATAAGAATAATTATTGATTTGAAAGCTTACCTGATCTGCTTACCCAATCACTTATGTTGCCTTTGATTCAAGAATATAAAAGATGTCTCATCAATTAAATCAAATTGGTTATTCATTTGTAAATGTATATGCAATTTTTGTTCCTACTTTGCTCATTTTCATGATTTACTTTGTAAGCTTGCCGACAGACCATTTTTCAATTTGCAATTCAGCAGAAGCAAAATTTTGATGCTGAACAGTAATTTCTGAAAAGATGAATTTACTATACCACATTTAAAGCTTTTTGATTCATGCGCTAAACCTATTCTGTTATATATCAGTGAAGTTTGGGCTACTATTAGTTTAGTGAAACAAAATACGTACCATCGAGTCAAACTATGCAAACTTCAGTCCAAATAAAATTCAAATAAAATTTGCTAAATTTTTATTGGGTGTAAATAAAGGTGCTGTTAATAATGCTGTACTTTCTGAATTAGGTTTATTCCCACTTTCATTGTCAGCCCTTAAAAATACAATTAATTTCTGGCTTCATATCATTAATATGGACAGTGAGAGTATGGTAAAGAAAGCATACAATGAAAACTTAAACTTTCCTAATGGTTTTTGTAGTAAATTAAAAGTGTTATTAGGTAAACTTGGTTTTCAGCATGTCTGAGAAAATCAAAATACTATGTCAAAGAAAAAAATACTTTTTTCATTTCAAAAGAAATTAGAAGAGGAATTCATAAAATACTGGAAACAAGCTGTTTTTTTGTGACTCTGATAATGGTAATAGTCATGGTAATAAACCAAGCCCGTAGCCAGGAATTTCCAAGGGGGGGGGGGGGGAGGGGTTCGTTGGACTCACAAACTCGACTTTAACAGTCACAATTCGAACAGAACATTGACTTTAACAGTGCTTATTTGTTTTCAAGGGGGGCGTTTGTCCGACCCCCCTGGCTACGGGTATGTAAACTAAGAACATATCGCAAAGTTAAAAATAATTTTGAATTAGAAAAATATCTTCTACTGGACCTTAACAAAAGTGTTATTTCTAAAATGGTAAAAATCAGAATTAGTTATAGTAAATTACTAACAGAAGTTGGTAGATATACTAGAACACCTTTAGAACAGTTAATTTGTCCAATTTGCAAGGATGGAATTGAAGATGAGTTCCATTTCCTCATTCAATGTAAAGCGTTAGAACTTAATAGAAATGTACTCTTTTGTAATTTCAGTGATATAGTTCCATCTTTTGTTAATATGTGTGAACAAGATAAGTTTAGTTTCATTTTTAAAAGTAATGATACGGACATTAGTACTGTAAGTGTAGCTGGAATAAGCGATATGTATGATTTGAACATTCATTTAAAGCAAACATAATGTTGTTAAGAGCTTTTATAGTATAAAAGCTGATTGCAATAGCTGAATTAATAATATTGTATGAATAACACCTCCACACAATGTAAATATAAAATATGTATCTCTTATCATTGAGAAAATATGTTGGGTTTTTTGTTGTTTTTGTTTGTTTGTTTGTTTTTTTATTTTTGTAATTGTATTTGTATTTTGTAATTAGTTATCGAAGGTACCAGGATTATAATTTAGTACGCCAGACGCGCGTTTCGTCTACATAAGACTCATCAGTGACGCTCATATCAAAATATCTATAAAGCCAAACAAGTACGAAGTTGAAGAGCATTGAGGATCCAAAAATTGTAAATGTCGGCTGGTATCATTTCTGTATAGGAATTTACACCAATAAAATTATTTGATTTGATTTGTCTGTTCATTTAAGTGCCATTAACCAAATAAACAGACTTACTGGACTTGAGGACATTAATCTCATTGCAAAACAAATGATGTGTTCATACATGTTGCGCATCATACTGCATTTCTTCTATATCAAGAATATTGCACTACTCGAAATACAAGGTTCTTACGGTTGTACTAGAATATTTTGGAGGTAAGTCCAGGGACTCATTACTTGTTGAAATTGTGAGTCCCACCGGAGTCTAACGAGTTTATGGTACAATTACTCAGAGAGTTAAGATCTGAACTATCTTTTCTAGAAATATTTTTCATATTTAACACTCAAAAAGACTTTAAAATCGGTATTTACTGCTTCTTCGCTACGGATGCAGCATACACCTTATCGCTATTTAGTCCATTCCGGGAAAAACAGTCATTTATACAACTTCCTGTTTGAGGTCACCGGCCGAAAAATGGAGGTCATCAGTAGTGAGCTGAGGAAGAAAAAACTTTAGAAAGTGATCATCAAGAAACTTTGATATTGTATGATCCACTTTTTTCAAAATTAAAATTGAAGTAAAAAAATATTTTGTTTGAAGTATTTACGGTAGTTTAAACAGGTCTCATTAAAAAGTATCATGCATGGTGAATTGTTTAAATAGGGTCCCAGATAGCTTCAACTGGATGAAAAAGTTGTGTAATTTTAAAACTTATCCGGAATGGAATAAATAGCGATTAGGTGTATTATAGAGTAAGATCAACTACTGGCATGGTCTGATTGGAATCAGAATAAAGTTTTCCAGTAGTTTGACATGCCTAAAATTTCTATGGGCATTTGCAAAATTAAGTAATCAAAAACTTCTGACTACCATTTAGAGAACTATGCAATGCTGATTACACACTTTAACATTCTCATAATTGAGTCATAAATGGGTACTTATTCTCATTAATGGGTACTTTTAATTATATTAAATGAGTCTAATAATGCATATGCATACCTGCCAACATTTCAAAATGTCCATGGGGGTTTTACATGCAAGATGATTGCCATGGTCCTACAAAACCTATAAGGGGGCCTTCAAATTTATTTTTATGTTGTTTATTTGCTTCTTCATACTTTAACAATGCTAAACCAATAGTAAAATTGATTGTTTTGTTTTAAATTGTGGACAAAATCGCTATTTCAAAATTTCCAAGGGGGAAATCCCCCGCAAATAGTGACAGTTGGCAGGTATGCATATGTACATGTATACCCCCAAAATGGTATCAATTGTTTGGTGATAAAAATATAAGCTTTCAATTTACATACATTCATAGTACAAACATTTAGGTAAAGGACTAAATTTTGCCTAAACAAACCATGACTGAAATATCATCAGGAAAAAAGTCATGTATATTCATGAATCTTCATTTTCAATACTGAAAATTGACATGTTAATACATTGTCATTGACCAAATATTTATAAAACTTACAAAATTCTGCAATATATGTTGTTACACTATAGTTGTCTTCACACCAATCTATTGTGGCAGTTGGAATGCCCCAAAATCCACTGGCGAATCTTGGAGCCATCACATCGAATTCCTATGGGGTTTGCCTTGATTTTTCTTTGACTTCTCAAGACCTAGTTTAAGGGCTTTTGCATGTGTCTTACTGTAAATAAAACAAGTATTCAGCACCGTTTCCTATACTTGTCATACTATATAAAATTTCGTCCTGGTAAGTGACCATTTGACTGCGTAATTTCTGGTAAATTGCTTAGATTTGTTTTGGTAGCAGACAACATTAACAACAGGAAGTTCGTTTCTAGTGTACTTTGAGGGTTACACTAATGACTGGACCGAATGACAGGACCAAATCAAAAATGCTAATAACTTTATCGTTTCTCAAAGGATTGATCTCAAATTTGAAATATAATAAGATTTCATCATTTGATAAATAGATTTAAGAAAAAAAAATAAAAAAGTTTTGTAAGAAACTTTAGAAAACGTGACATGACCAACTCTGATAATGACAGGACCAACACCGAGAATGACAGGACCAAATAAAAATGCTAATAACTTTTTTATTTTTCAAAGGAATTATCTCAGATTTGAAATATAAAATGGTATGTCATATTTTGCAACCAAAATGTTATAAAAAAATATACATTTATTTTCAAAAACTTTCGAAAACGTGACATGACCATCGCTGACTGACAGGACCAACAACGACAATGACCGGACCAGATGAAATTGCTAATTTCTCTTTTATTTCTCAAAATATTTTTCTGAAATTTAAAATATAATGAGATTTCATCATTTGATAAATAGATTTAAGAAAAAAATAATAAAAAATTTGTAAGAAACTTTAGAAAACTTGACATGACCAACTCTGATAACATGACATGACCAACATCGACAATGACAGGACCAAATAAAAATGCTAATGACTTTTTTTTATTTTTCAAAGGAATTCTCTCAGATTTGAAATATAAAATAATATGTCATATTTTGAAAAATAAATGTTATAAAAAATATAGAAAGTTTAAACGTGACATGACCATCGCTGACTGACAGGATCAACCTCGACAATGACAGGACCAGATGAAACTGCTATTTACTTTTTATTTCTAAAAAATATTTTTCTGAAATTTGAGATATAATCAGATTTAACCATTTTATACATAAAGATAGGAATAATATAGAAAAAAAAATATTAAAAGCTTGCTGTAATGTGACCTGACCACTGACAATGACAGGACAAACCTCGACAAGGACAGGACCAAATAAAAATTGCTATTCACTTTTTAATTTTGAAAAGGAATTATGTCAGATTTAAAATGTAATAAGATCTCATCTTTTAATACATCAATTGCGAAAACGTGAAATGACCATAGTTCCTTCTATAGAAATCCTGGTTGAAATTGATAATAATTAAAAAAACACACATTAAGATCGAATGATTTAAAAGTTTTTAGAAAATAAGGGAAAAAAGCTAACTTGGGGAAAACGTTAGGTCTGCGAACGCCAACCGCGTTATTTGAACTTTTTATTGGTATATTGTATTAAACCGAGTTGTAGAAATATTGCTGTTGAGCCTGAGAAACTTTGTAGATTTATTAAATCTATTTCTGTGAAAGTCTATCCTCCTGGTTAGTACAACTATATGTTTATTTATCTTTGGTGTAAATATTTATCATATCAGAGACATATAATTGTATTATATGTCTCTGGTTATATATATCATGGTAATATCTTCTCTGTAACATGTATTTGGTTTGATGAGAATAAAGATCATTCATTCATTCATTCATTCAGAATATTTTGTATATTAATTACCGGTCATAATCTGACACGTCTGAAAACAATTATAAGGTAACAAACAAAAGGTGTGACATAAGCCATAAATAAGTTGATAAATCCAATAAAGATTGTGATGACAGTAATTAAAATCACACAATAGTTCATGTCGTTGTTTTAGTAATATTTTCAGAACAGTAAATAATTATTTCCATGTATGCTTGAGTATATGCAGGGTATATCTTGAGGTAAACGGACAGAAAGTCACAGGACATAAAGTCACAAATTTGGTAGGACAAAAAGTCACAGGACAAAAAGTCACAAATAATTTATTGACAATTGTTTTAATCTATAAGAATATATCTTGAAATATTTACTTTTAAATACATATATTCATATTAAAGTTTCGGAAATGTGTCATTATACTTGAAAAATGAAGATTTATTTAATTTTAATCATGCAAAAGATGTTTTTCTTGGCACCATGAAGCCATTTAAGTGCCAAGTCACTTTGACATTTTGTTTTTTTAACAATTATTTGATAATCTTTGATATTTTTTTTTATATATTTTGTTTAAAAAGTTGGTTTATATACAATAGTTTAAGAAAAAACAAAAATATTTTTGTAGAAATAAGCGTTATTTATTCAAAGAAAATAATCAGAAAAAATGAATTGTGACTTTTTGTCCTGTGACTTTTTGTCCGTGACTTTTTGTCTGTGACTTTTTGTCCTGTGACTTTCTGTCCTACATTCTATCTTGATAGTCCCCCCCCCCCCCTCATAATAAATAAACAAATAAACATTTCTTGAAGTATGCCCGACCCTTGTATGCATGATTTCTTGGTAGTTTTAAATATTTTCATAAAATATAATGAATCAAACATTTTCACGGACTACTTTAAAAGGTTTGATATCTTTCCATAGTGGCTTAAATTGGGCCTCATGATGTCAAGAAATATTATGATGATAATTCAATAAATCTGAATTTATCTATAGTTTAATGAACTATCTCTTAAACTATAAAATGATTATATACAATAAAATATAAATATTTCAAGATCTCTTTCTTAAATATAGTGATCATTCGTGTCTTTTTGTCTTGTGACTCTCCGCCAACATACGTTTAGTAGCTAGGTCAAGATTTTTAAGCACCATTGAATATATTTTCCTGACTGATTTATAAGATATATCTTACTGATTATGAATCAGAATTGAACAATTTCAGTAAAATAAGAAAGAAATTATGATTTTTTTCATCGGCCAGATCATAGCCGATGTTGGTCAGGTCACACAACCGCAAGCTTTCAATACGTTTTTTTTTCTATATTTTTCTTATATGATGTGCAAAATCATCTAAATTGTCATTACTTCAAATTTGAGAGGAATCTTCTGACAAATGTTATGCATAATTAGCATTTTTATTTGGTCCTGTCATTAATTGTCAAGGATTGTCCTGTCATTTTAATACAACGTTAACCAGGTCACATTTCAGCAAGCTTTTTATACCTTTTTCATATATTTATGTATAAAATGGTATAATCTTCACATATTTTAAATTTCAGAGAAATATTCTGCGAAATAAAAGAAGAATTAGCAATTTTATTTGTTCCGGTCATTGTCGAGGTTGGTCATGTCAGTCAGCGATGGTCATGTCACGTTTTTGAAAGTTTTTGAAAATAAATCTATATTTTTTATAACATAAATGTTTCAAAATATGACATATCATTTTATGTTTCCAATCTGAAAAAATTCTTTTGAAAAATTAAAAAGTTATTAGCATTTTTATTTGGTCCTGTTATTGTCGAAGTTGGTCCTGTCATTATCAAAGTTGGTCATGTCACGTTTTCTAAAGTTTCTTACATATTTTTTTTTAATTTTATTCTTAAATCTACTTATCAAATGATGAAATCTTATTTTATTTCAAATTTCAGAAAAATATTTTGAGAAATAAAAGAGAAATTAGCAATTTCATCTGGTCCGGTCATTGTCGTTGTTGTTCCTGTCAGTCAGCGATGGTCATGTCACGTTTTCGAAAGTTTTTGAAAATAAATGTATATTTTTATAACATTTTGGTTTCAAAATATGACATACCATTTTATATTTCAAATCTGAGATAATTCCTTTGAAAAATAAAAAAGTTATTAGCATTTTTATTTGGTCCTGTCATTCTCGATGTTGGTCCTGTCATTATCAGAGTTGGTCATGTCACGTTTTCTAAAGTTTCTTACAAAACTTTTTTATTTTTTTTCTTAAATCTATTTATCAAATGATGAAATCTTATTATATTTCAAATTTGAGATCAATCCTTTGAGAAACGAAAAAGTTATTAGCGTTTTTCATTTGGTCCTGTCATTCGGTCCTGTCATTCGGTCCAGTCATTAGTGTAACCCGTACTAAGCTCCTGTTTGGTGACGGAAAGATATACGGAAAATTATTGTGAAAGAAAAAAAATTCTAACAATAGTCCGGCCAATTGGTGCAGATATAGAGCAGAATTGCTCACTTGATGAGGAAAGCATGAAACTTTGCATAGTAGTTCTTGGTTATATACCCTTTGATTTCAGCTATGGACCCACTCTGAAAAATCCAATATGTATAGACATATATATTCATTGTGAAGTGCTCCTTTGAAGGAGGGATTTCCTAATACAGATACAGATACAGATATGGCTGTCATTTTCAAGATGGCGGAAAAACGGTATAAATATCAAGATTGTCCTTAATTTCGGAAATTAAAGTAATGGTTCTTTAAAAATGGACTTCATGTTCGTGAATTTGTTAGCAATTAATTTTAAAATATAAAAAAAAATAATTTGGTTATTTCTATAACACATACATTTGCAAATATGGCTGCATATACAATAACAAATAGTGAAATTCAAAATGTTAATCAACATGTTACATGTTATTGTAATTATTCTTTAAACGCTTTCAGTTTTAAAGGTTGGAATGAAGTAGGTCGAAACGAGTCGATTGAACGTTAATATAGGTCGGTTAAATTTGGTGGAATAGTAGGTAACTCATCCAAACTTTGAGGCAGTGCCGAGGGCACCTTGCCTTGTGTCTCTTCAATGCCACGTCTTACGTCACTTATCGTGTTTTCATCTGCCGTACCCACTACATCGTCAAATTATTCTATGTAATCAAGAGGTGTACAGGGTCTGTCTTCAGGCGGATTAGACGATTGACATCATTTAAAGGTTAAGTGCATGGCAACTATTTCCGTTTCCAACTACGTGCGAAACCAATTCGCAACTATTCAGCGAGCATGGTCCTAAAATGAACTCCTTATCAGCACTTTTATTAGTTTTAATGGTAACAGTCATTTTTGAGTTTGGCGGAACTGTGATGGTTCGTTTTATGCAAACTTGCTGAGTTGAAATCTCGTTTCCACTGTTAACTATTGCCGCATTCATCACTTTATTGTTGATGGTAATTGTTGGAGTACTCAGGTTTATCAATGCGCTCAGTGTGTCCAAAATATCTAGCCTAAGTATAACATCGTCTGTTAATGGCTCTTTGCACACATCCCAATGTATGTTTACTCTATTAATGTCGAGAGTCGTTCTTTATAATCTTCCAAATTACAAGCTGTTAACCCAAACCACGTAGCGTTACGTTCTCTAAATCTCCATTTTCTGCTGGAATTAATTTCTCATTTACTAATGTTATCATTGCAGCAGTGTCCACAATCATGCTCACATTCTGGTCATGTATAGTACCTCGTACTGCTAAGCTCTTTCAAACGGTTCGTCTGCTGACAATATCGGACGAAGCCGTGGATGAGGTGATGTTTCATGGCCAATAGACTTTGGAATCGTGTGTTGACCTACTGGCCCGATCCTTTGCTGTTTAAAGACTCCATTGTTGGGGTTGCACTTTGATTTGCTTCGTATCCTGGTGAAGTTGACCGTTGTCTGAAATATCCGGGATTTCTGAAGTTTGTCCGTGGAGATGCTAACCGTTGTCTTTATGGACTATATGCTCTCTAGCTTAGTGGGGGTGTTGCTGATCGATAGGCATTAAGCTTGAGTGTATTTCTGTCTGGCGATCTATCGCGATTGTATTGCTCAGGAGATATTTCACGTGTATATTGATCAGGTGATATTCCATTGAACTGGTGATCTTCCATGATTATTTGATCAGAAGAACCGAGGTTATGTTGATTGGCAAATCCACGGTTATGCTGATTAGTTGAAAGTATAACATCAGCCAGTTTTGTGACATTTTGTGTGAGGTTATGCACCTCATTATCCAAAGGACTGCTCATATTTCCTTTATCGGTCGGTGATACTGCGCCATCAGCAAAGTAGACTTTTCGATGGTCATAATTGGCACTTTTTGATCCATATATCGCCATCTGGTTTGCTATTGAGGTTTTCAATTGTTTTAACACCTTGTTGAATGTTTCGGGGTTTCTCGCTATAACATGCCTTGAAGAATCTTTGTTTTTACATCCTCGACGGAATGCTTCGGTTACAATCTGGTTTGATCGTCTTTCTTGCTGAAGCGCTGCTCAAAATGAATGCTTTTTTAAGGCATTGGAATCATCACCTGTGTTTACCTTGCGAGCTTACTCAAAGCCAAAATCGGCCTGGCAATCTGGGGCCTACACATATTTTTCCTGTTTTCCCATTGTCATCTACCGGCAGTTCGTTCAAATTGGTAAAGAACGCCTCCCAAGTCATGGATCCTCTTCAATTGAGTTTTTGCATGTTATGGGAGCTATGTGCTTCGGTTCCGGTCCCTTGCACCAAGATTTTCTTGCCATCGGGTATATTCTCTATCAAATGAGGAGTCTGAAGAAGAGGTGTCGCCACACTCTTTTAGTTTCCTCTGCCCTTTCCTGGATCGGTCAGTAGAGTCATCTTGCTGTTATGGTTGTCATAATTGGATTAATAAATGTGGGATTTGCATTCAACATTGGAGAAACTTGATAGAATCCACTTGCAGCCAATTGTTTATGTAATGGTGGGCTGCTCTGAACCAAAAATTATTGACTCATAGTATATGGTAAATGTGCGTAAGAATACACATAAGCCTTTTACTACCAGTAAAAGGCTTATGTGTATTAGTATTGATTAGTATTGGATGTTTATAGTAAGTTCTTAAATGGAGATTGTTGTTGAATAATTTGAACTGTCTCATGCAGGGCCAAGGGCCCTGACATAGGACTTTTGTCTTAAGGTGAAGACACCTTCAACAGAGTTTGCGCGGTCGATGGTGTAACGTTTGTAGCCTATATATATTAACGAAGAGACAAGCCATGTGTACTGATTAACATACTTTAATATAATGCTAGAGCTAAGTAATCAACACAAATACATAAAGCAATAAGACGCGACCTTATCTGCTATGTCCATCAACACAACACGTGCGTGAACTCTGAACTGTATAGATATTTATGAATGAATGAAAGTTACAATATTACATCTCTTCTTTTCTCAGATTAAACTTCTACTTTAATTAATTATATTACTGTCTGTGTAGTCATAAAATCTTTAACTGTCCGTGTAAACAAATTAAGTGATAAGATGCATAAAATTGTATCAATAGAAAATTAGAACTTTATAGTCTGTGATAAATGTAAATTATCTGGTACGCGTACTGTAATGTCAATATAATTAGTGGATCGTCTGATCAATCTGATAAGGCTATCATTACGAGTGTGAATAGTAAATTCCACAAAATCGATTTGTATCATAAATTCACAAACATATAAATCAACATCAAACCTAACTGATACATCAGAAAGAGCACAGGATTATTATGCCAGTAACACAGCTCTTTAACGCACATAATCATCGAGATGTTTCGGTGTTTGTTTTTCTCGTGATGATCTTCTTAATGGTGTGTTTTGTATAATGTCATCCTTAATGATTTCTTCTATTTCCTCATCAGTCATTAGCTTAGATTTCCCAACCTTTTTGAAGTGTGACGAATTTCGGGTTATATCTTTTTGTTGTTCGTTCGTTGCCGTAATCATACCACCCTTTTTATTCTTGATTGTTAATGGTTGAGGATTGTACGGGGTAGATAGTTTATCTTTCTTTTCCTGTTTAACTAGTACGGTATCTCCTACTGTAAAATCAGGTACTTTTACTGAATGTTTTTTCTCGAAGTATAATTTCATTTTACTTTTGTTCTTGTTGTCTTCTTTTCGAACTTCACTGTCGGCTTGGTCATTTGTTGAAATGTTCGGCATTTTGGTATTAATTTTTCTTCCAAATAAAAGTTCTGCCGGGGACACGTTAGTTGTTGAGTGCGGTGTTGCTCTATAATTGCGAAGAAATGTGTGTATTTCTTGCTTCCAACTACGATGTTCCGTTTGAGCTGCACGAATTGCTTTCCCTATAGTTCTCATAAATCTTTCACTTTCCGCGTTAGCGCGAGGCCATAACGGAGTTATTTTGCGGTGCTTAAAATCCATGTTATCTGCAAAATTTCGGAAATCTTGTGAATTAAACGGCGGTCCGTTGTCTTTTTTCAGTTCTTTCGGTATTCCAAAAATTGAGAAAGTTTTGTCTAATAGCGGTATGACGGATTTTGCGGTTAAACTGGTTAAGGTTTCTATTACAGGATACCTTGAGTATTCATCAATTATAACCATAACGTAACACCCATTCGGAAATGGTCCACAAAAGTCCATGCTGAGATTCTCCCATACATTATTCGGTATCTCAGACATTTGTAACGGTTCGAAAACATTTTTCGGGGTTGACGCTAAACATGGTATACATGATTTACACGTTTGTTCTACAAGTTTGTCTATTCCAGGGAAGTATACCTTTTCACGTAACAACTGTTTTGTACGTACTATGCCCTGGTGCCCTTCATGTGCAAGGTCAATTACACGCATCTGTAGATCTTTCGGAATGACAATTCTATTATCATGAAGTATGATCTCCATATCATTAACGGGAACGACTGTTAATTCGTATCGTAATCTTGAAAATGTATCTAGCGTATTACTCTCATACTTGTCCCACCTGTTTGAATTTAATGCAGTAATAACTGTTTGTAGATCTTTATCTTTTTGTGTACTGTCAGCTATTTCATTAAGGGTCATTGCCTTCGGCACAGCGTTGTCAGTTAAGTATCGGACATATTCTTCAGCTAATTGAGAATGTTTACATGCGATTGATGTATTCGGGGTCGGATGTCTTGATAAATAATCAGCTGCGTTCACCTTTCCTGGTTTGTACTGTACTTTGAAATTGTATCCCTGTAATCTTAATCTCCATCGTTCAATGCGTGCTGGTGTTTTTGCCTTTGGACTGTTGAATATAGTTTCAAGCGGTTGGTGATCGGATACCAATGTAAATGATTGTCCGTACAAATAAAGGTGAAAATGTTCAATTGCCCATACAATTGCTAATGCTTCCTTTTCTGTTTGGGAATAGCGTGTTTCAACGTCTGTCAATGATCGGCTTGCATATGCGATTATTTTCCCATTTTGTGTTAATAATCCAGCTAATCCAACGGGACTTGCATCTACTATCAACATTGTTTCTTTGTTAGGGTCAAAGTATGACATCACACGGTCAGCAACAAGTTCATTCTTTAGCTTGTCAAATGATTCCTGTTGTTCAGATGTCCATTCCCACTTGGAATCCTGCTTTGTTAATCTGCGGAGCGGTTCAGTTATAGTTGAGTAATTTGAAATAAAACGTCCAACATAATTAGTCATTGCTAAGAAACTACGAATTTCACCTACGTCTTTCGGTATTGTCGTGTTCCTGATAGCGCTTATTTTTCTTGGATCGGCTGATATGCCATCTGCACTAAAAATATGACCATAGAATTCAAGTTTGTTCTTATTAAATTCACATTTTGCCTTATTTAATGTTAAGTTCTTCTCTTTAAGACGTGAAAATAGTTTTTCCAATCGTTTATCATGTTCGTCCTGGTTCCTTCCAAATACGATTATATCGTCGGATATATTTCGGACTCCATCTAATCCTTCCAGTGCATTACTCAGTGTGTTTTGAAATAAATCTGCGGCTGAAGAAACACCAAAACTGAGTCGTTTGTATCTACGTAATCCTACGTGTGTCGTGAAGGTTGTGATGTTCCGGGATTCTTCGTTTAACTCCAATTGATGATATCCACTTCGAAGGTCCATTTTTGAGAATACTTTAGATCCGTTTAAATCCAAGATCATGTCATCAAGTGTTGGTGTAATATGACGTGAACGCAAAATAGCCTTGTTCGGTTCCCTCATATCCACGCATAGTCGGATTTCGTTCTTGTTTTTCGGTTTAGGGGCCACAACTATCGGGGACACCCAAGGTGTTGGTCCATCAACCTTTTCAATTATATCCTGTTTTTCGAGTTTCTCGAGTTCTGCTTCTACTTGTTTGCGAATGTGAAACGGAATACGCCTATGTGGTTGTATTACTGGTTTTACACTTCCATCAATATGAATTTTCACTTTTTCATCTTTTAATTTTCCAATTCCATTGAAAACATCGCTATATTTATTGCATAATATTTCATGTTTATCTGCTACTGAAGAAATGACTGGCACTATGCTTAAGTCAACAGATGTATCGTAGCACAATAAATTCCCGTATCTTCCTTTCATCACATACACCGGTGCGGTTGTTATTTTATGGTCAGTCTCTATCGTAGCGTGAAATTTTCCCATTAATTTCAAGTTTTTATCTGATCCATATGCGAAGACTTTAGTGTCAGCGTGAGAAAGTTTGGGTTTACACTTGATGTTCTCGAATGTGCTTTCATCAATAACATTAATACTTGATCCTGTGTCAATTAAAATATCCACATTAGAATTATTGATTTTCACGTTGATTTTCGGTTGTCCTTTCTGTACTTTATTTACAGTATTTTCTCGTAATCCAAAAACGTAACCATCGTCAGAACTGCTATCACGATACTCATTATGTTCGTAATTGTCAACTTTGTTTACTTTTCTTTTAAAAGTGCTAGTTCCATCCATACGTTTGGATCTACATACAGAAGCGAAATGATTCAACTTTTTACACGAGTTGCAGCTTTTTCCAAATGCAGGACACTTGTTTGCATGTGGAAAGTCACCTCCGCAGTTTCTGCAAGTAGTCTTTTTCTTTACGTTTTGGTCCGTTTGTGTCTGTAGAAATCGTGGTCCGTTGCGACGTCTTCCAACTCCTTTTCTCACAGCATTTGCGGATTGTTTGTCTGATTGTTCAATTTCCGTTGCCTGTTTTTCGGAAAGTTCTAACGCTCTAGCTGATGAAATTAATCCTTCAAGGGTCGTGTCTTCCCGAAGAGCCTTTCGTCTTAGTCTAGTTGAATGACAACCTTGAATTATTTGCGATTTCACTTCTTTAGATGTTTCAGTAAATTCACAGTTTACAGCTAGCTGGCGTAGTCTCGTGTGAAAACTGTCGATAGTTTCATCAGATGTTTGTTTGGCTTGTCTAAATTTGTAGATTTCATATTCCGTATTCTTTTTCGGAGCAAAGTAAGCGGTTAACTTGTGTTTAGCGGCAGCAAAGTCTTCTCCTGTATTATCAAGGGTATCAAAGACTTCGTTAACATCTTCTCCAGCGTAATGTAACAAGAGTGCTCTTTGTCGTTTGCTGTCCTTAATGTTCAAACCAATGAAGAAATTTTCAAGTCTACTTATCCATTTACGCCACCTTATTTCAGCATTATTCTCATGTACCGGAAAACTCGGAAAAATTGGTAAAGATGCAGCCATGGTTTGATTATCAGTGTCACTAATTATTAAATCCATTGAAATACATTTTTAAACATTTCCAATTTTTTTTTTTTTTATCCTCGTCGCCAATGTAACGTTTGTAGCCTATATATATTAACTAAGAGACAAGCCATGTGTACTGATTAACATACTTTAATATAATGCTAGAGCTAAGTAATCAACACAAATACATAAAGCAATAAGACGCGACCTTATCTGCTATGTCCATCAACACAACACGTGCGTGAACTCTGAACTGTATAGATATTTATGAATGAATGAAAGTTACAATATTACAGATGGTTCATGCGAACTACAATTAGGGAAAGACCCAAAGCATGAATTTTGTTGTATACTTTTGGTAAACTTGCCTTGTACTGTCTAAAGGTCAAATTTTGGCTACGATGATGTGTCCATTGTAGGAATTTCAATTTTTTTATTTCGATTGTCCACTAATTCATTTACAACAGATGTCAGTTGTTGGAAGGTACCCTGCTTTTCAAATGCACCTTTGAATTGAACTGTGTCTCCTTCCTCAGTTGTTGTCAGCTTGTTCATTCGTCTCACCACAACATTGAATATCTTATTGGTCTGACCATCAATTCCGCCAAGCAATTATTACTAGCCTTGTGGTCTATCCTGTCTTCAGACTGCTGAAGTTGCTGAGATATTACTCTCATCTGTTCGTTATTAATAATCATTGCCTCTTTCTGTTCAACTTGAAACGTACTGAGACCAACACATATTTAATCAACTCGCGCTTTGCTCTGTTTTATATTGCGGTAAATCTCAGCTGTTCTTTGAGCGTTATATTTTCTATCTTCTAAAAAATCTTGGTACAATTGTTTAAAAGTCATTTCTGAGCTGTCCTCTATTAAAGCGTCTTTAGCTGTGAGTTTCTCCATATCCCTTAGTGATTTAGTTTCTTCCATTTCAATGTTCTTGTCCTTGCTGTCCTCAATTCCTGCCATTTCACTGATATGTGTTAAAATATACGTGTCTCAATTCACAGTTTAATATCTCAAATTGCAAAATATTGCGACCCAAGAAATAAGATAGTCACTAAATAATATCTTAAGGCATATAAATCCCAAATCACAGCTTTTATGTGTGACCCAAGACAACAAATAGTGCAGCTTTTAATGAAAGCTACTATTGCAGCTTTTTATGAAAGCTGCTACTTTGTGTATGAAATAACAAACAAGACAAAATCAAAAGAGACAGAACTTGGACAGATACTAAATGACACAATACATCAATAAAATGCTTATATTCAGGTCAATTCCCCATAATGAATATTTGCTTATTTTTCAAGGCGGCCATTTTGAAAATAGCCGCAATTTTGTATTTCAAAGATAGATCAAAACAAAATCTTGCTAAGTTCACTCAGTCATTCAAGTATCTTGATTTTTGTGCTTCCAGCATCAAATCCACTGTGGTTTGTGCAATACTGGAAAATATTCTAGAACGTACGGCAGCCATCTTGAAATAAGCCGCCATATTGAATTTTGAGGGTGGGTCCATAGCTAATATTGCTCAGTATACAAAAATGTACCATCATGCAAAAATTGGTACTTTCCTCATTATTTGAGCAATTTTTTCACCGATCGGCCGGACTACAAGTGCTAATTTAAAAGAGGCAACAGACAGGCTTTTGGAAATGTGGGGTTTAAGGGTAGAAAGACAATGGGGATGTCGGATATGGGTGATATAAAAAGGTGTGGTCTTGGGTAAAAGAGAGGGGAGAAAATAGGAAGTGGTAAAATATCAGTACAAAAAAGCTGGGTTTAAGAAATGAGCATCC